>OX392462.1:112900721-113234038 GCA_947623515.1 Neoascia interrupta
ATTACCCTTCAATAGTTTTGTTTATTTTTTGTGAACAATTAAGCGCCAAAATTGCAATTTTCGATCTAAGCTCTTCACCCCGCTCAACGAGGTTAACTTCTAAACAGTCAAGACAAATAAGTTCACCAGTTTCAAGTCTAAGCAATGATTTAAAAATGCTCAACGTAGGTCTCACGTAGGTCGATTTGCAAGACTTAGGCGGCCACAATTATTTCGTGATGTATTTTAACTTAAAACTATACATTTATTAATGGAAAATATTCCCCCTCTAAAAATATACATTAACAGTAAAACCCGCTTGACTGAAACGCGCTTAACTGAAAAATCCGGATATAACCCTTGAAATTCTAATTTTCTCAGCAAATAAAACTACTGACCTGAAATGAAGACTGATTTTTTTTTTGTTATTTCGCTTACGTGTTTTTGACTTATAATTAATATATGGTTAATAATAATAATAATAATATAATTAATATATGATTAATATATGTATTAATAGAACAAAAATGTAAAAAGCAGAAAGAAAATATTTGAAAATATAATCACAATTGATTTTCATTTTATTAAGGAACTTCATTATTTTATAAGAAATAAAAAACCCGGGCAAAGATCATGGAGTTAGAGCTGCAACTGGTTTTTGCAACAAAAAATATGTTAAGAGACCTATTACAAGGTTGTGTCCCTTACCGATCGAAACGGAGAAAGAAACAGAAACTTCAGAAGATGCTAGCTCCTCAACAGCACCCAGGGCATCTTCTCAGCAAGTTAACATTGCAGTGACTTCGGAAGATATCCAGAAGCCAGCAAGTCTTCATAGAATGGAACGAAACCTTCACAAAAACAGAAATATAAACCCCTTTCTATGGATTTGGTGTTTGTCAGCACTTCTGAACTCCTCAATCGCGATGCCAATGAAGCAGGAATTCGAAATTACCCAGTTTAGAAGTCAATCTGGCATCTTCTTCGAAGATTTGGGCAGTGCAAATTTGATCGCGAGCTCGTGGAAAACGATAGTGTTTTTTAACATGAGCAACTACTGGTCAGAGTTCTACGCATACAAAAACAGCGTAACAGAAATGAAAAACCTATGTCTACTTACGAATTTGACAGACGTTAAAGATTTGCTTTGTGAAGGCACTTTAAGTCAGTTCATACGCCAGCTTCAACAAATCGAACTGAATAACGATGTGCTTCTACATGCAAACAACGATAAAATACACCGATCGAAACGCTCTCCGTTTGACTTTATTGGAACTGTCGCAAATGAGTTATTTGGAGTACTGGACCAACGATTCGCCCAGGGTTATGAAGAGACTATAGAACTTGTGCGACTGAATGAAAATCATCTTATAGAACTCACGAGAAACCAAACAACTATAATCGAATCTACGGTTAACATTTTCAAAAAAGATAAGTTAGAAACTGAAAAACAGCTCAAGTCGCTTAGTAACATCATAAGCCGTCTAAGTAATGAAGTCGACAAGTACAACACGTACAAAATGCTTAGCTCAACAGCTCTTAACGCACTTCTCATGATGATAAACTATCAGAATACTCTGAATGTGCTGTTAGATGTCATCCTGTCAACACACAATGGAAGAATCCATCCTCTCATCCTATCGGTGCAAGAGTTGAAGGAAGAGCTTACGAGAATTCACGACAACATTCCCCGATCAATGATGATACCTGGAGAACGGCATCACGAGTCAGTTCTTCAACTCTACAAGAATTTTCGCCCGAGAGGAAGGGTTACAAGCAGCAACATTATAATAGAGATTTCACTTCCACTTCTCTACAATGAAGACTTCAAGATTTACAAGTTGCCACATGGTTCCCACATGGACCACTGAAAATTTCACATGCATTGTTCCGTCCTCGGATTATTTATTAGTCAATCATCAAGGAGATCACTTTTACCCGATCAACAAAGATGAATTTATGTCATGCCAACAAAGGTCAACTGATAGATATTGGTGCAACTTGCAACATCCATTATAGATGTATGGATCAGAGGTCAGTTCTTGTGAAATGAACATGTTGCGATACAACCAAAAATTGTCAACATCGTGCGTTTTAAGATATATCCCAGCAAAGGCATACTGGATAGAGATGCACCACATAAATACATGGATATTCAGCATGCCGCAGCAGACAACGATCAACATCATCTGTGATTTGCACCCAACACCAGTAGTCTTGGAAAAAAACGGGATAATAAAGTTGCCTTCACACTGCATGATTCAAGATCAAACCATGATCATAATCGGCCGGCAGACAATAACCAGCAGAATTGTGTCTTCGTTTCTGCCATCACAGAACTTGACCCTCCATTTACCGACACGTAATAAGTCAACAGTAAATGAACTGCCAGCAAACGTTCAAGGAAGTGGCAACAAACAAGCCCTTTCCAATATTGAAAAGGCAATTAATTTACGAAGGAATCAGGAACACATTCTGGAAGAAATACGCATACGTAGGATTGATCAGTATTCACTTGTTGGTTCAAGTGCAATTATTCTGATGGTCGTTATCGTCATCGCCATTATCATCTTGCGCAAAAGATTAGGTCGATCCCCGAGAGTTCAACACCTGTATGAAACCAAAAAATCAATCACGCCACCACTACAACCAACGCTTGATGACAACGACTTCTGCATATCGTCCGTGTGAAGAGGCCCCAGCATGTTGTGTCCAACATTTGATGACGCCGAACAATTCGCAATTCCCAGCAATGCACGAGAATTATTTCAAAACGCAAAGTTATTTCTATCATTCCCATGCGTTCAATTACAATTATTGTAGTTGAACTTCATGATAACAAAATGTGTAGCGGGTGTAAATAAACCTTAGAATAAGAAATTGTACAGTAAGCATTATTTTAGTATATATAAGGCATTAGAATAGAATAAAGTTTTTATGTTCACATTGGACACCCAGCAAGGGTCTTTTCTTCGTCTGTTCTTTTTTCCTTTATTTCTTTACAGGTAATTTATAAGAAAGATGTAAATTGCTTTCGAATAATCTTATTCTAGCGTGTAGAACAGAAAGCCCAAATTCGATAGCATTAGAATTTATACTGTGTTGTTTGGTCAGATCGTTAAAACCTTTGAATGTTGCTCCGCAAATACAACACTGACTTGTTGATTTCGTGTACGTTGCAGCGTTGCACACCTTTCCGTCAGTCATTGTCAATTTAAAAATGTGTTCAAATGTAAATTTATTGTCTTCCAAAACTACTTTAGTGACTTGCAAATTCTTGGCAGCATTTTCAACGAAACTAATTTCCTCTCTTGTTATGTCAGTAGTTTCTTTCTAACAAACCTAAATCGGATTGGTCGACAATATCTAGGTGATGACGGTGTCGGGTTTTGCCAAATAACCTTTTTGCTATCTTTCCTACAAAGTATTTGAAGTGGTACAAAAGACGTAAGAAAGATATGTGCATCTGAATCATTTTCATCTTCAAATTTTTGTTTATATCTTTGTTGCTGGGAACCGTCACACCCCCATTTACAAATAATTTTCAAAGATTTTTTTTCAAAATCTTGAAGAGGGCAGAGAACTTCCTTTAATGACATTGATAGCCGCTTAACGGTGTTATCAATCAAGCTTTGCAAACTACTTTCTGCACTGGTACTTGTGATATTAATGCATTCTTTATCCGGGTAGCATTTCTTTTTTTCCTTTATTAACATTTCATAACACGGAAAAAAAGATTTGTTCGTATTTCTTATTATTTCATATTGCCTCTTAGTTAAATCTGCTTCAACAAACATTGCGAGGGCTTGAATAGGTGTAAGAGATCGGATTTCCTGAATGCTTTTCGGTATTTTCCTGCACGAGTTGGAGAGTATGCAATTTCATATAAGATCTTTGAAGCATCCCTCTTGCCCTGAGCCTGATTTGATCACTAAGTGCAGAACGAACTTCTTCTGTTTTTCTTCTTTTTGTTCTTTCACTTGAGTCTTCAAATGATTTAGAAGGCCTACCCGGTAAGTTTGGAATTTTCGCCGAAAGTTCAAACGTTAATTCTAGCCAAGCTTTATTATTTTTAAGTAAATTTGTTTCCTCTCTCGCGGATTTAATCCATTTTTCTCTTATTTTTGCTTTAAAGTGCGCACATCTCTGTTTTAAGCTTATAACACTGCCTGGCGAATTGTCACAACAGGACAGCACGTACTTTTCTAGACAATTTAGTTTCTCATCTAAATTTGGTAAGTCTTGCTGTTGCATTAGGTCGTAAAGGTATTTACGGGTCACTGTTTTTGTACCCAAAGAACAAGGTTTACTTGTTGTCGGTACTTTGACTACAAAAAACTCTATAAAACTCTATAAAATCTCTATAATACGTCATTATATTACCAAATACATATACTTCACTATGCAATTGAAAATATTGCCGGATCGGGGGCGATAAAATAAAAAAAATGATCACGAAAATGAAAATTCCAAAGAAATTTATAGAAAAATTACCTTAAATTTTAAATTCCACGAATATTATAAAAATCCGTTATATGTTGTTGAAAAATATCAAAACATACTATTTCTTACCAGAATTATTCAAATCCATCACAAATTTATTGCAAAAGAAAGTAAAAAATACGAAATTTTAAAAGATTAAATGTAATGATTAACTCTTTTCTAATAAGGAAAAATGAACTTTCTTCGACCATCAACTTTCAACTACTCGCACACGTGTAATTTGACAAGTGCAGAAGTTTGGATGATACATAAACATTGTTCACATTGTTCTCTAGCTTTGTGATTTTGTTTTTTTCTTACGGTTACTTTGAAAAAATGACTTTTGGCCTAATTCGTCGGCAATTCACAATTTAAAAACCTCATCGTGAATAACCAAAATAAACTTTTGGAGAGGCTGGACAAAATAATCATAAACTTTCGAATTCGACAGTGTGCAATAAAATGGGTTGTGAAATCGCTGCACTTAAGGAAAAGTCTGACACCATGGAACGCAATAAACTCTCTAGTGATATTATCTTCCAGGAGTCCCTTTGATTGAAAATGAAAACCTACGTTCTATGTTCACTACTTTGTGTGCTTCACTTCAATTAAGGCCAGCGCTTATCCCTATAGACATTTTTCGCACGAAACCGAAGGGAAATTCAATCGACTCTGCATCGTCAAACTACAATAATCGACAGTGGACGAAATTTTGCTAATCAATTCCGCAAGACTTGTGTACAAAAAGTCAAAAAAGCCGCTTTGCTTGCGCGACCTTGGTTTTGAGTCAGACAAGAAAGTATACTTAAACGAAAGTCTCACTGCAACCAACCACCTTAATTACCGGAAAGCTTTCCAACTAAAACAACAAAATCAGCTGCTCTCCGTGTTTACCCGCAATGGTCGCGTGTATGTGCGACAATGCACCAACTCGAAAAGCTGTAATGATCGACTTCATTCGCAACTTGGATGCAATTGCCGCTGCTGATGCACACAATAATGACGTCGAACATCTGCATTTGTAAGCTGCTACGAGTTTATTCGGTACATGGGTATAGACTTTTTCGCGGCGAGAGACATGCACCGACATGCGAGATTTTTGCTTTATACAATTATTAAGAGGAAGCAGTAAATGCCTTCTTGGTGCTATGTATAGGCCGAAGAAAACTATTGGTTTAAAAGGCATTTTCCATATACTCGACAGTTATTCAACTAAATTTTCCAGTACGATTTTAATTGCAATATTTTAAACTATGGTGGATCAAAACACTTTTAAGAGTCAATGAATTCACTCAATTTGAGTCTTGCCAACACTTCCGTTCCAACCAATTTTGACCGTAGTTGCGGCACAATGCTTGATTTATTTTTGTCCAATTCTGGTCCAGATTATTTCTATAGTCAGGTCTATGCCCCGGCCTTTTCAAAACACGATTTAATCTTTTCCACATTCAAGTTATTGGTTACTCGGGAGGAGCTAATCTTCTCTTACAGAGATTTTAAAAATCTTAACCCTGAACTCTTATTAATTGGCAACCTATTTTTCTAGAATCAAATCCTGACGCTCAAGCCGATTATCTCCAAGCTACAATTGTGGAATTGTTTAACAAACATGTTCCTCTTGTAACCAAGAAAGTTAAGTGTTTTTTTTTTTTTTTTTTTTTTTTTTTTTTTTCCCCGTGGGTAGGTAAAAACCTTCATAGGCACTATGAGAATCGAACGCGCGTGGTCATAGTAGTGTGAGATTCTTACTCACTAAAAAACCTCCCAATCTTTGTAAGACTACGACTAAGTTTCCTTAACAAGTAGTTCATGCTTCTGTATAGTAATCGCGTTTGGCAGGCTACCTTCCAACGAAAGCACCTGCAATACCGTCATTATGTGCGGTTTCCTCTTACGACGCTAGATCCAACGGTCTTGTTCGTTGTAGTCGGCGTGCAAGATTTGTCTGATCCAGAGTTCGGATTATTTCGTGGTTGCAATGGCCGTGAAGGCGAGTATGAAGTTTGCGAGCAAAGTTTCTTACTTCGTCGGTCACGGTTGCGATGCCTAGATCTCGATGTAAATCGCTGTTTCTTATATACCATGGAGCATTTACGATTGCTCTTAGTGTCTTATTCTGAAAAGTTTCTAAAATAGATATGTTGCTTGGTTTGGTACAACCCCAAAGTTGTATACCGTACGTCCAAGATGGTTTTAGCACTTGCTTATACAATAGCAGTTTGTTATATACGCTTAGTTTCGAATAACGTCCGATAAGCCAATTCAGTTCTCGTAGCTTGATTTCAAGTTCATCGCGTTTCTTTTTAACGTGTGGCTTCCACTTAAGTTTTGCGTCTAGGGTCATGCCTAAATATTTCGCCTCGTTTGCGTACGGAATTTGTACCGAGTTTATAAATAGAGGTAAGTTGATTACCCTCTTGTAAGTAAAATTTACATGCGTTGATTTTGTCTCATTTAGGAGGATTCGCCAGGCCTTTGTCCATTCGCATATTTTATTCAAAGCGCGTTGGAGTTTTTCCGTTGATTGTTCGACTGTCTTATCCGTAGCGAGGATAGCCGTGTCGTCAGCGAACGTGGCTATAGTCGTTGTCTCTACTTGAGGTACATCTCTTGTAAAAAGTAAAAACAGTGTTGGACCGAGGACGCTACCTTGTGGAACGCCGGCTTGTATTTCTTTGAATTCTGAGTATTCGCTCCCGTATCTCACTCGAAATAGTCTGTTGTCAAGATAAGACTCTAAGAGTTGATACATTTTTTCCGGCAAAACTTTCCGTAGCTTATATTTTAGGCCTTCGTGCCAAACTTTATCAAAGGCTTGGGATACGTCAAGAAAAGCGGTAGAACATATCATTTTCGCTTCTAAGGCTTTCTCAATTACATTAGTTATTCGATAGACCTGGTCAAGTGTTGAATGTTTGACCCTAAAGCCGAATTGGTGATCCGGAATCAATCGTCTTTCTTCAATTATTGGTTGCAGTCGTTTGAGCACAAGTTTCTCGAAGACTTTAGATATAATAGGCAGAAGCGAAATCGGTCTATATGATTTTTTGTCGTTCGGGCATTTCCCTGGTTTCGGAACCATTATTACCTCTGCGACTTTCCATTGCCGTGGAACGTATGAAATTCTCATTGATGCGTTTATGATGTAGAGAAGCTTGACTAACGCTCTTTTCGGTAGCTCCTTCAAAATTTCCCCAGTAATTAGGTCATAGCCTGGAGCTTTGTTATTCTTCAATTTTCGGATTGTTTGACGAAGTTCAGACAGTGTCACGGTTTTCATTCGATAATTGTCTAATTCCGCATTGCGATACAGATCGTCAACCAACGGCTCCCCGTGAAACGGTTTGAATGTTTCTTCTAGATGTTCTGCAAATACATCTGCTTTCTCTTTGTCGCCTTTTACCCATTCACCGTTATCTTTTCTTATTGGCGCCGAGTGTACTATGGGCTTTTTAATGGACTTCACGGCTTTCCAAAGTGAATAGTTTGACCCTCTATCGGCAGTCAAGTTTTCGAGGTAGTTGGTAGTCTCGCGACTTTTAAAATCTTGAAGTAAGTGCTTTAATTTGTTAGATAGCCCATTCAGAGTGGTTTTATCAGGAGGAGCTCGAGACAAATGCCACCTCTTTCGAGCCTTTCTCTTTTCGCGTATGAGCTCTTCAATTTCGCGCGGGTAAATTGATCCGCTTTTCCTTACTCCAGTCTTCCGGAAAGAAGTATTGTTCCAAGCAGCGTCTTGGATAGTTCTAACGAGTTTATCGACTTCGTCTTCTATTTCTAAAGGGGTTGTAAGTGGTACATGTAGAGATACATTTTCTTTACAGTATTTCCTAAAGCCATCCCAGTCGGTGTTGTTATTCGTTAGCCTAGGCACTCTCTCATTTTTTGCTAGACTTCCGCCGATTTTCAAAACGACTGCCGAGTGATCCGAACAGAGATCATAGCCTTCTTCTACATTTGTGAGGTGGCGGGGAACCCCTTTTGCGATAAAGAAATCGACAAGGTCAGGTACTTTGTTTCTGTCGGTTGGCCAATACGTTGGCTTTCCCGTCGAAAGGAAAACCACGCCACGTTTCATGCTAGCTTTGAAGAGTACTCTACCTCTTGTTGAATTGCACCGTGATCCCCAAAAGGTGTTTTTCGCATTAAAGTCCCCGCCGATGATAAAATTCGACCCAAGTAAGTCAAAGAGGGGAGTAATATCGTCGTCCGCTAGCCTATACTGTGGAGGAAAATAACTCGAGGCAATATTATAATCTAGGTGACCTATTTTTACCGATACTGAAGTTATTTGCATAGAGTCAAGCTCAATTTCTTCGTTTTTGTAATGCTTAATGCAGTCTTTGATGTAGAGAGAGGATCCGCCTCTCGAATTTTCTGATGGATGATGCGCGTGGTAGCCGATGTAACCTCTAATTTTGGGTCCGGATCCCTTCTTAAAGTGTGTTTCCGAAATCAGGCATAGGTCAATATTTTTTTCCCGTAGAAATACTTCTAGTTCGTCGATTTTCTTTAAAAGACCATTTGCATTCCATGTAAGTATGTTAATGAGCTTCATATTCATGATTTGTTATTGGTTTTGCGAGGTTTAAACTCTAGCTCGCTCAGTTTGTCAAATATTACTTGATTAACTTTAGTTTGTTGCTCAAGCTTTTCCAATATCATAAATAATATTTGAGATACCGAATCTGTTGTGGTAGGTTCTGGAGGTTTGCTTTTGTGTGACGCGACTTCTGCGTACGATCTTGGGCCGATGAGTGATGATTTTCCCTTTGTACTTGGACCGGCGACGTTTTCTTGCGGAGTTTGTATATTTTTTCTCGTCAATCTCGTATTTCTGACCGATTTGGGAGTTTTCGGCTTGTCAGCTCTAGAACGTTTTGGGGTTGTGGCCCTATCTACAATATGTTGCTTAACAGTTTCGTGACGTTTTTGTAGCTCTATTGCGATTTCGCAACCTCGGTAGCTCGCCGGGTGACTTCCATTACAATTGGCGCAAGTCGCTGGGGCCTGACTGCTTACGTTGCAATCTTTTGAAAGATGTCCACCGGCGCATTTGACACATCGCGGTTCTTTTTGGCAGTACGCTTGAGTATGTCGGAAGCCTTGGCATCGCTTACATTGAGGTACTAGTCTATTGCCCTTTCGCTTGGGCTCAATTTTTACCCTGATATTTAGGATTGTTTTTATTTTATATATTTCGTTTATGTTTTCAATCCTATCGAACGTCAGCATGAAAATAGGAAGACCGCGCTTGACCACGGTGTCTTTTTCTCCTTCCGTACGTTGTTTTTCTTTCTTAAGTATGTTCACGGCATCAAGAATTTTAAAGAAAGTTAAGTGTGTGCATAATAGTTGGTTTACCGATGAAATTGACAAACTGAGGAGCAAACGTGATGCTGCCTACAACAGGTGGAAACTCTATCGACTGCCTAAGCTCTTTACTGTTTTTCAACAGCTGCGGAACCATGTTACAGCTAAGATTAATAAGGCCAAAAACAGCTACTACAAAAGAAGGTATTTCAATATAAATCTTACTCCTAAAACACTGTGCAAGAATTTGCGAGAGTTAGGTGTCGGTCGCAAGGCAGGTCAGGAAAATGAAGACCTTGACCCTAATCAGCTGAATCGGCAGTTTGCTGTTGTCCAAGGGAGATCAGCTATTTCAGAACAGCCTCCCAGCATCACATCTCACGACTTCCTTTGGATTTGACAGGGTCGAGCAAATAGATGTTGTCCGAGCGATACTGCATATATACTGTAATATATATTTTACAGTCTGGAATATACTTTTTTTATAGTGCTGTCTACTGTTCTTACATTGGTTGATTTTATGTTGGGTTTCGTTACTCTAAAAAAGGCTGGCGAAAGGCTTTACCGTTACGAAAATAGAGGGAAGGACATACTCTTTCTTGGCCTTTTTTAGGATTTTTATAATTTAAGACCCATTTCAATTATTTTTAATCACCGTTACACTTTTTGATCAATTTTACAACCGCCTGTGCTAGCATTTGCCACTTTTCTCGAATTCTGTGGACACGGATTTCTGAGAAAACGGTAAATATATGCTGCTTTTTATTTCGCTTGTTTGAATGGGCTTAAGAACTTAGGGTCGAAAACGGAAATTTTGAAACGTTTTTGATGCAGTTCGCTTGCCTTTTAAACATTACATGCTTCAGCCAAATTTAAACAAGGATGTCGTAACCGTTTAGGATCTCGAAATCTTTAAAAAATATTTTTCGAAAATGTTTTCATGTTTTTCAGTTGAATCTTCGAGTTTTCGAATATTCGAAGTCTGCTATAGTTTTGTATAAAATTTAAGAAGATGGACTATGCCCGGTGTTTATTTGAAAATTATACTTTATACCGTTTGGGGGATAGAGGGGGAGACATGCGTTCTTTTGACCTTTTTTTAATTTTTTAAATTTCAAATCCATAAAACAAATATTTTGAAGTTTTTTCCAGTTCCCCTTAGACTTTTTTCCAATAGCACAACAGCCACCACTAGCCTTGGATGTTTTTTTTTTATTCTATGGCCACCGGTTTGCGCGCAAACGGTAAAACAAGCTCCTTTTTTATTTCGTTTTTTAAATAGGCTTCTAAAAACTTAGGTTAAAAACGGCAATTTAAAAAAAATTTAACGCAGCCTTTCTTCTTTTTTTAAGCTATGTACTTTAACCGAATCTGAAAAAGATCGCCTGTACCGTTAAGCTACTAGAAGACGTTAAAAAATTGTTTCCGAAAATGCTTTTATGTTTTTGAGTTAAATCTCAGAAGATTTTTAAATTTCAAAATCCGCTATAATTTTCCTTAAAATTTTGAATTATTTCTGATATGTGTAATTTTTTTCATAGAATTCCACCAAACAGCACCGGAGATAAGGGGGGGGGACACATGTTTTTTCATGCATTTTTGCGTTTTTTTTACGAAAATGCGTTATAAATGCGTTATAATGCGTCAAACGTTAAAAATTTGACCTAAGCACTTGGTTTACTTTGAGCTGTTTTATTCGTGTGTTCAATATTGATTTTGAGCAATAAGCCGTTCAAAAGTTTTGGCCTCCAACACTTTGAGAAACGTTATGTATTTTCGACTCTTCATTTCTCAAAAACGTTTTGATATTTTCGAAAAGTTTTATTTTTTGATTAAAGCTTAGTATTTCTTAAACCGAAGTATCGTTTTTCTAGTTCTTGCCTACTAAACTTTTTGCAAAAAACACTAAAAAACATTAAGTCCATTTTCACATGAAATTTCAAACTGTTATTAAACCAAATAACGGTGCCTAAAAAAATTGCCCTCTTTGGCAATTCTCTGACTATTTCCGCAGTTTATACACACACCAAATTTTGTCTTTCTACGACATCCCATTCAGATGTTATAAAGCGATTTGACGGACGGACGGACGGACGGACAACTTAGTGATACCATAAGAGGTTCTTTTTCCATTTTTGGACGGACCGCTAAAAACATAAGCTGTTGTATGACTTTTCCAACCCGGCTGTTAAGCTCGTTCTTTCCTTTCTTAAGGGTAGAAAGCAAGCAGTCATGTCCAACGACATTTATTCAGAATTTATAGAAACTTTTTCCGTCGTACTTCAAGGCTCAGTTCTTGGTCCTATTCTTTTCATGATCTTTATTAACGACTTACCGACAGTTGTCAATAGTTCATTGCTACAGATGTACGCAGATGACGTCCAACTGTACATTAGCTGTGATAGGGATCGATTTGCTGATGCTGTTCTAAAGCTAAACGATGATCTTGGTAGAATTTTCGAATGGTCTCAAAACAACTTTTTTAATCTAAATCCCGCCAAATATAAATGCATGGTAATTATTAGAACCAAAGTTGATACAACTCTCTTTGCGGCTGTCCTCCTTGGAGATAACGCTTTTGAGAACGTTGTTACGTTCACCTGAAAAGAAAAATAGATGAAATAAATAAGATTAGTCGAAAAACTTTCCAGGAATAATAAAAAAATTGTTGTTTTGGTTACTTACGTACTGGCATTCTGTTGGAGATGTCAAATTGTTTTGTATTCTTGGTAAGCGAGGCGACACCTGGCGGTGAAACTGTTGCAACATCTGGTTTCGAAGATTAATGTTCTTCACATGCAATCGAAAAGAAAAAAATTGCAATTTAAATCTATTCTATGTGTGCAATCGGCCTATACATTGGAAGTGTGTTAGATTTTTTTTTGTTTTATGTAGGTATATACAGGGTGTTTCCAAATTCGATGCAAATATTTTGACACAAGATTCTTGGGTATATTTGAAGAAAAAAATTGTTCTACAGTATGGGCCTATCTCAAATTTTGATACCACTTATTGGGAATTTAAGAAAACACCTACTTTGAGGTACCTTGACCCATACTAACACAAATATCTCCGCTAACACTTACAACAGGTACTTCATTTAGGACTTAAATTTTAGAAGAAATAGAAGAAAACTCCTTTTAACTGCATTAAAATAAAATTGATGACTTTTTTAACTTTCGAGATATTTGCTTTTAAGTCGGATCCTTTTTCCCTGCCCATGACATTTTTTTGACTTTCAAGACACATTTCTGCAAAAAATACGTAATAAACATATCGGTAATTTTTTTTTTCTAGTGCACCTAACAATACTTAATAAAAATTGCTAAGACAAGTTACCCGAAAAACCCACAGATTTTATGATACTTGGGAAATTCCATAGCAGGTAAAATTATGAAAAACTCGATTCATAGTGTTCAATTCCTATTATTCTGAATAAAAATGCTTGTGTTTGGTTTATGTTTTTTTTTTTATTGCATTAAGTTAACTTTACAATCAAATAAGGTGTTCAAAGTGTCCTCCTCCATTTTGTATGCATGCTAGAGCCCGTTTTTGGATTGCGCTGTCAACGTTTATTGAGGATAACTCCTGCCTCACTTGTGACGAGGCTTGGAGAATGCGATCTTCTAAATCATTTAGAGTTGATATTTCTGTAGAATAAACAAGTTCTTTCATTCTCCCCCATACAAAAAAATCCATAATTGTAAGGTCTGGAGATCTTGCAGGCCAGTGAACTGGTCCATTTCTTTCTATCCAACGACCAGCGTACTTTTCACCCAGCCAATTCTTAACCTCGCGACCAAAGTGGGCTGGGGCTCCATCCTGTTGAAAATATGACGAAGCTCGTTGAATTACCGGAACATCCTCCAGTAGATCTATTAAATCATTGCGCAAAAATTCCAGATAATTTTCAGAATTCAGTGTGGGAGGCAGTTTGAAGGGACTGATTAAGTTGTTTCCAATAACACCAGCCCACAAATTGACGCTAAATCTGTGTTGAAATGATTACTCTCTCCTTGTGTGTGGGTTTTCCGCAGCCCAGATGTGTAGATTGTGAAAATTTGTAATCCCATCTCTAGTAAATTGAGATTCGTCCGTTCATAGGATTCTGCTTATAAAACCGTTGTCATCCAAGTTCTTCTCTAACAACCAGTTGCAAAACTCAAGTCTCGGCGCCAAATCACTCGGAAGCAGTTCCTGCACAGGTGTATGGTGGTATGGATACAAGTTTTCCGTATGCAGGAGACGAACAATTTTATGTGTTGAAACATTAAATCGCAAGGATAAGGGCCTGATGCTGATTGATGGATCATTTGCAACCGCTTCCAGTATTCTTTCATCAACTGCAATTCTTCCTGGTGAAGCTCCTGCGTTAGGTCGTCTTGTTGAAACAGATCCCGTTTCCCGAAGTCTTCGAAACGAATTTGTAAATACGCGGGGATTAGGTACTCTTCGGTTAGGATAAAGCTGATGGTATCTTTGTTGTGCTCTAATAGAACTTCCGTTGCACATTCCATAAACGAAGATAATATCGGCGTATTCTTCGTTTGTAAAAGATGCCATTTCAAATAGGGTTTCTTAACAACTGTTGTGTCACCTCGGCTTCAAAAATGACTTTGATGGATTTAATTTTGTTTTCTAACCTTTTATACAATTTACATTAGGTAAATATTCCAACTAGGCGACCAACCTCAAACTTAATCCTTTTTGGGATTTAACAGAAAAATGATAGGGAAATTACCTTTTTATCAGGTAGTCTAATAAAAATGCATGCTCTAAAACCTACGTAAATTATTAAAACATAGTTAAAAAATCGTTCTTGTTGTCAATCGCGGTTATAAAAGTAGGTAACACATCATATTTCCACCTTATACCTGTCGCGGCTTCGTGAAAAGAGTTTTTCATAATTTTACCTGCTATGGAATTTCCCAAGTATCATAAAATCTGTGGGTTTTTCGGGTAACTTGTCTTAGCAATTTTTATTAAGTATTGTTAGGTGCACTAGAAAAAAAAAATTACCGATACGTTTATTACGCATTTTTCGCAGAAATGTGTCTTGAAAGTCAAAAAAATGTCATGGGCAGGGAAAAAGGATCTGACTTAAAAGCAAATATCTCGAAAGTTAAAAAAGTCATCAATTTTATTTTAATGCAGTTAAAAGGAGTACTATTTCTTCTAAAATTTAAGTCCTAAATGAAGTACCTGTTGTAAGTGTTAGCGGAGATATTTGTGTTAGTATGGGTCAAGGTACCTCAAAGTAGGTGTTTTCTTAAATTCCCAATAAGTGGTATCAAAATTTGAGATAGGCCCATACTGTAGAACAATTTTTTTCTTCAAATATACCCAAGAATCTTGTGTCAAAATATTTGCATCGAATTTGGAAACACCCTGTATATATATATATAGAGAATCGGATGATTTATGATGATTGTGTTGGGCGACTCGAATGTATCGAGTGTATACTATGGGCATAATTGGTACCGGCAGTAGTAGGGGTGTGTTAACAGGTGCCCATTGTTAGTGGAATGCCAGTGCGCAAGCAGGGTGTACAAGCCACCCACAAGTGAAGTGCTTATCTTATAAAAAAAATATATAGTACCAGTGCAAAAAGGTGTCTTATAAGAAAATTCAGTGGCAGAGTAGCAGAAAAGTAAGGCCTATCTAGTGTTGTGTGCATATAGGCTAGTATATTCAATTAATTTTATTATAGGCGAAAATTAAACAGAAAATCAAACAAGGCTGGGAAGGAAAATATAAGGAAAATTTAAACAAAGAAGTTGTGATAGACTTAAAGGAAAAACGAAGGCAACGAATCAAGTAAAAAAAAAGATTATTCCGGGGTGAGTGTTAATTTTTATAAGTAGGTGCATTTAACTAAAAGTTGGAATTTATGTGGTTAATAGGTGCAAAATTTACTCTGACTAGTGCCTCGTGGAGAAAGTCGTACCGGCGATCCCGGACGTAGTTTCAAAGCCGTGATCGCCGCATTACAAATTGAAAATCGCCGCATAAATATTGAAAATCGCCGCATAAAAATTGAAAATTTCTGCATTTAAAAATTTGAAAATTGAAATTTCGATAAATTCCTTAATTTACTAGTTCAATGCCCACGTTTCTTGGATACCTGAAAATAGAACAACAATTTTAAAAATTGGAATCATCTATAAATTTGTGAAGAAATTGAAGAGGGCCGCTATAGCTTCGCGTCAAAAATTTTTTTTTGCTGAAACCTATAAAGAAGAAGAACCTGAAAAGAAAGAAAAGTATTTAAGTGAAAAATATGTTGCCTTAGTAAATTTTTATTCGTAAATTCAAGATAGTTTTTGAAAGCTTTCGTCTTGTACACCAAAGGCAAGTTAATTGATTTGTATTTTTAATATATGTTTAATTTTGTTGGGTTCGCATCCTGCCATCGTCACCTAAAAAAAAGGCTTGTTCTTTTTTACGGTCCCCACCTCCGCGAGGGTCTGACAAGCCTTCCGAGAGTATCATTTGTCTTGCAAAACTTCTCAAAGTGCCGTTCGGATTCGGCGAAAAATTGTAGGTCCCCTTGTATGTAAAGAAATTTACACACCAGCATACATTGTTGAGAAGTTGGCCCTGGCTCACCTCGAGCTGTTGCGCCACTCTATTTATTTTATTTGTTTCAAATTTTGTTTAAACACTTCTTGTGATAATCAATCGCGGCGTGGTTTAAATTATTTAACCGCTAAAAATAGAATACTTTTTTTTAGTTATAACTGATAATCTAAAGATTACCGTCTCCATCTAAAGATTACCTTTTTTATGTCGAAGAGGATTTTGAAAATCCCATGTACCCTAACAAGAGCTCTTTAAGGTAGAATATAGTGTTAATGTTTTTTTGTCTTAAGCGAGGATAAATCTCGCGCTAAGGTTGGCGAGGAGAATCTTCACGTCAGTTTTTCTTGATTTTTTCATGTATAAGTTCAATACAACTTTATTTAATTAATTTAATTTTCTTTACTACTTCTTGTAATTTATTTTGTAAGTTATGCTTATAGTTTAGTTTAATAGAAACCATAATTCATACAGTTATAAGTGTGAAACTACGCCTGGCCAAATGAATTCGATTGAATTTTTGATTCATCCGGTACGTCAGTACTTGATGGCTTATTAAGGTCGATTTTCAGGGGGATGCAGCGGGTAAGTTAAATATTGTTCGGTGGTAGCAGTGTGACTGGCGACTTCCTAAAGCAAGCAGGGGAAGTCCAAATGTGGCCGTCGGACTTCAAGGATGGGCTAGGAACAATGGCCGCGCTAACCAACAGCAACAGCGCCCTTCAGTGTGGTGGCTACTGCCTCTGGAAAAGAGAAGAGGTAAACTCAAAAGTTGTGGGTGTTTACAGGCATATGTGTTTTTGTTGCGGGTAGAGTCAATGGCCGAAACAAAGATCCACGACACGTCCGGCGAGCTGAGCCGCGTAACGCGAGCATGCCTCGTTTCTGCTATTGACATTCCTAATCCTTCCACTTCCATCCCTTCCTAAACTCCTTTCCACCTCCTAGCTTCCTGCCTAATCTTTCCTTCACTCTTCCTCCACTAGCTCCCTCTACTACCCTCGTAACAGATGGCGCCCAACGTTTGTGCTAGTAATTCTGTCCTCCTTGTTGTATTTTGTCCTCAATTGGTGGTGAGGTCAACATCAAAGAGCTCGTTATTCATAAGCGGATCGACCATTGGAAAGCCAGCCTATTTGCGACGAGGTCCTTCGATGTTGACATCAACAACAATTGAAAATCTTGTTGTCTATCGTCCGTAGGTGTATTTGCTGTCGGAGACAAAAGCTCGTAAGTCTTGAGAGGAAAGTTTCAAAACGTGCCTCTCAACTGCGACGAGCTTTCGGTTCTGACAATAAATACACTTGGATATCTTGTCGTTCTTTAATGTGTTGCTGCCTGCTACAAACCAAGTCTTTCATAAGTGTCCTCAGTACCAATTGAAATCGCTGGAGTGTAGGAAGCATCAACTGAGTTTGTCCTTGTTTTGCATGTTCAAGAAAAAAATTACCGCTCCGTAACCACCTCACTGAAGAAATTCTAGTTTTTTCAATACCGTAGTCCTAGAAGGACTTAGTCGTCAGTCACACTTGTCTTCGCCAAAAAATTTTACACCACCGATGACAACAACCCAAAACATCCCCGCAATGCTATGAAAACAAAACAAAAACAAACAAATATATTAACATACATTATTAAACAAAATCTTCTTTATTTCCCTTCTTATAAATATCCTTTTCGATTACAATGAAAACTTATTTTACAACTGTTTTGAGTTTTTGTTTACTTTCGGATTCTTTGAATTTCGTTTAAAATTTTGTAGGATTAGAAATTAACTATAGAATTTTTGTTGTCCGCAAAACTTTCCACTCTTTGTATTTTCGCATTAGTTTAGATTTTTGTCGATAGTCATAGTTTCGTGCTAAGCTCGATTGATTCTGGAGTTGATTCTTCCGTGTAGTAGCATAGTGTCAAATTCCTTACCCTTTTTGGTTTATAGTTTAAGCTTAGATTTTCGTTAGATTTTTTTCACATACTAGATTCTAGATTCACATACTCGACTCTTGAATTTAATTTTTAGATTTTACTAGATTCACATACTAGATTCTTGAATTTAAAACTGCTTCTGATTAGTAGGGTTTGTCCAGGGGTACTACTCTGTAGTTCATTCTAGTTTTAGTAAGGGCATAATACTTCTACTTAAGTGACACCAAGATCAATAAGAGCACGTCAGCTGAAAAGAAAAAAATTAATGAACGCATTAGAGAAACTGCATTAGCTGGTAATTCCACAGATCTAAGGTCGCAAGTATTGCGGCAAAACACTGGCACCATGCCTAACGGACCAGTTTCCGGTCCGCTCATTAAATACGACGCCTGCTACTCGATCTTGCTCGTCCGATTCGATCCAACCTCCATCATTTAGTCCCCATTTAGGTGCCGTTTCGATTGATGCTCCAAACGACAACTTACGTTCTATAGCTAAAATAAGAGGGGAATAGCTTAATGTTGTTGAAGATTCAGCTAGGAATTTGAGCTTGTTCAATGAAGCTTGTAATAACGCACCTGTGAATGATCAGCCTCAATGACAGGACAACAACATCCGTCGCAAAGAAATTTCAGCGACTGTAACAATTCCTTCCGACCTTAAGAGTTACATCAACCTCGCTGTCGTTAACGCCTTCCGGTCCCACCAACAGACGGTCTGTGAGGACATTTCTGCCACTTTGAGAAATGAAATGCGGGCCAATTTTCTAGACTTCATGCGAGATATTAACGACGCTCCGCCGAATCCAGAAAACATCCTTACAAATCCGTCACAGTAACGCCCAGTAAATAAGCCTCGAACTCAACTGGATCCAACGACAAGTGCTTTCGTTCCTATCCATCGTCAAAACCAAGATCGATCTAGAGCCATTAGACCAGGACATGGGATAAGTCAGCCTCAGCCCAAGTACTCTCAGTTTTCAATGGCACGAACTCCAGCTCCCGGTGGGTACCATCAAAATTCCGAGTTCATACCCAGCTCTTCGAGGGCCCATAAAAATCGATAAATCGGGTATAATTTTTAAAGGAAACCCAGAGGTACTCACCGTGGAGGACTTCATCTTCCGTTTGGAAACACTCCAGCAACAGTATGAGTGTTCGTGGTCAGAGATATTGCGAGACTTTCACTTGCTTCTCTCAGATGCTGCATACGAATGGTACTGGCAATACCAACGGACAGATCGGACATTATCGGCCATACTGGTCGATCTTACGCGAAGCCCTTATAGCGCAATTCCGGAATTCGAAAACGTATTTCGAAATAATGCGTGACATCATGGACCGACGTCAAGGCACCTGGGAGACGTGCGACGAATTTTTCGCCGCAATCACCAGATTGCGCTCTCAGCTGCGAACACCAATACTGGAGATGGAGTTAGTATGGATAATGAAGAGCAATCTGAAGGAGAGTGTGGGAAGGTTGGTCTATCCCATGGCCAATTTGAACCTCGATCAGTTGAGGTATTCCTGCCAAGACGCGGAGAAAGCGTTTCCGAACAGGGAAAACCGCACTCACCCTCTAAACCGCACTCACCAGCACGATATGGGGCTAACGAACTCGATTTTCAAGGCGAATCGCATTTTAATTCTCCAGAACCGGATAGTTATATTGCAGCAGTGCAATATTCGGCCAGCCGTCCAACCGTGCATGGTTCCCGCTCGGAAACGAAGGTCCTTCAGTGCTGGAACTGTAAGGTGGAAGGTCATGCTTTCATGGATTGCCTCTCGAGCACTAAGAATATGTTTTGCTACAGACGTGGTCAGGACAACGTTGTCACTCCGAAGTGCCCGAATGTAATCCGGGAAACTGGATTCGGAACGCGATGTCATCCTGGGAGTCGCGTTCGACTCAGACCGTAATTATAGCCGGAGATAACGCTTAAAGAAAAAATGAAACGTCTATTAAAATCTTAGAGCGGGTTAAGCCTGAATATGATACAAAAAAGAATTAGATAGTAGCGTTCAAAATAAAGTAGCCACAAAACCATTACATGTCAGGATTAGAGAGTATGAAGAAGCAAAAAACAGGATTTTTAATACCATTGGAAGTAAACCTTCACAAAGGATTCAGAAGCTTTGGAAAAGGATGAAACCAGTCAATCGTTGGCAGAGTTCAGCTTCTGTGTCATATAACTCTCAGAATCATCTGATCGAGTTCTATTTAGTGCCAAACCTTGAACAGGAAGTTTACCTCGGTGTCAACTTTCAGTATCGCACCAAATGTAATTAGCTCGTTAGGCCCTTTGAGTTCCTCAGATGATCCCAATTCCCATCAGTATTTTTTAGAGCAGAAGTCGAGATTGGAATTAGCCAAGGAGAAGTTCCGTTGCTGCACGAAGTTTGGACTCAGGAGAACCACTCTTGAGGAGCACGTCATAGATACCGGAGACGCGGTACCTATAAAGCAGCTTCACTACCCTCTCTCTCCGGTGGTACGAACTTTAATGTATGAAGTGATAGACAGAATGTTGAGTCTGGGCGTTATTGAGCAGAGCGAGAGCCCTTGGTGTTCACCAGTGGATCTCGTGACCAAAAAGTACGCTGTACCCCCACCATGATATTGAGAAAACTGCTTTTGCGGTACCGGGAAGACCCTTGTACCATTTTAAGGTCATGCCTTTTGGGTTGTGCAACGCAGCCCAAAGGCTGTGCCATTTAATGGACAAGGTTATTCCATCCGATTGAGAGATCGTGTCTTCGTGTATGTTGACGACCTTTTCATAAAAGCCGCAGACGTCGAAACGCATATCACTCTGCTAGAGGAAGTAGCCGAGTGCCTCAACAGTGCTAATCTCACCATCAACCTGACCAAATCTAAGTTTTGTTTCAAAGAACTAAACTACTTGGGTCTTGTGGTTGGTGGTAAGAAGTTGAAGACCGACCCTGCTAAGTTTGAGGCGATCGAGAACTTCCCGGTTCCCGAAAACCCTAAGCAGGTTCAGAGGCTACTTGGTCTAGCAGGGTGGTATAGACGTTTCATAAAAGACTTCTCGACCCTGATGGCCCCAATCTCTGACACGCTCAAAAAGAAGAACGAAAAGTTCCACATGACTGATGCGGCTTTGGAAGCATTTGAGAAACTCAAAATCGCCCTAACGAGCACTCCAAACCTAAGCCATCCAGACTTTTCCCGGAGATTTTACATTCAATGCGATGCTTCTGACTCTGGAGTCAGAGCTGCGCTGTTCCAGAAGACCGATGCCGAGGAAGATACTCCCGTAGCGTACTTTTTACAGAAGCTGAACTCTTGCCAACGAAATTATAGCGTAACCGAAAAATAATGCCTAGCTGCGGTCCTGGCAATCCAAAAGTTCCGCTACACGCATTCGAATTTGAAATCGAACATCGTAAAGGTTCGCTTAATGTTGTGCCCGATGCGATGTCAAGAGCATACGTGGAAATCTTGGAAATTGAGAATATTGCTCCCTGGATAGATCTTAATTCTGAAGAGTTTAACTCCAAAGAATATGTAGATCTAAGAGAGCACAACCACCTACCGGCGATGAAGCGATGGTGGAGCATACGTGGAGGTTATGGGTTCCCTCGGCATTGACCGAAGACATAATGTCTAAGGCCCATAACCCACCGCGAGCCTTTCATGGTGGAGTCGCTAAAACTCTACAAAGGATCCGACAATTCTTCTACTGGCCGAACATGACCGTTCAAATTCGGCAGTATGTACTAAACTGTACGTAAGCAATGCAAACCCGCAAACCGATTGTTTTATTTTTCCTAAGCCATGTCGTTCAACGAGTACCGCCAGTGTCATACAATTCCTCCAAGAATAGATCTTCAATACATTTGGAGCTC
The DNA here is from genome assembly GCA_947623515.1 of Neoascia interrupta. Classification (NCBI taxonomy): domain Eukaryota; kingdom Metazoa; phylum Arthropoda; class Insecta; order Diptera; family Syrphidae; genus Neoascia; species Neoascia interrupta. Next base: position 112,922,870 of record OX392462.1, read on the forward strand.
CTCAAGCTGTCCATTCGGACAACGGCAAGCAATTCTTGGCCAACGTCTTCCAACATCTCTTGGAGAAATATGGAGTCCGACATTTGAGGACTGCATACTATTCGCCTCAGGCTAATGCATCGGATAGAGTAAACAGAACAATGTTGGCTGCCGTCCGTTCATGTATCAGGGACGACCAGGGCGACTGGGATGTCCACTTAAGCGACATCTCATGCGCGTTGAGAAGCTCCCTTCACACCTCAACCGGAGTGTCTCCATACTTTGCTCTCTTTGGGCTTAATATGATGACACACGACAGCTGCTACGAACTTGCAAAGAGGCTGAACGCGGCAGACGACAGCGAACTGTTGACGCTCCCCCGACAAATGAAACCGCAGCTTATTAGAGATAAAATAAAGGACAACATACAAAAAGCCAACGAAAAAAGCAATACTTCGAAGTACTTTTCTGCCAAACTATGCCCAAAATACATTAGATGTCGAGTTAAGAAAGCCATAGGACTGAATATGTATGAATTGGAAAACCCAAAGGGAAAATAGGTTGGAGTCTTTCATGCTAAGGATTTAAAACAATGAATTGTTACACAAATCGGCCACTATCTAGTCTCATAATCACCTAAGTCACCTATAACTAGTTTTCTCTATGAATCCCACTTATACCTTCTTGTCTTCCATTGCAATGTTTTCCTTACTATTATAGAATTAAGTATCTGTTAATTTAGTAATAGTGAAGTTCCTTAATATTATTTGTTCAACTAAGTTCGGGTATTATTAAGTATTTATTTATTTATTGTTGATTATTTACTTATTAAATTATTGATTCTTGATTTATGCCTTTTCTATTGTTGATTATTTACTAATTTATTTTTATTGACTATTTGTAAGAACCTTTTTACTTTAGCTTATATATTTTTTCTTAATTCGTGATTATTATTTATTTATTATTTCGGTTGTCGTGAAGACAACGAAAACAAGTGGGAAAGTGCAACAGTGGGTATGCAAAAGCTTCAATCCATCTATGACGGATTGCAAAATACCCAACTATACCAAAAAGAAAACTGCCACGCCTCCGAAAAGTGGGCGGGATATAAAAATATAACTGTTGAATGCTTTATACTAGGTGGTTGCATACATTTCGGCCTAAAACTCCGCCACAGCTAAAAAAATCACTTTTTTTAACGCCACGCCCACAAAAGTGGGCGGAGGCACATGCAATATATACATAAAAGTTAGAAAATGCTAATATCTACAGATTTTGTCATATAATTAAACCCGACCCAGGGTATATTAAGTTTAATGTATAGTTTGTAACGCAGTGAAATAATCACCGTAGACCCCTAAGACCTTTTAGAGATATGAATGGGACCGACAGGAGAATCGATTAAGCCATGTCCGTCCGTCCGTCCGTATGTAAACAAATTTTAGGCCTTAAATTTTAAGGCAGAGAGCTGAAATTTTGTGGGTTGGTTGGAAATCCAGACCTTCAAATCAAATTTGAAAATAAACTGAAGCCGCCCACAGACACGCCCACTACAGGCCTGTATGTGCGACCATCTCTAATTTAAAAAAATACATTTTGCAAATTTTAGCTATGTTACAATGGCGCTAGCGCATCCATTTTTGGTACGTAACATTGCCTTATGATGGTCTTTAAGGTAGCCAAAAAAATTTAGCTTTTTTATTTGCCACGCCCACTTTTTAATGGATTTTAGCTTAAAATGACTGTTTTTCAATTCATATCTCTAAAAGGTCTCAGAGGTCTAGGGTGATTATTTCACTGCGTTACAAACTATACATCAAATTTAATATACCCTGGGTCGGGTATAAAAATTTGGTTTGATTAAGAATTAAAACTTTATTAAATCCCTTAGTTAATCTAGCCTTAATATCCATAACAAGTCATATGTACTTAATCTAACTACCTATGCATGCATGAAAATATTCATAGTTAAGATTAAATTACCTACCTACTATTTTTTTTAGTCATCTACTTACAAAAGAGAACTTATAGTTATACCTAAAGTATTTCAAATGTAGATTTGTTTTGTAGTCCAAGCATGCATGACAACAACCAAACTTACCCACTTTCACACACGCCGCTAGTCATGTACTCTGCCTCCTTGCAGCTATGCCAAAGGTGATGCATTTGGCAACTCCTGTTCCGTTGTAATGAGCTGCTTCAAAGAGAAAAATTAAATTTAATATTCGGCATTGATAGTATAAAAAGAAAGTAGGTAATTCTCTGAGTCGGGACTTCAAGGCAACCCCCGGCTGCCAAAAGTGGCTGCACGACGGTTATGTTTCCATCTCATGGCCCGACCTACTCAGTGGTAGAGTCTCGTGGGTTCTTCCCGGTCTTAGCACTCTAAATCGACAACTCATCAACAAAAACAATTTAATTTCACAATTATACACACCTGACGAGCTGTGGTGTAGAACTCCTTACCGTCGTCTTGCCGATACAGCTGCCAACACGGGTGGGGACAGATTCTGGCAACTATGAACCTGAAATGGTGCAAAAAAGGTTATGATTCCGTCTAGCCAAGCGATTCACATCTACCTAATGTACCTGTAAGAGTTTCCGTCGGCATACGACGAATATTCACGTAGAAGGTATCCTCAAACTCTGCGGATTTTGTTCCACAACACTTGAACTGCAGGCGCCGAACAACCTCAGCTGGTAGGTCGAAATGCCTTCTCAAGAACAATTCTGTGAATGGCCTCAAATTAAAGCTGTATATTTGTACACATAGAAAATACTTACGTACTCAGTTGCTATCCCACCGATCGCATCCGTCCCCACAATTTCTTCTTGCAAGTGAAATCACTTTATGGTGTTTGCCAGGTCACTGGACAACGCAAAGGGCGAGACGGTTGGAATTGAAGAGATTGAGAGTAGCGGCCTTGTGTTCACGAAAATAATCTGCGACAGAAAAATGGTGTTTACAAACAATTTAATGTACATTGTACTTACATTGTGCTTACATTTTTGCCTGCATGTACCTTACAGTACATGGAACATGCGTATATGCATAAATGAGGCATAACACATAAAAACTTTTGTGTGTAATTTCTTGATGAATTGAAGCATGTTCCCTCCTCTGTCCTTGCTGAATGGTGGCATTATCAAGCCCGGAGTTTTTTTTACGTCCACAAAAATTGTGATCTCTTTTTGTTTACCGCTGGTCATAGCTCCCTTGTGTGTTTGCACGTATCAATTTCTGTCCAACGTAAGTTGGTTCTACTCAAGGATTCAGTTTATATCCTACGTGCTATCGAACTCAGCGGGACTCTTACAGATTTGATTCGACTTCACCACGTCTGATTCCAAGGCTTTAATTGCCGCTTGGCTTTCAGAGTATATGGTGATAGTTTTGTTTCCGGGCCCGTGTTTCTTTAGCTCGGAGGTAGCTTCGATTATGGCTGCCAGCTCCGCCTGAAAAATGCTGCAGTCGTCATTAATTCGAAAAGATTTACCTAGACCCAAATCTCCACAGAAGATGCCCGCACCGGTTTCGCCGTCCATCTTAGAATCGTCGGTATACACGGTGATCTCGTCATCTCCTGTAATGGTCTTATCTTCCCATTCACCTCTTTCAGGTATTCTGGTAGCGAATCTCCTGTTGAAGGCGAATGTCATAGGGAGGTAATCCGTGTCTGGGGTGTCTGTGGAGGCAGCCCATTGAGTTTCCACAGAGGCGTGTCCATAAGATCTTGAGGACCACAGTCCGGATTCCCTTAGGCGAACAGCTGTCTTAGTTGCCTTTCTGCTGCAGTATATGTCCAAGGGGGTGAGGTTGAGTAGTACCTCCAGTGCAGCGGTGGGTGTGGTCCTTAGGGACCCTGTTATACCCATGCAGGCTGCCCTTTGAACTTTGGTGAGGCTAGAGAGAGGACACTTTCTATCCCTAGCCTTCCACCATACAACTGCACCGTAAGTTAAGATGGGTCTTACAACCGCTATATACATCCAGTGTACCATGTTTGGTTGCAGTCCCCACATGCTTCCGAACGTTCTGCGGCAGGCGTATAGTGCCACGTATGCCCGCTTGACACGATCTTCTATATTATCCCTCCAGCTGAGTTTGGAGTCTAATATGACGCCCAGGTATCTTACCGATTTGGATAACGGTAACTCCACTCCCCCCATTCTTGGATTGCTGAAGGATGGAACTGCCCTTTTCCTTGTAAACAACACAACTTCCGTCTTATATAGAGTCCATAAAAAAAGATTAATACGTTTTTTTTAGTTTTTTTTTTTTTTTTTGTAGTTTATTTAGTTTATTTCAGAGATTATATTATTAATACGTAAGATACAGCATCCCTTTGTTGTGCTAATTGATGTTTGAGGATATAATTTAAAAGTTCAGTTATCAAAGAAGCATAAAAATATATAAGGAACAATTAATTTAAATGTTAAAAAATATATTATAAAATCCAATTTTGCATTTCAGAAATAATCGTGGTAGAAGCTACGCTCAAAATTTAAATAACCGAAATAATTATTTTCGTGGACGTGAATTTGGACGCGGCCAAGGTTGTGGACATAGACGCGGAAATTACAATAATAATTCAAACCACAGAAATTATCTTAATCAAACAAGGAACAAAAGATATACAAATAATAGCAATAGAAACATTAGATTGACAAAACAAGACACGGAAAACGAAGACACCTCAAGTACTTACTAGGTAGCGTAAGAACAAGCAGTAAGATCTATAATATTAATTTGAATCTCATATCATTCATAAAATCTAGCACGTCACTAAATAATGATGTGACAGCATTCATAGTCGACACGGGAGCAGATGTTTCTATAATAAATGAAGCACAGATTCAAAATTTTGATAACGTTAACACTAAAGAAATAACCAGCCTAAACGGCATAGATCAAGAAATAACATATACATTAAGAACGGCCCATTTCGATTTAATATTTGAAAATACGCTAATAGCCCACGAATTTCATGTAGTAATTGACAATTTTTTCAATTCCATCCGATGGAATAATCGGTCTTGACTTCGTCAAGAAATATCATTGTATACTCAACTACAGCAGGCACAAAGACTGGTTGGTATTAAGGCCAGATAATTTTAATGACATTGCAATACCGATGTCATGCGCACCTCAGGGTTGTACAGAGTTGTTCACAATACAACAACAACTCCAAGACGGAATATTTGTGGCAAATACTATCACAGAAGGCAGCATAGCATTTGTTCGTATTATAAACACAACAAATGAGAATGCACTGATACAGAATGTTTTACTAAAAACAGAAAGTCTAAACGACTATGAAGGAGTATCAATACAAGACAACCAATCCAAAGACCTAAAATTACAAAAACTTTCCAAAAATTTCTCAGCTTTCATAAACTCTGATTTACAAAAACTTTGCTCTGAATACATAGATATATTCGCGCTTAAAACAGATAAAATAACGGTCAATAATTTTTATAAACAACTAGTGGGAGGGTTACAATCCGCTTAGGCGAATCGTTGGATACCCCATCCCAATTGACCACTTTCAAGCTCCGAATTGTCATAAATCTTGGTTGCTAAATTTCAGTTTCTATTAACTTCATCATCATCCACCCCTTTTCAATTTCATCGTTTTTTTGTTTATATTTTTTATCAGAAGTGTTATACACGTGTAGATTGCATTTTCACATTAAAAATTTGGTTTATGCTTGAAAACGCCCCAAAAGTGGGCGTGGAAAAAATTTATTAATTTCAGTGAAAGCTATTCACACATATCTGAACATTTTATAGCGCAAGTTTTTTGGATTCAAAGAAAATATATCATATTAAAAATGTTTAATAAAATGCAAATGAAATATGACCACGCCCAAAAGGGGCAGTTTTTGCCCTTTTTTAAAACGTCAATCACAATACACTTAAGCGACGTACGCGTTGTACCAAATTTCAGCTTCCTACGACAATTTTGAATTTTCATGCTATTAAGTAATATGGGCGTGTCAGTGGGCGGATTTTTAAAATTTTTACACTTGTACTGCTTCGGGACCTAAAAGAACAGATATTTAGTTTCAAGTTCCTAGCTCAAAATTTAAGGCCAAAAAACAACCGACACACGGACGGACGGACATGGCTCATTCATTCGACTAACAATTCGGTCTCGATCATATGCCCTTAAGGTCTTGGGGGTCTACGGTGATTATTTCTCTCTGTTACAAGCTATGAATCAAACGTAATATACCTCCTATCCTATGGGATGGGGTATAAAAACTTCGTTTAAAAACCGACGAACCTACATATATATTAAGAATTACAGAATTCCGCAAACCCATAAAAGTGAAATAACCAAACATGTTGACAAATTGATACGAGACAATATTGTTGGACCCTTTGCATCAGAATATAATAGCCCAATACTCCTGGTACCTAAAAAATCATTACCAGGTAATAGTCAAACGCGATGGAGATTAGTAGTTGATTGTAAAGGGTGATTTTTTAGCTGGTTTGGTTTTGGCAACACTGGTTTTGACAGCTGACGTGTGTTTAGTACCTTGTGTCACTGTCAAACAGCTTCAATTTGGTTTGCAATTTAACCATGGATCGTCTTACAAATGAACAACGCTTGCAAATTATTGAATTTTACTATCAAAATTCGTGCTCGGTTCGAAATGTTCATCGCGCGCTGCTTCCATTTTTTGGTCGGCATTCTCGACCTTCTGAGCAGTCTATTCGGAAGATTGTGACCAAATTTCGCACCAAATTTACTTTGTTGGACATTAAACCACCAACACGTTTACGTACTGTGCGTAGTGAAGAAAATATTGCGGCCGTATCAGCTAGTGTGACGGAAGACCGCGAAATGTCGATTGGAAGCCAACATCCATGCATTCATTCGTGAGATACCGGCCGATATGTGTGAAAGAGTATGCCAAAATTGGACTCAGCGGTTGGGCTACCTGAGACGCAGCCGCGGTCAACATTTGCATGAAATTATCTTTAAACATTAAATTGCAAGGTTTAAACTATCGATTCAAATAAATATTTCATTAATTTTTTCGAATTCTTTGTTTTTTTTTTTTTTTAAAGTACTCAACCTCTTAAAAATCACCCGTTAGAAACATAAACAAAAAAATCGTTGCAAATAGAATAGATGACATCCTTGACCAACTAGGTAAAACCAAATACTTTTCTTTCCTGGGCTTAACGTCCGGTTTGCATCAAATCGAGTTAGATGAAAACTCCAGGGATATTACATCGTTTTTAACTGACAAAGGTTCATTTCGACTCAAGCGACTGCCATATGGCCTGAAAATAGCCACAATTTCATTCCAAAGAATGATGACAATGGATGACAATTGTTTTCTCTGGTTTAGCACCAACACAGGCATTCTTATATATGCATGATTTAGTTGTATTGGGACGTTCAAAAACTGATATGTTTAGAAATTTGACAGATGTATTCAAAACGTGTCGAAAATTCAATTTAAAATTACATCCAGACAAATGCACATTTTTCAATCACGAAGTGACATGAATGACACAAGGCATTCTTCCAGATGATAGCAAATTTCAGATTATATTAGACTAACCAATACCCAGAAATACAGATGAGGTCAAGCGATTTGTTGCATTTTGCAACTATTACAGACGATTTGTTCCAAGCTTCGCTGAACATTCAAGGCCCTTAACGAGACTCTGTAAGAAAAATACCCCCTTTGAATGGGCCATAGAATGTGGCAAGGCATTCGAATACTTAAAAAAAACACTTTTGAGCCCGAACATACTACAATATCCCGATCTCCAGAAGCAATTCTGTATAACGACTGATGCTAGCAAATACGTCTGCGGTGCTGTGCTAAGTCAAGAGCACAATGGATACCAACTACCGGTATTCATTCACGAAAGGAGAACTAAAAGAAAGGAGAGAGAAAGGAAAGAAAGGAGAAAGAAAAACTGACAACCAAAAGTATAGAAAAGTTATTAGATAAAATTAATATCTACAGGAGCAGGAATAAGAAAAACAGTTCCAGGCTAGCTATTAATGAGTTTGTTTAAAAGTAATAATGAATAAAAAAGTGATCACTGAAGAAATTGATTACCTAATCCCTAATGGGAAAATTGACTTGTATCAATTATTTCCACTGCTTGAAAAAATAGCAAGTGATAATGGGTTAACAAAGCTGCAGCAGTCTCTGGGAGACAATATATTCTAGAAGATCCGGATCAGTGAGTATAAGGAAATTGGAAATAGAGCTCTAAAAAACATACAAATTGCACTGACGCCTCTAATAACAAAAATTGCAAATAATGACAAAAAAAACACAGATTATACAAAAGTACCATGATGATCCAATCTTTGGTGGCCACTCAGGGATTACACGAACACTCAAAAAGATACAACAGAAATATCATTGGAAATACATGACGAAAGATGTCATAAAATACGTTAAAAGTTGCGACAAGTGTCAAAGAAACAAATCACTGAGAAACGTAAAAGAACCACTAGTTATAACTGATACTCCATCAACTGCATTCTATATAGTGCTTATAGATACCATTGGACCATAACCAAGATCAGAAAATGGTAATGCGTATGCTGTAGAATTCATTTGTGATTTAACTAAATGTCTAATATCAGTGCCAATCGCTGATAAAAGTGCAAAAACCATTGCGAAGGCGATCTTTGACCATTCTATATTAATTTATGGACCCATGAAGAAAATAATCACAGACATGGGTACCGAGTACAAAAACCAAATATTTAGCGAAATCTGCAAACTGCTTAAGGTGGAAAACGTTACCTCAACCGCATATCATCACCAAACCCTAGGAACGGTTGAAAGAAACCACAGGACATTTAACGAGTACGTTCGATCATACCATTCAGTAGAAAAAACTGACTACGATGAGTGGCTTAAATACTTTACGTATTGCTACAATACTACAGCATCACACGACTATTGCCCATTCGAATTAGTGTTTGGTGAATCCCCAAATAACTACGACTTTCTCTCAAATGCACAAATAGATCCCATTTATAATGTAAAGAATAGACATAGCAATACGAGATTTAGTTTTAGTAAAACAAGTGGGACATAAATTAGATAATATCTATAAGGGACCATTTAAGGTCATAAACATAGAAAATAGAAACAATGTACTTCTGAAAGACGACAATGACAATACAACAACTGTGCACAAGGACCGACTAAGACGCTATACTACCTAGAATACAATATGCTACAATACTTACAATACAAAATAGAGAATATAAGATATATATAATGCTACCTATATTGCTTCTATATTGTACAGGTGTGTTACAAAAAAAAATAAAATAAATGTAGGTACCTACCAAACAATTTTATTAACATAATAATAGCCAATAATAAATTTTAAACAAAACATGTATGTATTTAAAAAAAGAACATGTATATATACGTAGACACACCTATATAAAAAAAAGGTATATGTACAAATAAATTTAAAAATACATTTCATTAAAAGCAATAAATAATACAAATGTTAAATCTATCTAAAACAAAAACAAGTAAGTAAGTGCAAGAGTTCGTCTGTAACGAACTTCTAAATACCCGACCCTCTTTACCCATTACCACCAAATTTAAAATTTGTTGGTCTCTTTCATATACTGAATGTCAATTATTTGTGTTTGCCACGCCCCTTAATAAGGGCGTAGGCTGAAAATTTAAATCAATTAACTCTAATTTCGTTGAAAACACGTTAAAAGCGAATATTAATGCTTAAAAAAACATTTTTTCCCAAAAACGCCCCCTAAAAGTGGGCGGAGCTCAATGCATGCAACAAACTTAGCAAATGGTAATATCTTTAATATTTGCCATATAATTTTTTTTCAATTTAGAATGAATATCCCGAGAAATCAGGTTTTCAAATATTTCAGATATTAAAAGTGGGGATGGTCAATAGAGTGGGCGGCCCAATTTTTGTCTAATTAAAGACTTCTGGTCTATATTGCTCTCCACCAAAATTTGAGATCATATGTTTTGTCTATCTTGACCAAAAGGTATTTGAAATAAAATGTAAATTTGAGGTTGCCTGACAATTACGCCAACTGTGGTCGCGGCTGTGGGCGGATCTTCTCAATTTTCATACTTTGTCTGTACAAAATGAGAACCAAGCAACGCTGTAAGTTTCAGCTTCCTAGCTCAATTTTAAAGACCTCAAAACTGCATACATACGGACAGACGGACGGACGGACATGGCTTAATCGACTTACCTGACGGTCTCGATCATATCTCTAAAGGTCTTAGGGGTCTACGGTGATTATTTCACTGTGTTACAAACTATGCATTAAAATTAATATACCCTCGGTAAAATGTAAAAATAGTCTTAAGAATAATTTTTAATAAAATAAATTTTAATAAATTTTAATAAAATAAATTTTAATAAATTTTAATAAAATAGATTTTAATAACTTTTAATAAAATAAATTTATTCTTCCGAAAAAGGGAGGTGTAGCATAAGATAAAAAATGCACACGAGCAGCCTAGCTGGTTCCTGGTTACCGCAAGCAAGCAAATTCCTGGTTACCGATCGTCTGGAAACCACTCTAAGGTGCGTGGGAATGATTAGGTTAGCGAAAATCGCATAAGATAGATAGGGTAGCGACATGGTCGCATAAGATTTAATAATTAATAAAGAACTGACTTTTAAGCCGAACGGTTGAAACGGTAATGTGTTTACTTATATATACACTACCGAAGGCTTAATGTTGCTTTCAACAACATTGTTCGATATGTTTTTCACTTAAAGCGTAACGATCATGTTTCCGCTTATAATTAAATTATTCTTGGATGCTCCTTAGACCAATATCTTAAATACTGCACAGTCGAATGTCTTTATAGGATCATAACCACCAAACAGCCTCCGTTTTTGTTACAGTAACTAATCTTTACTCGGTCTAACAGATATTTTACCTTGAGTAATCCGAGGCACTTTTATCTAGTTATGTACAGAGCGATTTTTTGTTCATGCCATTCGAATTTGGAATGCTTTTCCTCTCGGCATAAGAAGACTGTGTTATGCAAAATCCTTTGATCGCACTTATACAGGCGTATGGCAGATAGGTAAATTATAATTTTTAAATAACTCCTGTTACCTTAAAAATTTCAATATATTTCTTTTCTTCCATCCATTTCTCTTCAAATTTAACTGTTTTTTATATTGTATTGTTTTTGCCTGGGATTCGACGAATAAAACTCTATTTCAATTTTATAATTACACACTGAAACACTTTATTTATCAAACAAAACTTATTTAAATTCAAATCACACTGTTATTCCACTTTACAACTTAGAATTCAACATTTTATTTCAATTCAATCACTTTTACTTTATTACCGATTTTCACAAATCCGCGTTTAAAATATAACTGTCCCGTACGAGCCTGTCACTTGTGTATTTATACAAAATTGAGCACCTTTTAGTACGTTCCCTACTTCCCCTTTGGATATTTTCCATTGGTTCTCTTCCGCTGAATTCCAAGGAGGGGAAATCGAAATTCGAAATTCGATTATGCCAGCTGCTGTCAGATGACTGGAATGACAGTTGGGTATATTCGTTCAGTGAATCGAGCGGGTGTGTTCGTAGAGTGAATCGATGGGTGCATTCAGCGACTCCTGCATGTTGTTTTATTTCTTGTCGCCACATAACATTGCCCCCCCTGAATTTTGTTCGTCCCGAACAAGTACGTCATCATTGCTTCGGTGGTTGCGATGTAGGCGATCAATATGGACAATTTGGATCTTCGCTCTTGGTCCTCGTTGGATTCGGAAGACGACATCATTAATTCGCATTACAACTTGGTAGGCACCTTCCAAGTCCTGCTAAAGCTTTGGCGATACCAGATCTCCCTCATTAAACTCGGATGCTGTTGCTCGTGCATCGTACCTGGTCTTCATGGGGTCGCTTGCAACTTTTATATTGCTTCTGGTCCTCTGGTGTATGTCGTTAATCTTTTTTCTAAGGTCTACCGAGAAGTCCTCTTCGCATGTGGGGTCTTCAATGGGAAATCCGAATTTGAGCTCACTGGGTAACCTGGCAGTTCATATAAACGAAACTTCAGATGGAGTGTATCCAGTTGTACTATGAATAGGGTTTCGGTAGGCCATGAGGAATAAGGTATGAGGTATTCGCTGATCCCAATGCCATTGATTCTCGTCCACTACTTTGGAAAGATGTTCCTTCAGTGTCTTGTTGAAGCGTTCGACCATTCCATCTGATTGTGGGTGAAGAGGTGTGATCCGTGTCTTCTGTAGTCCGATTGCTGCAAACGGTCGGAATGTAATTCCATTGGCACTCCGAACCTGCACACCCAGTGATCCACTATCTTGTCAACAACGGTTTTGGCTTCTTTTTCCATGGTCGATATCAAATCGGTGGCTTCATCCTGTTTCGCCAACCGAAGTCATCTGCCAGGTTGGCGGATTGGTCTAGCATATCCGGTGTCTATACGATGTTGTACTAAGTGTATTCGACCATAGTCCCTATCCTGTGACGCAAATATTTTAGCAAACTCGCCTATGAGATTTTCCACTAGGGCTTGCTGCTCCTGATTTAGCTCATAGTCTCCGAGTATAGTCTTACATACCTCGGTCACTTTTGATGGAGAGACAGGACTCGCAGGCTTACTCTCAGTCACGGCCCAAATGGCTGCAATGGGGAAGCATCTTCCAATCACCTCTCCTTTTAAGGCAGATTACTGTACAAAAATAGTATGAAGCGTGGGGTGGACTTTTTCTCCACAGGTGAGCCAACATATTGGCCAACCGATAGGAATAAAAAGCCTGACCTTGTCGATTTTTTCATCGCTAAAGGGTACCCCAAATAACTTACGCGAATTGAAGAGTGTTATGATCTTTGCTCAGACCACTCAGGAGTAATCTTGAAGACGGGTGAAAGACTGACGAAAATAGAAAGAGCTCCTAGATTAGCTAGCAAAAAACATGTACTGGGACGCATTCAGAAAGGACTGTAAGGAGGGTGTTGGCTTGAATGTGCCATTGAAAACTCCTTTCGAGTTAGAAACCGCAGTTGACAAATTCATTGAAGCAATTCAGAGCGCTGCTTGGAACAACACTTCGTCCCAAAAGAACGCAGTTAGCACCGACGAGCATGTACGTAAAATATATCCGCTCGAAATCGAAGAATTAATTCGTGAAAAGAGAAGAGCGCGTGGGAGATGGCAAGGCACGAGGGCTCCCCCAGACAAAACCCTCTTGAACCAACTCTCTAACAAACTGAAAGGAATGTTGCAAGATCTTAAAAATCGTGAGACCACTGAACACCTTGAAAGCTTGTCGGCGAATAGGAGCTTGAACTACTCGCTGTGGAAAGCAGTTAAGTCTATCAAGAAATCTTTAATCCACTCGGCACGATGAGTGGCTTAAATACTTTACGTATTGCTACAATACTACAGCATCACACGACTATTGCCCATTCGAATTAGTGTTTGGTGAATCCCCAAATAACTACGACTTTCTCTCAAATGCACAAATAGATCCCATTTATAATGTAAAGAATAGACATAGCAATACGAGATTTAGTTTTAGTAAAACAAGTGGGACATAAATTAGATAATATCTATAAGGGACCATTTAAGGTCATAAACATAGAAAATAGAAACAATGTACTTCTGAAAGACGACAATGACAATACAACAACTGTGCACAAGGACCGACTAAGACGCTATACTACCTAGAATACAATATGCTACAATACTTACAATACAAAATAGAGAATATAAGATATATATAATGCTACCTATATTGCTTCTATATTGTACAGGTGTGTTACAAAAAAAAATAAAATAAATGTAGGTACCTACCAAACAATTTTATTAACATAATAATAGCCAATAATAAATTTTAAACAAAACATGTATGTATTTAAAAAAAGAACATGTATATATACGTAGACACACCTATATAAAAAAAAGGTATATGTACAAATAAATTTAAAAATACATTTCATTAAAAGCAATAAATAATACAAATGTTAAATCTATCTAAAACAAAAACAAGTAAGTAAGTTCAAGAGTTCGTCTGTAACGAACTTCTAAATACCCGACCCTCTTTACCCATTACCACCAAATTTAAAATTTGTTGGTCTCTTTCATATACTGAATGTCAATTATTTGTGTTTGCCACGCCCCTTAATAAGGGCGTAGGCTGAAAATTTAAATCAATTAACTCTAATTTCGTTGAAAACACGTTAAAAGCGAATATTAATGCTTAAAAAAACATTTTTTTCCCAAAAACGCCCCCTAAAAGTGGGCGGAGCTCAATGCATGCAACAAACTTAGCAAATGGTAATATCTTTAATATTTGCCATATAATTTTTTTTCAATTTAGAATGAATATCCCGAGAAATCAGGTTTTCAAATATTTCAGATATTAAAAGTGGGGATGGTCAATAGTGTGGGCGGCCCAATTTTTGTCTAATTAAAGACTTCTGGTCTATATTGCTCTCCACCAAAATTTGAGATCATATGTTTTGTCTATCTTGACCAAAAGGTATTTGAAATAAAATGTAAATTTGAGGTTGCCTGACAATTACGCCAACTGTGGTCGCGGCTGTGGGCGGATCTTCTCAATTTTCATACTTTGTCTGTACAAAATGAGAACCAAGCAACGCTGTAAGTTTCAGCTTCCTAGCTCAATTTTAAAGACCTCAAAACTGCATACATACGGACAGACGGACGGACGGACATGGCTTAATCGACTTACCTGACGGTCTCGATCATATCTCTAAAGGTCTTAGGGGTCTACGGTGATTATTTCACTGTGTTACAAACTATGCATTAAAATTAATATACCCTCGGTAAAATGTAAAAATAGTCTTAAGAATAATTTTTAATAAAATAAATTTTAATAAATTTTAATAAAATAAATTTTAATAAATTTTAATAAAATAGATTTTAATAACTTTTAATAAAATAAATTTATTCTTCCGAAAAAGGGAGGTGTAGCATAAGATAAAAAATGCACACGAGCAGCCTAGCTGGTTCCTGGTTACCGCAAGCAAGCAAATTCCTGGTTACCGATCGTCTGGAAACCACTCTAAGGTGCGTGGGAATGATTAGGTTAGCGAAAATCGCATAAGATAGATAGGGTAGCGACATGGTCGCATAAGATTTAATAATTAATAAAGAACTGACTTTTAAGCCGAACGGTTGAAACGGTAATGTGTTTACTTATATATACACTACCGAAGGCTTAATGTTGCTTTCAACAACATTGTTCGATATGTTTTTCACTTAAAGCGTAACGATCATGTTTCCGCTTATAATTAAATTATTCTTGGATGCTCCTTAGACCAATATCTTAAATACTGCACAGTCGAATGTCTTTATAGGATCATAACCACCAAACAGCCTCCGTTTTTGTTACAGTAACTAATCTTTACTCGGTCTAACAGATATTTTACCTTGAGTAATCCGAGGCACTTTTATCTAGTTATGTACAGAGCGATTTTTTGTTCATGCCATTCGAATTTGGAATGCTTTTCCTCTCGGCATAAGAAGACTGTGTTATGCAAAATCCTTTGATCGCACTTATACAGGCGTATGGCAGATAGGTAAATTATAATTTTTAAATAACTCCTGTTACCTTAAAAATTTCAATATATTTCTTTTCTTCCATCCATTTCTCTTCAAATTTAACTGTTTTTTATATTGTATTGTTTTTGCCTGGGATTCGACGAATAAAACTCTATTTCAATTTTATAATTACACACTGAAACACTTTATTTATCAAACAAAACTTATTTAAATTCAAATCACACTGTTATTCCACTTTACAACTTAGAATTCAACATTTTATTTCAATTCAATCACTTTTACTTTATTACCGATTTTCACAAATCCGCGTTTAAAATATAACTGTCCCGTACGAGCCTGTCACTTGTGTATTTATACAAAATTGAGCACCTTTTAGTACGTTCCCTACTTCCCCTTTGGATATTTTCCATTGGTTCTCTTCCGCTGAATTCCAAGGAGGGGAAATCGAAATTCGAAATTCGATTATGCCAGCTGCTGTCAGATGACTGGAATGACAGTTGGGTATATTCGTTCAGTGAATCGAGCGGGTGTGTTCGTAGAGTGAATCGATGGGTGCATTCAGCGACTCCTGCATGTTGTTTTATTTCTTGTCGCCACATAACATTGCCCCCCCTGAATTTTGTTCGTCCCGAACAAGTACGTCATCATTGCTTCGGTGGTTGCGATGTAGGCGATCAATATGGACAATTTGGATCTTCGCTCTTGGTCCTCGTTGGATTCGGAAGACGACATCATTAATTCGCATTACAACTTGGTAGGCACCTTCCAAGTCCTGCTAAAGCTTTGGCGATACCAGATCTCCCTCATTAAACTCGGATGCTGTTGCTCGTGCATCGTACCTGGTCTTCATGGGGTCGCTTGCAACTTTTATATTGCTTCTGGTCCTCTGGTGTATGTCGTTAATCTTTTTTCTAAGGTCTACCGAGAAGTCCTCTTCGCATGTGGGGTCTTCAATGGGAAATCCGAATTTGAGCTCACTGGGTAACCTGGCAGTTCATCCAAACGAAACTTCAGATGGAGTGTATCCAGTTGTACTATGAATAGGGTTTCGGTAGGCCATGAGGAATAAGGTATGAGGTATTCGCTGATCCCAATGCCA
Organism: Neoascia interrupta; assembly: GCA_947623515.1. NCBI lineage: Eukaryota > Metazoa > Arthropoda > Insecta > Diptera > Syrphidae > Neoascia > Neoascia interrupta. The sequence continues at coordinate 112,939,543 of OX392462.1, forward strand.
TTGATTCTCGTCCACTACTTTGGAAAGATGTTCCTTCAGTGTCTTGTTGAAGCGTTCGACCATTCCATCTGATTGTGGGTGAAGAGGTGTGATCCGTGTCTTCTGTAGTCCGATTGCTGCAAACGGTCGGAATGTAATTCCATTGGCACTCCGAACCTGCACACCCAGTGATCCACTATCTTGTCAACAACGGTTTTGGCTTCTTTTTCCATGGTCGATATCAAATCGGTGGCTTCATCCTGTTTCGCCAACCGAAGTCATCTGCCAGGTTGGCGGATTGGTCTAGCATATCCGGTGTCTATACGATGTTGTACTAAGTGTATTCGACCATAGTCCCTATCCTGTGACGCAAATATTTTAGCAAACTCGCCTATGAGATTTTCCACTAGGGCTTGCTGCTCCTGATTTAGCTCATAGTCTCCGAGTATAGTCTTACATACCTCGGTCACTTTTGATGGAGAGACAGGACTCGCAGGCTTACTCTCAGTCACGGCCCAAATGGCTGCAATGGGGAAGCATCTTCCAATCACCTCTCCTTTTAAGGCAGATTACTGTACAAAAATAGTATGAAGCGTGGGGTGGACTTTTTCTCCACAGGTGAGCCAACATATTGGCCAACCGATAGGAATAAAAAGCCTGACCTTGTCGATTTTTTCATCGCTAAAGGGTACCCCAAATAACTTACGCGAATTGAAGAGTGTTATGATCTTTGCTCAGACCACTCAGGAGTAATCTTGAAGACGGGTGAAAGACTGACGAAAATAGAAAGAGCTCCTAGATTAGCTAGCAAAAAACATGTACTGGGACGCATTCAGAAAGGACTGTAAGGAGGGTGTTGGCTTGAATGTGCCATTGAAAACTCCTTTCGAGTTAGAAACCGCAGTTGACAAATTCATTGAAGCAATTCAGAGCGCTGCTTGGAACAACACTTCGTCCCAAAAGAACGCAGTTAGCACCGACGAGCATGTACGTAAAATATATCCGCTCGAAATCGAAGAATTAATTCGTGAAAAGAGAAGAGCGCGTGGGAGATGGCAAGGCACGAGGGCTCCCCCAGACAAAACCCTCTTGAACCAACTCTCTAACAAACTGAAAGGAATGTTGCAAGATCTTAAAAATCGTGAGACCACTGAACACCTTGAAAGCTTGTCGGCGAATAGGAGCTTGAACTACTCGCTGTGGAAAGCAGTTAAGTCTATCAAGAAATCTTTAATCCACTCGGCACCAATAAAAAAAGCTAACGGCGAATGACTAGAGAAGACAAAGAGAAAGCGAATTTGTTTGCTGAACATTTAGAAGAAACATTCAAGCCTTTCGACGGTCCGCCGTTGGCTGACGTTCTAAACAACAACGCGGAACCTGATAGCTTTAGAATGAAAAAAGTTTCGTTAGTTGAACTCCGACAGACAATAAGCAAACTTAAAAATAATAAGGCCCCGGGTTACGACCTGATCACTGGCGAAATATTAAAAGAACTACCAAAAAAAGCACTAGTCAAGCTACTTTATATGATAAACGCTTCTCTTAGACTTCTATACGTTCCAAGACAATGGAAAGTTGCTGAAGTCATTATGGTTCCAAAACCGGGGAAATGCGCAAATGATAAAAAATGTTATAGGCCCATATCGCTTCTGCCGATAATATCGAAGTATTATGGTATGGCACGAAGGCTTGAAATATAAGCTACGGCAAAACTTGCCAGAAGACACGTTTAAAATATTGGAAAATTATCTTGAAAGCAGACTCTTTCGTGTTAGGTGTAGTAGTGAATACTCGTGTTTCAAGCAAATTCGGGCTGGCGTACCCCAGGGAAGCGCCATCGGTCCGACCCTGTTCCTGCTCTACACAAGAGACATACCTTTAGATGACGAGTCTGTCCTGGCCACGTTTGCGGACGATAAGGCTATCCTGGCAACAGGTGAATTAGTCGAGTCATCAACGAGAAACCTCCAACGAGCATTGGACAGAATTTGTGTCTGGACGAAGACTTGGCGAATCGCTCTTAACGAGAACAAGTCTACGCATGTGAATTTTACTTACAGAAGGGTTAACAATTTACCTCTGTTCATAAATTCTGCACAAATACCTTATGCAAATCCAGCGAAGTATCTAGGGATGACACTGGACGCTAAACTAAGGTGGAAACCACACGTAAAGAAGAAGCGTGACGAGCTCGAGATTAGGCTCAGGGAAATGTATTGGCTTTTCGGAAGATTTTCGAAATTAAGCATATGTAACAAACTGCTCTTGTACAGGCAGGTGTAAAAGCCGTCCTCGACATACGGTATACAACTTTGGGGTTGTACCAAGCCGAGCAACATGTCCATGTTGCAGACTTTCCAAAACAAGACACTAAGAGCAATTGTGAATGCTCCATTGTATATCAGGAATAGTGATCTTCACTGAGATTTAGGATTAGCTACCGTGAGCGAAGAAGTAACAAACTTTGCTCGAAAGCTAAATGCTCGACTTCATGATCATTGCAACAATGAAATGATCCGTACTCTAAACGAGACTCTTAACGATGTTAACATAGAGCGACAACTACAAAGAACAAGACCCTTCGATCTAGCGACGTAGGGTGAAGCCGCACGAATAAACGGCTTAGTAGGTGCATTCACTGGAGAGCAACCTATCCAATGCGATTAACACTACGGAAGCGTAAGCTACTTGTTAAGTTAACTTAGTTGTAGTCAAGAAGTATTATGAGAGAGCGAAAATGTACTACTATGAAGTGAGTTCTGGCAGTTTCATGGTGTCTCTCATAAATGGGTGTTTTTTAGCACGTGGAAATCGGGCATCACAAATATCGTCAACTTCGGTATTATATACCTGCTATAGTGGGCGTATTGGTATCTTTGAAAGATTTTGGAGTTTTAGCCTCCGTCCCCCCAAGTATTAAAAAAAAAAATTGTTGGAATTTGCATCGCCTAACATTTCGCTTCGCTTGATAAAATTGCATCGCTTTCGTTTATTTCGACAATCGCATCGTTTACAAATCGAAGCTCTTACTTACAAAAACATCGCTTCGCTTACAAAAATATTTTCGTCCTTCTGAAGCCGGATTTTAAACATTTTTTTGGAGATAGAAAAATAGATAATTATAATACAACAGCAATATTTTTGGATGTGCTTCGCGTTTATTTAAAATTTGCTTGTACATTTACTTGTTTGCAAATTTACACGTGGAAAAACCTTACCTGAATTTTTTTCGCATTGACTTTTTGTGGGCTTATCATTGAGCATTGAGCTAAACAGTTGCGTTCAGTTTGAACATTACCGTGTTTTTTCGTTTTTCATTCCTAGCAATTAATTTTTTTTTTTTTGAATACTAGGATGGACGGAGGCTAAAACTCCAAAATCTTTCAAAGATACCAATACGCCCTCTATAGCAGGTACATAATACCGAAGTAGCCGATATTGGTTATGCCCGATTTCCACGTGCTAAAAAACCACCCATTTATGAGAGACGCACTTCTTGACTACAACTAAGTTAACTTAACAAGTAGTTTACGCTTCCATAGTGTTAATCGCATTGGATAGGTTGCTTTCCAGTGAATGCACCTACTAAGCCGTTCATTCATGCGGCTTCACCCTACGTCGCTAGATCGAAGGGTCTTGTTCTTTGTAGTCGTCGCTCGTTGTTAACATCGTTAAGAGTCTCGTTTAGAGTACGGATCATTTCATTGCTGCAATGAACATGAAGGCGAGCATTTAGCTTTCGAGCGAAGTTTGTTACTTCTTCGCCCACGGTAGCTATTCCTAAATCTCTGTGAATATCGCTATTCCTAATATACCATGGAGCATTCACAATTGCTCTTAGTGTCTTGTTTTGGAAAGTCTGCAACATGGACATGTTGCTCGGCTTGGTACAACCCCAAAGTTGTATACCGTATGTCCAGGACGGCTTTAACACCTGCCTGTACAAGAGCAGTTTGTTATATGTGCTTAATCTGTGAAAATCTTCCAATAAGCCAATACATTTCCCTGAGCCTAATCTCGAGCTCGTCACGCTTCTTCTTTACGTGTGGTTTCCACCTTAGTTTAGCGTCCAGTGTCATCCCTAGATACTTCGCTTCATTTGCATAAGGTATTTGTGCAGAATTTATGAACAGAGGCAAATTGTTAACCCTTCTGTAAGTGAAATTCACATGCGTAGACTTGTTCTCGTTAAGAGCGATTCGCGAAGTCTTCGTCCAGACACAAATTCTGTCCAATGCTCGTTGGAGGTTTCTCGTTGATGACTCGACTGATTCACCTGTTGCCAGGATGGCCGTATCATCCGCAAACGTGGCCACGACTGTCTCGTCATCTAGAGGTATGTCTCTTGTGTAGAGCAGGAACAGGGTCGGACCGAGGACGCTTCCCTGGGGTACGCCAGCCCGAATTTGCTTGAAACTCGAGTATTCATTACTAAACCTAACACGAAAGAGTCTGCTTTCAAGATAATTTTCCAATATTTTAAACCTGTCTTCCGCCAAGTTTTGCCGTAGCTTATATTTCAAGCCTTCGTGCCATACCTTGTCGAAGGCTTGCGATACATCGAGGAAACACTTGAACATATTTTTTTCCCTTCTAAGGCTTTTTCAATTTCATGCGTTATTCTGTAGACTTGATCTATTGTGGAATGGTTAGGTCTGAAACCGAATTGATGATCCGGGATCAAGCGTCTTTCTGCAATTATTGGTTGTAATCGCTTCAGCAGAAGTTTCTCGAACACTTTCGATATTATCGGCAGAAGCGATATGGGTCTATAAGATTTTTTATCATTTGTGCATTTCCCCGGTTTTGGAACCATAATGACTTCAGCAACTTTCCATTGTCTTGGAACGTATAGAAGTCTAAGAGAAGCGTTTATCATATTAAGTAGCTTGACTAATGCCTTTTTTGGTAGCTCTTTTAATATTTCGCCAGTGATCAGGTCGTAACCCGGGGCCTTATTATTTTTAAGTTTGCTAATTGTCTGTCAGAGTTCAACTAACGAAACTTTTTTCATTCTAAAGCTATCAGGTTCCCCGTTGTTGTTTAAAACGTCCGCCAACGGCGGACCGTCGAAAGGCTTGAATGTTTCTTCTACATGTTCAGCAAACAAATTCGCTTTCTCTTTGTCTTCTCTTGCGAGTAGTTTGAGCTCCTATCCGCCGACAAGCCTTCAAGGTATTCAGTGGTCTCACGATTTTTAAGATCTTGCAACATTCCTTTCAGTTTGTTAGAGAGGATGTTCAATAGGGTTTTGTCTGGGGGGGCCCTCGTGCCTTGCCATCTCCTACGCGCTCTTCTCTTTTCACGAATCAATTCTTCGATTTCGAGCGGATATGTTTTACGTACATGCCCGTCGGTGCTAACTGCGTTCTTTTGGGACGAATTGTTGTTCCAAGCAGCGCTCTGAATTGCTTCCATGAATTTTTCAACTGCGGTTTCTAACTCGAAAGGAGTTTTCAATGGTTTCCAACACCCTCCTTACAGTCCTTTCTGAAAGCGTCCCAGTTCATGTTTTTGCTAGCTAATCTAGGAGCTCTTTTTATTTTCGCCAGTCTTCCACCCATCTTCAAGGAGCAAAGATCATAATACTCTTCAATTCGCGTAAGGTATTTGGGGTACCCTTTAGCGATGAAAAAATCGACAAGGTCAGGCTTTTTATTCCTATCGGTTGGCCAATATGTTGGCTTATCCTTGGAGAAAAAGTCCACCCCACGCTTCATACTATTTTTGTACAGTAATCTGCCTCTTGTTGAATTGCATCGTGAGCCCCAAAAAGTATGCTTCGCGTTAAAGTCACCCCCAATGATAAAATTGGACCCAATGAAGTCATACATACGATCAAGATCGTCTTCCACCAGTCTATATCTTGGCGGGAAATAACAAGATGCAATGTTATAATCTAAGCAGTCGATTTTTACAGAAACTGAACTGATCTGCATAGAGTCTAGCTCAACTTCTGTGTTCTTGAAGTGCTTTATGCAGTTCTTAATGTAGAGGGAGGATCCTCCTCTCGAATTTTGCGAAGGATGATGTGCGTGATAGTCATTGTAACCTTTAAGTTTGGGTGTAGGCCCATTTTTAAGGTGAGTTTTCGTAATCATGCAAATGTCAATATTGTTTTTCCGTAGAAATACTTCTAGTTCGTCTATTTTATTCAGAAGGCCGTTTGCATTCCATGTTAGTATTTTAAATAACTGTTTCATATTCATGTTCTCTTGTAATTTTTTCGAGGCTTAAACTCGAGCTTGCTCAGTTTGTCAAATATAACTTTGTTGATTTTAGTCTGATCCTCAAGTTTCTCCAAGATTACAGCGAGGATCTGAGACACTGCATCTGTTGTGGGCGATCTTGCCTTGTTTTCGTTTGCCGCAACCTATGCGTATGATTTCGGTCCGACCAGTGGTGGTTTCTCCGCTGCACTTGAACTGGCGCCGCTATTTTGTGGAGCTTTTACGCCTTTTGTCGACGCCTTTTTTGCCAATCTTCCACTTTTGATCGGCTTTGACGTCTTTGGAGTCTTTGGCTTAGGAGTTTCAGCAGGTTTTGGGCGTCCTAGGCTTTGATTCTGACATCTAGTATTTTCCTTAAGAGGTTCTCGTCCCTTTTGCAGCTCTATGGCTACTTCGCATCCTCGATAGTTCGCGGGGTGGTTTCCGTGGCAATTGGAGCAAATTGCTGGAGCCTTTATGTCAACTTTGCACTCTGTTGACAGGTGTTTTCCGGCACATTTCACGCAACGTGGTTCTTTTTGGCAGTAGGCACTTGTGTGCCTGAATTCTTGGCATCGCTTACACTGTGGTATCAGTCTATTGCCCTTTCGCATGGGTTCTGCTATCCCGACGATGTTTATTGCGGGAGGTGGGCGAATTTTCGCTTCTGGTTTAGCCTTGTTTGAGCCAGAAGGCTTATCTTCTTTTTGTATTACTTCGGGAGAGGAATTCGCCTTTCGCTTCTTGCTAGACCTTTTCCTTAAGACTGAATCGGTCTCAAGTGCAAGTTCGTCCTCGTCCGTGAAGTATTCGACTGCTGGTCGGTTCGGTGTTACACACTCTTTCGTTGCCTCACAGTCTTTCGTTAAACGAGTATTTTTAATATCCTCGTTTTCTTTTCGCAGAGAGTCAACTTCCATTTTTAGATCTTGTAAGAGTCGCTCCATTTCAGTAAGCTTAGCTCGGAGTTCATTATTCTCCTTTTCTAAGCTCTTAATTTTCACAGTCCTGGTTTACCGGTGGACTGCTTTTTCCGGATATGTTCGATCTAGGTGGTGGCGATCGATTTAGTTTTGTCCTTTTCTCAAAAGGATTTATAAGCAATAAAAGGCTCTCCCTAGAATCCGTAGAGCCTGCCTCCGAAGAGGGTGGATTTTCCAGCATAGCTGGGCTGCCACCTGGGGTAATCAAATCTTTCGTTTTGTTCATTGCCATTTTTTTCAACTTGTCGTTTTTATGAGAAATAGGGAAGTCACTTCTATTTTCATTTTTAAATACAGCCGCCCCTTTGGAGACAGACGCCTACAAGTGAGCCGCACAATGTATGACAGACGCTTCTGGACTTTAATTTAACCTTCAGATTCATCTATAAGTTAAAACCTTACTGCCAAAAGTTGCCCCAAATGGAGCAGCATCGACAGCATCCGTTGAAATATTAAGAAATATTTCTTCCGGTGGATTTTAGTCGGCTCTTACGACAGGCATACCTTACCTCAAGGCTATTCTAACCCCGACCTTGCAGGGGTTCTAGCAATTAATCGGTTACCAAAAAATTAATGCAATTAAGGCGAAACGTGGCCATATAAAAGGGTGCTTAAGTCGTGCGGAAAATTTCGCGAAAAGTATGGACGAAGGTTTTTCTATGGACTTTCTTGATATACACCTTATGAAAAAAAAGAGTGGCGCAACAGCTCGAGGTGAACCAGGGCCATCTTCTCAACAATGTATGCTAGTGTATTAATTTCTTTACATACAATGGGACCTGCAATTTTTTGCCGAATCCGAACAGCACTTTGAGAAGTTTTTCAAGACAAATGATACTTTCGGAAGGCTTGTCAGACCCTCGCGGAGGTGGGGACCGTAGACAAGAACAATTTTTTTTTTCAGGTGACGATGGCAGGATTCGAACCCAGAACTTCGGCGTAGTAAGCACACACACTAACCACACGGGGACTACAAACAGTGGCCAAGTTATCGTGATCTGTTTCTGGGTTCTAAAGACGCAAAAACTAATTTAAGCCCTACACAGAAACTTCATTACCTTAATTCGTTCTTGCACGATGACGCAGCCAAACGTCATTTAGCTATATCCGACGCCAATTAAACGGATGCTTGGGAGCATTTGGAACAGCGATATGATCGATCTAACCTTATTATACAGTCGCATATCCAAGCGTTTCTTTTGATGCGTTCGATGAATTTCTGCAAGGCGCAACTCTTGCGTATATTATGTGATTGTGCGGATAGAACCATAAGAGGATTAGATACACTAAAACCTACCAGCCGTGACCCGTGGGGAATATTTATTTTGCTGCAGAAACTAGACCAAGAAACTAGAAAGGCATGGGTGGAGGAAACTGGTCCTAGTGACAATTGTTAAGTAGATGAACTTCTAACATTCTTACAAGATTGATGCAATGCTCTAGAAGCATGTCAACCCCTAGTTCGTCCTATCCAATCTCGAAACAAACCTAAATCTCTTCAAGCTCATTTAGTCGAAACAACTCCTCATTGTCCTATTTGCAAACTAGAACACACTCTTAGCACATGTCCAAGGTTTTCATCTCTCGACACAAAAGTCCGTCGCTTGTTTGTGAAAGAGATTTTTCTTTGTTTTAATTGCCTAAGGCTTGGACATGCTGCTGCTAAATGTCCACCATACATTGGTGCACCAAGAAACATTGTCGGCTGATTCTACAACCTCACCTTCGTCTTTTAATGCTTCGACACCTGTAGAACCAACAAACTCATCGCCTGCAACAACATATTCACTCTCACTATGCTCATTAAACGCCACAGATGGTAATTCGGTTGGAACCTCTCGTTCTTCTCGTATCTCCACAATATTGCCTACTGACATCGCTCAAACACATGATAGGTATGGTGTTCTACAAAACATTCGGTTGTTGCTGGACTCAGGATCACAAGTTTCCTTCATCACCGAAGAAATTTTTCATTGATTAATCCTTGTTCGGAAATCTGCTCGCATTCCTGTCGTAGGAGTTGGCTCCACTTCAGCTGGTGTAACCAAGGTTGCTTTGAAATTATTTTCTGGTTTCCTTGAGGAGTTCTTTGAGGTCTCTTGTTTCATCGTTTCTAAACTAACATCGCTGGTACCTGCTTCTGTATCTACAATCATCGATTCATCGGTCCATTCACTTACATTCAGATCCTAAGTTCAACATACCCGCTCATATTAATGTGCTGATCGGAGCTAGTATATTTTTCAGCGTAGTTAATGGTGTTCCTGTGCGAGGTCAACAACCAGGACCTGATTAAATTCCAACGGTCTTCGGCTTGGTTGTTTGCGGTAAGATGGATGACCCTTCCCTGGAACGGCCCGTCAAATCCTTTTGCACTTATTTGGACACCACAAATTCATTCGACTTGGAGCGGTTTTGGTACCTCGGGGAAATCCAACATACACCTCAACTATCGACTGAAGATCAACGGGCCGAAGATCTTCTTACATACTCCCATTCTCTTTTACTTGATGGCAGGGATATTGTTGAATTACCGTTCGCGTAATGAGAAGGTAGAATTTAGAGGCAGTATAGGTGTCGCTTTCAAACGATTTCTCTCCATGGAACGCAAGCTTGGAGCCGATCCATATTTGAAGCAGCAATATGTGGACTTTATGAAGGAGTATTTAAGTTGAGGCCACATGGAGGAGGTTCCAGAAGGCAAAGTAAGCCTACCATCAACTGAGTGCTATTATTTGCCACACCATGCCGTTTTCAAAAACGACAGCAGCACCACTAAAGTTAGGGTTCTTTTCGATGCATCAGCAAAATCAGATGATAGCGTGTCACTTAATGAATCTCTTCTAGTAGGCCACTCACATCAGCGAGATCTTTTTTTAATTTGCATCGCATTCCGCCAACATCAATACACGATTTCTGGTGACATTGAAAAAAGGTTTCGCCAAATTAGGGTTTCACCAAAACATACAAATTTTCAGCGAATACTTTGAGAGAGAGTCAAGTGACCAGCCCATAAACCATTATCGTTTGTTGACCGTCACTTACGGAACAGCTTGTGCACACTTTACCAATTGGCCCAAGATTCTCTCTTTTCCTATCCGCGAGCTTCAAAGGTCTTAATCAACGACTTTTACATCGACGATGTAATGACCGGGGCAGATACTGTTGAAGAAATCACCTCTCTTCGTTCAGAACTTGTTAGTCTGCTACGTTCAGGCGGATTTAATCTCCGAAAGTGAACAACCAATTGCTGTCCCTTGCTCCTGAGCCTGTCTGAAGACCAACGTGAGCCAACCAACTACTTCGCTTGCAGTGGTTCCTATAAGCTCTCCCATAAGTTCAACCTAGAACAAGGTTCATTAATAACAAAACGTCATATTCTCTCGGATTCATCGAAGATATTTGATCCACTTGGGTTTCTCACCCATGTCGTAATATCCATTAAAATTCTATTCTAGGAGCTCTGGCGCAAAAATATAGGGTGAGCTTATATCATTAGATCTTTCCAATCAATGGTGCATATGCTGCAGTGGTATACTGTCGCAGTTTGGATTCCACAGGCAACATGACCAGTACCCTAGTCGCTGCCAAGAGCAAGGTAGCTCCCATTAAGGTGAATTCTCTTCCCCGTTAAGAGCTCTGCGGAGCGGTTTTACTGTGCCGTCTAGTGAACAAACTTAAAGAGTCTTTACAATTGAAGGACATGACAGTTTCTGCCTTCACTGACTCAGCTATAGACCTTCACTGGCTGTCAGCATTATCCAAAAGGTGGTCGGTTTGCATATCAAACCGCACTTTGGAAATACTTTCGTTTCTATCTAGAGAATCATGGTATCATGTACGATCACTACAAAATCCTGCTGACTGCGCTTCCCGTGGTATTCTACCAACCCATTTGATAAAAAAATGAGCTATGGTGGTCTGGACCATCATGGATTAAGGACGAACGCTCCAAATAGCCCACTTCCGATTACACATATAAGACATCCCAGTGGACATTGATCTCGAAGAACGGACACGAAAAGCAGCTCAGGTACTACTGAAAAATTTTGAAACCAAAGATATTCACGAAATCATCATTAACAATTGTTCGCATTATATTCAATCTGTTCGAGTTCTCGCATGCATAATTCGGTTTATATCAAACGCGCGCGCTCCAAAAGGCTCTAGACAAAGTCACCCGCTATCATCGGCTGAATTGTCAGAGGTGAAAGTAAGACTTGTTAAGTTATTTCAAACGATTTACTTTGGTTCGAAAATTGAAACTCTTAGCGGAAGTGCAGTGCTTAAGAAGAGAAATCAGTTTTCGTCCCTTGCCCCCTTATTGGACAACCAAAGGATACTACGCGTTGGTGGTCGAATTGAACAATCCGATGCTGATTATTCGACAAAGCATCCCATTGTTCTCGGTAAGAAAACTCGGTTCGCAAGGCTCATTGCTCAATACATACACAAAAAACACTTGCACGCTTCCGTTTCTCTTATGTCTGCCATACTAAGACATGAATTTTATATCGTCGGTGTTCGTAATCTTTTGCGCAAGGTCGTTCACGAATGCGTAACGTGCTTCCGTCATCAAAAGCTTGCGCCGAACAGCTAATGAGTAGCTTGCCAGCTGAACGCGTCCGTTTCGCGCGACCCTTTAGTAAAGTCGGGGTGAACTACGCCGGGCCGATAAACCTACAATTGAATAGAGAAAGAAATCCCAAATTCGTTAAGGGCTATATCGCAATTTTTGTTTGCTTCACAAGGAAGGCTATTCATATAGAATGATTTGGTGATCTTTCAACAGCCGCCTTTCTTGCAGCTCTGGACCGGTTCGCAGCTCGTCGGGGCAAACCCATTGAAATTTGGAGCCAAGCGCTGTCTCAATGAAATGCTTCAACTCTTATTGAATCAACAGCATAGTGATGCAGTTGCCGACCACCTATCAAAGGATGAAATATCTTGGCGCTTTATCCTACCAGCTGCCCCCCACTTTGGTGGGTTGTGGGAGGCGGGTGTCAAGTCCGTAAAGTTTCATCTTAAGCGAGTCTTCAAGGAACACAGACTGACTTACGAGTACACACTGCTAACACAGGTGGAAGCTGTACACAACTCCCGACCTATGTGGCCAACCTCAGATATGGACCCAATTGCGTTAAGTCCGGCTCATTTTCCAATTGGTGAACCACTGCTTTAAGTGCCTCGTCTTGATTTGTCTAAAACTTGCGATAGTCCATACATTAACTGGTCTCTTTTACAGATTCTGAAACAAGGCTTTTGGAAACGTTGGCACGCCGAGTATTTGACATCCTTGCAACAACGAGCCAAGTGGCAAGGTTGTTCTGCTGAAGGATCCACCTACCACCCACAAAATGGATGCTTGCGCGCATTAAAGATCTTCATCCTAGAAGGGACAATCGAAACAGGGTTGCAACGATAGTTACCCAAACCGGAGAATATGTTCGTCCGATCGTTAACCTAGTTCCTCTTCCTATTACTGTAAGACCGGAGTCTGCCAGGGGGGGGGGCTGAATGTTGAGAACTCATGCCAATCATCATATTTATAATTTCATTTATTATTATATTTATACCCCATCCCATAGGATAGGAGGTATATTAAGTTTGTCACATAGTTTGTAACACGGTGAAATAATAATGGTAGACCCCCAAGACTTTAAGGGCATATGATCGAGACCGAATTCTGAGTCGAATGAGCCATGTCCGTCCGTCCGTCCGTCTGTATGCCACATGTATTTAGGCCTTAAATTTTGAGCTGGGGTGCTGAAACTTCCTACATAAGGTCCGCGTCATGCGAAGCAGTACAAGTGTAAAAATTTTTGAGATCCGCCCAAAGACACACAATCGGTCTAAATGTGCAACTACCTCCAGAATTTTCAAAACTGTAAGACGTTCTAAAAGGCTGAAATTTAACATTTAGCATTTTCTAATAAATGTAAGACACAAAAAAGAAAAAAAAATTAATCGGTAAAACTCCTCTATCGGTAAAACTCCTCCGCTTAGGTCTACATTTTGTTCATACAAGACTTTGGGCCACGCCCATATTTGGAGGCAGAATTGAAGAAAAGCCTAAAATTTGCCTGAAAAACTTAATTTCGACTAGCCTTGAGTCTAATTTAGGAAAGCATGAAACAAAAAAAGTAGCAAGTTAGGTTAACGAGACTTCAGTCCAGATTTTGTTCATATAAAGTTTTTAGCCACGCCCCTTTTGAGGGTCAATTTTTTAAAAATATTGAATTTGGACCAAAAATTGCATTTTTACGTACATTTAAGTGTAACTTTGATATATATGTGGTTCCTCATTAGGGGCGGTTGGACCACGCCCAAGTTTGCATTACTTATAAAATGTCAAAAAAAAAACCATGTCATCAGCATTTTACAATGTGGGATAGGATGGGGTATTCAACGGTCCGTTTTACAGACTGTAACTTCTGCGTACACACTGTAGCACTTACTCACTGGTTTTATATTCAAATGTGACTAATTTTCACTTTCTATATTTTGCTCAATTAACACAAACCCTATTTGCAATAATTGGTCTAAAACTAAGTACATACATATCTACATATTTGAATTCGCCTTTTTATCAAATTTTGCTTTCCTTTAGTTTTGCGCAGTAGCTAGCAAGCAGTTATGTTATCACTTTCGTTAAAACTTAGTCACAGCATGTAAACTAGAATTCGAGCTCTTTCGCTGCTGACCATCAAGGTAAAAGGTTGTATCATATTAAGCTAGGAAATAAATATTTTATAACGTGGTATAAGCTAAGGTATTTTCTTTGCTGTCATATCGTCTCTTCAATTCTAGCATAGAAAATTCTTCGTTGGAGTTTACATGGCCTAACATTTCGCTTCGCTTGATAAAATTGCATCGATTTCGTTTTTTTCGACAATCGCTTCGCTTACAAATCGAATTAATACAAAAACAAGTGGGAAAGTGCAACAGTGGCAACAAAAGCTTCAATCCATCTACGACGGATTGCAAAATACCCGACCATACCAAAAAGAAAACTGCCACGCCTCCAAAAAGTGGGCGGGATATTAAAATATAACTGTTGAATGCTTTATACTAGGTGGTTGCATACATTTCGGCCCAAAACTCCGCCTTTTTAACTAAAAAAATCACTTTTTTTGCACCAGGCCCACAAAAAAGGCCGGTGGAACATAGAATATATTCATAAAAGTTAGAAAATGCTATCATATACAGCTTTTGTCATATAATTATACCCGACCCAGGGTATATTATGTTTGATGTATAGTTTGTAACGCAGTGAAATAATCACCGTAGATCAGACCTTTTAGAGATATGAATGGGACCGACAGGAGAATCGATTAAGCCATGTCCGTCCGTCCGTCCATCCGTCCGTCCATATGTAACTTTTAGGCCTTAAATTTTCATTAAATCCATCTCTAATTTAAAACCAGTGAGTAAGTGCTACAGTGTGTACGCAGAAGTTACAGCCCGTAAAACGGACCGTTGAATACCCCATCCTATCCCACATTGTAAAATGCTAATGGCATAGTTATTTTTTGACATTTTATAAGTAATGCAAACTTCGAAAAGGGGCGTGGTCCAACCGCCCCTAATAACAAACTATTAATTATAAGATATTTCCACAGACATTTCCAAGTTACACCTAATTGTACCTAAAAATGCAATTTTTTGGTTCAAATTCAACATTTTTGAAAAATCGACCCCTAAAAGGGGGCATGGCTAAAAACTTTATATAAACGAAATCTGGACGGAAGTATTGTTTACCTAACCTGCTACTTTTTTTGTTTCATGCTTTCCTAAATTTGGCTCAAGGGCAGTCGAAATTAAGTTTTTCTGGAAAATTTTAGGTTTTTCTTCAATTCTTTCTCCAAATGTGGGCGGGGCCCAAAGTCTTGTATGAATAAAATGTGGAACTAAGCGTTTTCTACATAAAATATTAAGCAAAGTTTTTTCAATTTCGAGCAAAAATACTGAGTAAACTGCATTTGAAAATTTACCCTTAAAATAGATGCCACGCCCACTAGAGGAGGTTTACCAATTAAATTTGTCTTTTTTGTGTCTTATATTCACTAAGAGATGCTAAATGTCAAATTTCAGCCTTTTAGAACGTCTTACAGTTTTGAAAAATGTGGAGGTAGTTGCATATTTAGACCGATTGTGGGCGTGTACTGCTTCGCATGACGTGCACCTGACGTACGAAGTTTCAGCACCCTAGCTCAAAATTTAAGGCCTAAAAACATGTGACATACAGACGGACGGACGGACGGACGGACATGGTTCATTCGATTCAGAATTCGGTCTCGATCATATGCCCTTAAGGTCTTGGGGGTCTACCATTATTATTTCACCGTGTTACAAACTATGTGACAAACTTAATATACCTCCTATCCTATAGGATGGGGTATAAAAATACATTTTGCAAATTTTAGCTATGTTACATTGGTGCTAGCGCATTCATTTTTGGTACGTAACATTGCCTTATAATAGGCAATGTAGGTATAGGCAATAGGTAGCTAAAAAATGTTAGCTTTTTCATTGACCACGCCCACTTTTTAAGGGATTTTAACTTAAATTGACTGTTTTTCAATAAATATATATGAAATTTGTCAAAAAATTATATGACAAAAGCTGTAGATACTAGCATTTTCCAACTTTTATGTATATATTGTATGTGCCTCCACCCACTTTTGTGGGCGTGGCGTTAAAAAAGTGATTTTTTTTAGTTAAAAAGGCGGAGTTTTAGGCCGAAATGTATGCAACCACCTAGTATAAAGCATTCAACAGTTATATTTTTATATCCCGCCTACTTTTTGGAGGCGTGGCAGTTTTCTTTTTGGTTTAGTCGGGTATTTTGCAATCTGTCGTAGATGGATTGAAGCTTTTGCATACCCACTGTTGCACTTTCCCACTTGTTTAACTTTCGAGATATTTGCTCTTAAGTCGGATCCTTTTTCCTTGCCCATGACGTTTTTTTGACTTTCAAGTCACGATACGTGGGAAAAGCCGTAGCAGGGAAAACTAGGAAAAAGTCGATTCATAGTTTTCAATTCCCATTATTCGGAATAAAAATGCTGAGTTTAGTTTATATATTTTTCTTTATTAAGGTGACCAAGCAATCAAATCAGGTGCTCAAAGTGTCCCCCTCCATTTTGTATGCATGCTAGAGTCCGTTTTTGGATTGCGCTGTCAACGTTTATTAAAGCTAACTGCTGCCGCACATGTGACGAGGCTTGGAGAATACACTCTTCTATTCTTCCCCATATTCAGAAGATCCGGAGCATGCTCAAATGCTTTAAACATTGTGCGACAGCCCCTGACTAGACCAGATTTGATGTTGACCGAATTCATTACCTTAAGCGTAGCCTGGCTATCGATTTAAATAGCGATATCACTTTCATATATCGGTCTCATCTGCAAAAGCTCGGCCGCCCTAAGTACAGCCAGAACCTCTGATTGAAAGACACTGCTTATATCCGGTAGTTGTAAGGATACCTTAAGTTCCGGGTCTTTTGAGAAGATGCCGGAGCCTGTTTCTTCCCCTGTTTTCGAGCCATCTGTGAATATTGCAATTTCGTTAGGCCTGATAATTGCATTATTTTCCCAGTCTTCCCTCACTGAATAGATAACATCATACGGTATGTCGAAGTCCATCAGGGAGGAGATGTCATCCGTAAGGGGATTGCCTGGAAGTAGCTCCGTCAGGATCGTGCCGTGCCCGTAGCTACTGCTCTTGAAATGGTTTGAATTATAGAATCGTAACGCACTATTGCCAGCGAGTTTTTTTTATATATCAAGCGGTGTTCAGATCTTCCGTAGGTGTAGTACGGAGTGCTTCTGTGATGGCTATACAGGCCGCTCTTTAAACTTTTTTGTTTGTTGCTTTCCACCAAACCAAGGCACCGTGAGTAAGTATGGGTCTTACCTTAACAGTATACAACCATTGAACCATGGCAGGTTTTTAGCCCCAAATTTTCCCTAACGTTCTCCTGCAGATAAAAAGAGCATTTTCAGCCTTCTTAATTCTTTCCCCTACATAAAGATTGTGGGGTGCCGTGGCGTAGTGGTTAGTGTGTGTGCTTACTACGCCGGAGGCCTGGGTTCGAATCCTGCCATCATCACCTGAAAAAAAAAAAGACTTGTTCTTTTTCACGGTCCCCACCTCCGCGAGGGTCTGACAAGCCCTCCGAGAGTATCATTTGTCTTGAAAAACTTCTCAAAGTGCCGTTCGGATTCGGCAAAAAATTGTAGGCCCCTTTGTATGTAAAAGAAATTAACACACCAGCATACATTGTTGAGAAGTTGGCCCTGGTTCACCTTGAGCTGTTGCGCCACTCTATTTATTTTTACATAAAGATTCCAATTCAGTCTTTTGTCGAGGAATTGTATCCAGATACTTCGCGCTATCCGAAAGGAATAATTCCACTCCATTTAACTTGGGGAGTTTGAATTGCGGTATCTTGTACTTTCTAGTAAAAAGAACCGATTCCGTTTTCAAAGGATTAACACTGAGACCACAGCTTTTGGTCCAGGTGCTTATCGTCCTCAGAGCACCCTCCATGATTTCACTTAAGATATTTAAGTACTTTCCCTGCACCAATACCACCACGTCATCTGCGTATGTCGTGGCACTGATACCCATAGCACTTAACTTCCTTTGAATGTTGTTGATAACCAGCAGGATCGGAGATAAAACTCTACCTTGAGGTGTTCCCCTTGTAACAGACATTCTAACCGCGCTTTTACCAATCGAACAGCTAATTTTCCTACTTGCAAGCATGTTGCTAACCTAGTCTATAATGCCCTGTTCAATGCCAGCGTCTACTAGAGCTTTTACAATGGACATGCGCTCTACGTTGTTAAAAGCCCCTTCAATGTCGAGGAAGGCAGCCAAAGCAAACTCCTTGCAGTGCAGACTCCTTTCTATTTTTCCAACCACCTCGTGCAAGGCGGTTTCTGCAGATTGACCCTTCAGGTATGCATGCTGCGACTCGATTACAAAGCCATTGCCGCATCTGGTCCTAATGTGTAGTTCTAGTATGCGTTCGAGGGTTTTGAGCATAAAAGATGAGAGACTTATTGGTCTGAAGTCCTTAGCAGCTGTGTGTCCCTGTTTGCCAGCTTTAGGTATAAAAACCATCTTTACTACCCGAATAAATATACGAATAGAGAGATGCCTCTGCTTTCGTATTGCCGGAGTATACCATCCGCTTAAGTGGACCCAGGAAAGTGAGTTTATACCAAGGCTTCCAGAACCTCCTGGCTACTCTCCGCCCAGGTTCCATTACTTTTCCTAAGGAAACTGGGAACGCACGCTTCTTAAGAAAGCATCTAGCGTAGCCTCGAGGCCTCATCTGTTGCTGCGATGGATTCGCAGTATCATTGCCATGAAGCCCTTTTTGACTTCTTAACTAAGTACTTAAATTGTTTTTTGCAATCCCTATACTCATTCCATGTATTGTCAGTTTTAAAAAGCTTAGCCCTATTGTAGAGCTTCCTAACCTCTTTCCTTTTTACACCTATATCCCTATTCCAGCACTTTGGTTGTGCTCTTTTATGAGTTCTATCGATCAAACATGCCTTCTCTAAAGCCAAAGTTAATACCCTACTGAGATTTCCAACCGTGCTATCTAAGTCGTCAGAGTCGTCGTTTAGATAGTCGTTTGGGTAACCAGGTGCCTATGCGCCACCTCCGCGTATTTGCCCCAATTGGCTTTTCTAGGATTTCTTTGGAAACTGCATTCCCTGAACTGAAGGTTCAGTTTTGAAGCATATCCATCAGTGATCCGACGTATCATCAACTACTCTCCAATCCCTAATTTCCAAACCTTCCATGCTTAAGGCAAGGGTAATGTCTATCACTTCTTGCCTGTTTCTTACCACGAAAGTGGGTGAATTCCCTCTATTGCAAATGTTGAGGCCGAAGATATAATGAAATCATACATACACTCACCTCTTGCATTTATGTCACTGCTGCCCCATAGTGAATGATGGGCGTTAGCGTCGCAGCCCAGCACCAGCATCCAGTCCGTTTGCGTTGCGCCCCATCCCAAATTTAATCCTTTTAAAAACATATATAACCGCACTGTAATTGAACTGAAGTTTAACAACGAGAATTTTTATATAATTCCCATGTATCTGAGTTTTGGCAATTGGAGATCTGATTTTGAGGAGCTTCACAATTATCTGATCAACACAAACCATAAAAATATTTTGATAATTGGCGATTTGAATGCCAGAATAAGAAATTTTAAAAACATACTTTATTCCTCCAATCCGGATTTCAACTTTGAGTGAAATTCTAAAGACGATTGCTTGAATGAACGAGGGCGGTTCTTGGTAGATATGATTGAGGACTTTGGTTTGCGGTGTTTTCAGTGTAATTAGAGACTCTGCTATCTGAATTTCAGTTGCGAAAAAAATTAGCCGCTGCCAGGCATGACGCCGATTGTAGTAAACTTCGTCAAAAGTCGTTTTCTTTTTTCGACCGGGCCTGTCAACCATAGACCAGATTTTCACTTTAACAACAGTTGCAAAACGTTTTATAGACAAAAAAAGAAAGCTGTACGCTTTTTTTGTTGACCTGAAAGCAGCTTTTGACACTGTCAATAGAAGACTTCTTCTTTACAAATTGTCAAATTTAGGGTTATCATCAAAATTTATCAGAATTTATGAAAAACTCTTGTCTTCTAACTCTGCTGCAGTTTGGGATGGCAACAGAAAATCCTCGAACTTCCGTACGGACTCTGGTGTTCCACAAGGCTGTCTTTTGAGCCCAATCCTCTTTGCCTTGTTCATCGATGATGTTATAAATTTCTTACCGGGTGGCATTCTTTTCGGAGATATTTTAATAAAAGTTTTGATGTATGCTGATGATCTTATTATCTTTTCAGATAACCCCCTTACCCTTCAACTCATTATTAACAAGCTCAAGCAATATTGCGATCTTTAGGACCTGAAAATTAACGCCTCAAAGTCCAAAATTATGATTTTTAGGCACCATCATCAAACAAGTAGGAGCGAGAGGTGGAGATTGGAAAATGAAAGTATTGAAGTGGTCAACGAATTCAAGTATTTATGTTTTCGAATTAAATACAATCTAGATATTTAGCAGGTATTGTTCTAGAGAGAACAATAGCTGCTAAAGTTGCTATAAATTGTATGTGGAACCAGTTCTTCACAAACAGAGACGTTGACTTATCATCTAAATTTAAGGTCTTCGATGCAGTAATAAACAGCTGTTTTTGTTACGCCAGTGAAGTCTACGGCCTCCAAAAGATCCATGAGGTAGAAACTATACAACGTTTCTTCTTTAAAAGAATTTTCCGACTCCCTTGCTCAACACCGAATCACGCAATTCATCAGTCAGGCTTACCCCAGGTTTTCCTGAGGAATGCAAAATCGAACGCGGATTATTTAGTCAAAGTCATGCTTAGACCTACCAATAATCTACAACGAAAAGTTCTCTTGGTTGCTCTGCAAGCAAACACCTCACCATTCAAGAAGTGGGGTGAGCTTACTTTCAACTATGGGTGTCAATTACATCTGACAGTGGAAAACTCTCATGAATGGCGCGACATGTTCTATGACTGCCTCTCGTTTATAGATGAAAAGCTCCTTCAAGAGTTCCTCAACAGAGCTAGAGGTTCCCTTACAAGGTCATTTTATAGTCGTCTCAATCATTCATTGGATGGGGATAACTATTTTTGTGACAGGTTTAATGTTTCCGAAATCTGCTTAAAATTCAAAGCGCGCACTCAATTGCTCAAGCTAAACTATAGACCGCACCGGCATGACCTCAACCCTCTTTGTAGTTTTTGCAACCTCAATCAGAATGAAGACACCTTTCACCTCATAGCACTTTGTCCTATCCTCCAAGAGTTTCGAAGATTATTCTTTGATAAAAGCTTTCTTTCACTCGAGGAATGTCTCTCTTTATTAAACGGCGGATATGGTTGAAACTTGCTTATCAGCTTTTTGAGAGATGCAATTGCGTTTCGGAATTTGTACCAACAGCTATCTGAATAAAATCCAGATCTCCTGCGACAGGCTCTATCTATTTAGTTTCTATCTATTAATTTAGATAGTTCTATCTATTTAATTTCTCTTTTTTTGTTTTAGCTAAACTCAAAGCCCTAAAAATATATATGATATATGTTAGAATCTAACAGTATAACTTAAAGTTTCAGTAGACTTCAACTAAATTGTCAAAATTTTAATTGTTGAACAAAAGAAACTGTCTATGTTTTACCTTTTCTAAGACACATCCTTTTAATTTCTCTTTTTTCGTTTTAGCTAAACTAAAAGTCCTTAAATATATAAGACACTTGTTAAAAATATTGGTTAGAATCAATCAATATAACTTAACCCTTTGCTTCCTAGTGGTTTCAGAGTGAAACCACTTCCTTATTATTTTTTCTCTAGTTTCCTAGTGGTTTCACGGCGAAACCGCGTAGATTTCTTAGAACCAAAATTCAGTATCGAACGGTAAAAAAATGTTTTTGTCTGTGTTTTCGGCGTCTTACGAGGAAAATTGCACATTGTTTGTGTTTATTCGTGCCGTTCGGAGTGTTTTTCGTGTGCTTATAATAATTTCAAAATAATCTGATTTCTGCGAAAATGGCAAGTAAGTAAAATATATTTCTAGTAGAATATGTTATTTCTTTGTTGCTAAAAAAGCTAGTAAAATCATTTCGTACGATTTGTAATGTTTTACAAGCTTTTTGAGTGTGGTTTCACCATGAAACCACTAGGAAGTAACTACATTTTTTTTTATATTTTTGTTTTCGTTTTTAGGGAAAGAACGCTTTTCGTTTGCCGAACTGGCAGCGATGAATTCGGATGAATGCCAGGAACTCTACGATAAAATACCTTCAGACATGGAATCTGAGAGTGATGGTGGAGAGTTATCTGATCCCGAAACAACCATGGAGAGTACTCCAACTGCGAGTATTTTTGACATAAATGCGATGGACATCATTATTGCTGACGAGATCGAGGAAGAACATCAAGACGAATGGAACAGTGAGGACGATGTGCCTCTTTCTATTCTAAGGGATAAGGAAAGGGCAAAAGAAACCGTATGGACAAGGTCAACGAGGTATGTTCTTAGTAATAAAAAACAATTTGTCGAGGAAACTGGAGCGAATATTCCGGAAGAGTTGGAGACACCAACCGATGTATTCCTGCATATTTTTCCTATGGAATTGATAGAGCATGTTGCGTTTCATACCAATTTGTATGCTGTTCAAAAAGCTGGAGGACTCAACAGCTTCACTCCAACGACTTCTGCAGAAATTAAAGCGTTTTTCGCAATAAATCTCGAGATGGGCATCAAAAAGCTTCCCAGCTATTGTGATTACTGGTCGTCTATGCCTCAACTTATGTCAAGGGATCGTTTTGCTTGGCATCTCGGGCATATTCACTTGAATGACAACTTGCGGCAGCCAGAGAGAACCGCTGAAAATTTTGACAAACTTTATAAGCTGCGTCCTTTGATAACGACGTTATCAGAAACGTTTTTATCATCACTGAGGCCGTCAAAATTCCACTCCATTGACGAATCGATGATAAAGTTCAAAGGACGCAGTTCTTTTCGGCAATATATGCCAATGAAGCCTGTGAAACGGGGGTACAAAGTTTGGGTCCGGGCTGACGAAAAAGGTTACGTTTCCCAATTCCAACTTTACACGGTAAAAACTGGGATCTCGTGTGGTAAAAGACCTTTCAAGAGTCTTAGTTGGGAAAGGACACTTTGTATACTTCGATAATTTCTTCAATTCGATCCAGCTACAAAAGGTCTTACAAGCTGAGAAAATCTACTCTTGTGGAACTTTTCGTAAGGGAAGGAAAAATACACCCAATGATCTTATTGATGACAAAATGTTACAGCAAGGACAGTCTGATTGGCGAGTTAGTAAAGATGGCCTTGCCTTTGTGAAATGGAAAGACCGAAAATCTGTGCATTTCGTGAGCAATTTCCACGATCCATCAGCCATTGGTACAGCTTTGCGTATGGAAAAAGATGGCAGCAAGAAGGCAGTAGCTTGCCCAGATTTGGTAAGCGATTACAACAAGCACATGGGCTATGTCGACAAGGCTGACATGTTAAAATCAATCTACGAAATAGATCGAAAGTCAAAAAAATGGTGGCATCGGATCATATGGTACTTGTTGGACGTATCACTTTTGAACTCCTTCATCCTGTTCAATGACGTAGCAGGTTCAAAGCAACTATCTCTAAAAATGTTTCGTTTAGCTGTTTGTTCAGGCCTTGTAGAAAGCAAGTCAACGAAAACTACAAAAGGAAAACCTGGGCCGAGCTCTCCCGCTGCCCCTGCTCACTTCAAGACTAGAGTGCAACTTGAAAGAAGATGTGACAAAAGCGCTCATATGCCAATACATGGACAGTCTCGAAGGTGTGCTCGTTATAGTTCGAAGTCTGAGCCTCATCGGACCAGGTGGTCCTGCTCTTCCTGTGAGGTTGGGCTTTGTCTAAGTGAGAAAAAAAATTGTTTTGTACTTTTTCAAAATTTTTAAAATGTTCCTTGTTCCCTAGTGGCTACGTGGTGAAACCACTTCTTAAATATGCAATAAAACTTAAAAAAAAAAAAATATTTTTTCTATTTATATTTCATATTCCTTGATTAAGTTTTACCGAAATTTTTCAAAAATATTCACATATTCGCAAAAATCGACACCTCCGGAAACAAAGGGTTAAGTTTTAATAGACCTCAATTACATTGCCAAAATTCTATTTGTTATTATCTTTGATATAATTATACTTTTTCTTTTGCGTTATATTTTTTAACACTTAAATAAAATGTACTAAATTTGCTTGAACTTTCCCTTCCCTATTTTAAAACGGCAGACGGCGCAAAGCCATGTTGTATCATATTTTTTTTTCAAATAACCTTTGTACACTTTGGAAGCAAAAAAAAGAAATATACTGAATTCAATTGAATTGAATTGAATTGATAATCCTTTTTTAAGATTTAACAGAACAACGGTAAGTGAGTTACGGTTTTATCAGGTAGTTAAATAAAGTGAGTTGCTTTATACGTGTGTTCAATATTGATTTTGAGCGATAAGCCGTTCAAAAGTTATGGCCTCCAACACTTTGAAAAATGTGCATGCATTTTCGACTCTTCATTTCTCAAAAACGTTTTGATATTTTCGAAAAGTCTTATTTTTTAATTAAAGCTTAGTATCTCTTAAAGCTTGTGTTATCTTTTTTGTGTCTTATATTCACTAAGAGATGCTAAATGTCAAATTTCAGTCTTTTAGAAGGTCTTACAGTTTTGAAAAATCTGGAGGCAGTTGCATATTTAGACCGATTGTGGGCTGTCTTTGGGCGGATTTTAAAAATTTTTACACTTGTACTGCTTCGCATGACGTGCACCTGACGTACGAAGTTTCAGCACCCTAGCTCAAAATTTAAGGCCTAAAAACATGTGTCATACAGACGGACGGACATGGTTCATTCGATTCAGAATTCGGTCTCGATCATATGTCCTTAAGGTCTTGGGGGTCTACCATTATTATTTCACCGTGTTACAAACTATGTGACAAACTTAATATACCTCCTATCCTATAGGATGGGGTATAAAAATACATTTTGCAAATTTTAGCTATGTTACAATGGCGCTAGCGCATTCATTTTTGGTACGTAACATTGCCTTATAATTATCTTTAAGGAAGCTAAAAAATGTTAGCTTTTTTATTGACCACGCCCACTTTTTAAGGGATTTTAACTTAAAATGGCTGTTTTTCAATAAATATATATGAAATTTGACAAAAAATTATATGACAAAAGCTGTAGATACTAGCATTTTCCAACTTTTATGTATATACTGTATGTGCCTCCACCCATTTTTGTGGGCGTGGCGTTAAAAAAGTGATTTTTTTAGTTAAAAAGGCGGAGTTTTAGGCCGAAATGTATGCAACCATCTAGTATAAAGGATTCAACAGTTATATTTTTATATCCTGCCTACTTTTTGGAGGCGTGGCAGTTTTCTTTTTGGTTTAGTCGGGTATTTTGCAATCCGTCGTAGATGGATTGAAGCTTTTGCATACCCACTGTTGCACTTTCCCACTTGTTTAACTTTCGAGATATTTGCTCTTAAGTCGGATCCTTTTTCCTTGCCCATGACGTTTTTTTAACTTTCAA
Organism: Neoascia interrupta; assembly: GCA_947623515.1. Taxonomy (NCBI): domain Eukaryota; kingdom Metazoa; phylum Arthropoda; class Insecta; order Diptera; family Syrphidae; genus Neoascia; species Neoascia interrupta. The sequence continues at coordinate 112,964,880 of OX392462.1, forward strand.
GTCACGAAACGTGGGAAAAGCCGTAGCAGGGAAAACTAAGAAAAAGTCGATTCATAGTTTTCAATTCCCATTATTCGGAATAAAAATACTGAGTTTAGTTTATATATTTTTCTTTATTAAGGTGACCAAGCAATCAAATCAGGTGCTCAAAGTGTCCCCCTCCATTTTGTATGCATGCTAGAGTCCGTTTTTGGATTGCGCTGTCAACGTTTATTAAAGCTAACTGCTGCCGCACATGTGACGAGGCTTGGAGAATACACTCTTCTAAATCATTTAAGTTGATATTTCGGAAGAGTAAACAAGTTCTTTCATTCTTCCCCATATACAAAAGATCCGGAGCATGCTCAAATGCATTAAACATTGTGCGACAGCCCCTGACTAGACCAGATTTGATGTTGACCGAATTCATTACCTTGAGCGTAGCCTGGCTATCGATTTAAATGGCGATATCACTTTCATGTATCGGTCTCATCTGCAAAAGCTCGGCCGCCCTAAGTACAGCCAGAACCTCTGATTGAAAGACACTGCTTATATCCAGTAGTTATAAGGATACCTTAAGTTCCGGGTCTTTTGAGAAGATGCCGGAGCCTGTTCCTTCCCCTGTTTTCGAGCCATCTGTGAATATTGCAATTTCGTTAGGCCTGATAATTGCATTATTTTTCCAGTCTTCCCTCACTGAATAGATAACATCATACGGTATGTCGAAGTCCATCAGGGAGGAGATTTCATCCGTAAGGGGATTGCCTGGAAGTAGCTCCGTCAGTATCGTGCCGTGCCCGTAGCTACTGCTCTTGAAATGGTTTGAATTATAGAATCGTAACGCACTATTGCCAGCGAGTTTTTTTTATATATCAAGCGGTGTTCAGAGCTTCCGTAGGTGTAGTACGGAGTGCTTCTGTGATGGCTATACAGGCCGCTCTTTAAACTTTTTTGTTTGTTGCTTTCCACCAAACCAAGGCACCGTGAGTAAGTATGGGTCTTACCACCACAGTATACAACCATTGAACCATGGCAGGTTCTTAGCCCCAAATTTTCCCTAACGTTCTCCTGCAGATAAAAAGAGCATTTTCAGCCTTCTTAATTCTTTCCCCTACATAAAGATTGTGGGGTGCCGTGGCGTAGTGGTTAGTGTGTGTGCTTACTACGCCGGAGGCCTGGGTTCGAATCCTGCCATCGTCACTTGAAAAAAAAAGACTTGTTCTTTTTCACGGTCCCCACCTCCGCGAGGGTCTGACAAGCCCTCCGAGAGTATCATTTGTCTTGAAAAACTTCTCAAAGTGCCGTTCGGATTCGGCAAAAAATTGTAGGCCCCTTTGTATGTAAAAGAAATTAACACACCAGCATACATTGTTGAGAAGTTGGCCCTGGTTCACCTTGAGCTGTTGCGCCACTCTATTTATTTTTACATAAAGATTCCAATTCAGTCTTTTGTCGAGGAGTTGTATCCAGATACTTCGCGCTATCCGAAAGGAATAATTCCACTCCATTTAACTTGGGGAGTTTGAATTGCGGTATCTTGTACTTTCTAGTAAAAAGAACCGATTCCGTTTTCAAAGGATTAACACTGAGACCACAGCTTTTGGTCCAGGTGCTTATCGTCCTCAGAGCACCCTCCATGATTTCACTTAAGATATTTAAGTACTTTCCCTGCACCAATACCACCACGTCATCTGCGTATGTCGTGGCACTGATACCCATAGCACTTAGCTTCCTTTGAATGTTGTTGATAACCAGCAGGATCGGAGATAAAACTCCACCTTGAGGTGTTCCCCTTGTAACAGACATTCTAACCGCGCTTTTGCCAATCGAACAGCTAATTTTCCTACTTGCAAGCATGTTGCTAACCTAGTCTATAATGCCTTGTACAATGCCAGCGTCTACTAGAGCTTTTATAATGGACATGCGCTCTACGTTGTTAAAAGCCCCTTCAATGTCGAGGAAGGCAGCCAAAGCAAACTCCTTGCAGTGCAGACTCCTTTCTATTTTTCCAACCACCTCGAGCAAGGCGGTTTCTGCAGATTGACCCTTCAGGTATGCATACTGCGACTCGATTACAAAGCCATTGCCGCATCTGGTCCTAATGTGTAGTTCTAGTAGGCGTTCGAGGGTTTTGAGCATAAAGGATGAGAGACTTATTGGTCTGAAGTCCTTAGCAGCTGTGTGTCCCTGTTTGCCATCTTTAGGTATAAAAACCATCTACTCGAATATATATACGAATAGAGAGATGCCTCTGCTTTCGTATTGCCGGAGTATACCATCCGCTTAAGTGGACCCAGGAAGTGAGTTTATACCAAGGCTTCCAGAACCTCCTGGCTACTCTCCGCCCAGGTTCCATTACTTTTCCTAAGGAAACTGGGAACGCACGCTTCTTAAGAAAGCATCTAGCGTAGCCTCGAGGCCTCATCTGTTGCTGCGATGGATTCGCAGTATCATTGCCATGAAGCCCTTTTCGACTTCTTAACTAAGTACTTAAATTGTTTTTTGCAATCCGTATACTCATTCCATGTATTGTCAGTTTTAAAACGCTTAGCCCTATTGTAGAGCTCCCTAACCTCTTTCCTTTTTACACCTTTATCCCTATTCCAGCACTTTGGTTGTGCTCTTTTATGAGTTCTATCGATCAAACATGCCTTCTCTAAAGCCAAAGTTAATACCCTACTGAAATTTCCAACCGTGCTATCTAAGTCGTCAGAGTCGTCCAAGATAGTCGTTTGGGTAACCAGGTACCTATGCGCCACCTCCGCGTATTTGCCCCAATTGGCTTTTCTAGGATTTCTTTGAAAACTGCATTCCCTGAACTGAAGGTTCAGTTTTGAAGCATATTCATCAGTGATCCGACATTGACGTATCATCAACTACTCTCCAATCCCTAATTTCCAAACCTTCCATGCTTAAGGCAAGGGTAATGTCTATCACTTCTTGCCTGTTTCTTACCACGAAAGTGGGTGAATTCCCTCTATTGCAAATGTTGAGGCCGAAGATATAATGAAATCATACATACACTCACCTCTTGCATTTATGTCACTGCTGCCCCATAGTGAATGATGGGCGTTAGCGTCGCAGCCCAGCACCAGCATCCAGTCCGTTTGCGTTGCGCCCCATCCCAAATTTAATCCTTTTAAAAACATATATAACCGCACTGTAATTGAACTGAAGTTTAACAACGAGAATTTTTATATAATTCCCATGTATCTGAGTTTTGGCAATTGGAGATCTGATTTTGAGGAGCTTCACAATTATCTGATCAACACAAACCATAAAAATATTTTGATAATTGGCGATTTGAATGCCAGAATAAGAAATTTTAAAAACATACTTTATTCCTCCAATCCGGATTTCAACTTTGAGTGAAATTCTAAAGACGATTGCTTGAATGAACGAGGGCGGCTTTTGGTAGATATGATTGAGGACTTTGGTTTGCGGTGTTTTCAGTGTAATCAGAGACTCTGCTATCTCAATTTCAGTTGTGAAAAAAATCAGCCGCTGCCAGGCATGGCGCCGATTGTAGTAAACTTCGTCAAAAGTCGTTTTCTTTTTTCGACCGGGCCTGTCAACCATAGACCAGATTTTCACTTTAACAACAGTTGCAAAACGTTTTATAGACAAAAAAAGAAAGCTGTACGCTTTTTTTGTTGACCTGAAAGCAGCTTTTGACACTGTCAATAGAAGACTTCTTCTTTACAAATTTTCAAATTTAGGGTTATCATCAAAATCTATCAGAATTTATGAAAAACTCTTGTCTTCTAACTCTGCTGCAGTTTGGGATGGCAACAGAAAATCCTCGAACTTCCGTACGGACTCTGGTGTTCCACAAGGCTGTGTTTTGAGCCCAATCCTTTTTGCCTTGTTCATCGATGATGTTGTAAATTTCTTACCGGGTGGCATTCTTTTCGGAGATATTTTAATAAAAGTTTTGATGTATGCTGATGATCTTATTGTCTTTTCAGATAACCCCCTTACCCTTCAACTCATTATTAACAAGCTCAAGCAATATTGCGATCTTTGGGACCTGAAAATTAACGCCTCAAAGTCCAAAATTATGATTTTTAGGCACCATCATCAAACAAGTAGGAGCGAGAGGTGGAGATTGGAAAATGAAAGTATTGAAGTGGTCAACGAATTCAAGTATTTATGTTTTCGAATTAAATACAATCTAGATATTTAGCAGGTATTGTTCTAGAGAGAACAATAGCTGCTAAAGTTGCTATAAATTGTATGTGGAACCAGTTCTTCACAAACAGAGACGTTGACTTATCATCTAAATTTAAGGTCTTCGATGCAGTAATAAACAGCTGTTTTTGTTACGCCAGTGAAGTCTACGGCCTCCAAAAGATCCATGAGGTAGAAACTATACAACGTTTCTTCTTTAAAAGAATTTTCCGACTCCCTTGCTCAACACCGAATCACGCAATTCATCAGTCAGGCTTACCCCAGGTTTTCCTGAGGAATGCAAAATCGAACGCGGATTATTTAGTCAAAGTCATGCTTAGACCTACCAATAATCTACAACGAAAAGTTCTCTTGGTTGCTCTGCAAGCAAACACCTCACCATTCAAGAAGTGGGGTGAGCTTACTTTCAACTATGGGTGTCGATTACATCTGACAGTGGAAAACTCTCATGAATGGCGCGACATGTTCTATGACTGCCTCTCGTTTATAGATGAAAAGCTCCTTCAAGAGTTCCTCAACAGAGCTAGAGGTTCCCTTACAAGGTCATTTTATAGTCGTCTCAATCATTCATTGGATGGGGATAACTATTTTTGTGACAGGTTTAATGTTTCCGAAATCTGCTTAAAATTCAAAGCGCGCACTCAATTGCTCAAGCTAAACTATAGACCGCACCGGCATGACCTCAACCCTCTTTGTAGTTTTTGCAACCTCAATCAGAATGAAGACACCTTTCACCTCATAGCACTTTGTCCTATCCTCCAAGAGTTTCGAAGATTATTCTTTGATAAAAGCTTTCTTTCACTCGAGGAATGTCTCTCTTTATTAAACGGCGGATATGGTTGAAACTTGCTTATCAGCTTTTTGAGAGATGCAATTGCGTTTCGGAATTTGTACCAACAGCTATCTGAATAAAATCCAGATCTCCTGCGACAGGCTCTATCTATTTAGTTTCTATCTATTAATTTAGATAGTTCTATCTATTTAATTTCTCTTTTTTGTTTTAGCTAAACTCAAAGCCCTAAAAATATATATGATATATGTTAGAATCTAACAGTATAACTTAAAGTTTCAGTAGACTTCAACTAAATTGTCAAAATTTTAATTGTTGAACAAAAGAAACTGTCTATGTTTTACCTTTTCTAAGACACATCCTTTTAATTTCTCTTTTTTCGTTATAGCTAAACTAAAAGTCCTTAAATATATAAGACACTTGTTAAAAATATTGGTTAGAATCAATCAATATAACTTAACCCTTTGCTTCCTAGTGGTTTCAGAGTGAAACCACTTCCTTATTATTTTTTCTCTAGTTTCCTAGTGGTTTCACGGCGAAACCGCGTAGATTTCTTAGAACCAAAATTCAGTATCGAACGGTAAAAAAATGTTTTTGTCTGTGGTTTCGGCGTCTTACGAGGAAAATTGCACATTGTTTGTGTTTATTCGTGCCGTTCGGAGTGTTTTTCGTGTGCTTATAATAATTTCAAAATAATCTGATTTCTGCGAAAATGGCAAGTAAGTAAAATATATTTCTAGTAGAATATGTTATTTCTTTGTTGCTAAAAAAGCTAGTAAAATCATTTCGTACGATTTGTAATGTTTTACAAGCTTTTTGAGTGTGGTTTCACCATGAAACCACTAGGAAGTAACTACATTTTTTTTTATATTTTTGTTTTCGATTTTAGGGAAAGAACGCTTTTCGTTTGCCGAACTGGCAGCGATGAATTCGGATGAACTCCAGGAACTCTACGATGAAATACCTTCAGACATGGAATCTGAGAGTGATGGTGGAGAGTTATCTGATCCCGAAACAACCATGGAGAGTACTCCAACTGCGAGTATTTTTGACATAAATGCGATGGACATCATTATTGCTGACGAGATCGAGGAAGAACATCAAGACGAATGGAACAGTGAGGACGATGTGCCTCTTTCTATTCTAAGGGATAAGGAAAGGGCAAAAGAAACCGTATGGACAAGGTCAACGAGGTATGTTCTTAGTAATAAAAAACAATTTGTCGAGGAAACTGGAGCGAATATTCCGGAAGAGTTGGAGACACCAACCGATGTATTCCTGCATATTTTTCCTATGGAATTGATAGAGCATGTTGCGTTTCATACCAATTTGTATGCTGTTCAAAAAGCTGGAGGACTCAACAGCTTCACTCCAACGACTTCTTCAGAATTTAAAGCGTTTTTCGCAATAAATCTCGAGATGGGCATCAAAAAGCTTCCCAGCTATTGTGATTACTGGTCTCAACTCAGGGATAGTTACATATCTTCCCTTATGTCAAGGGATCGTTTTGCTTGGCTTCTCGGGCATATTCACTTGAATGACAACTTGCGGCAGCCAGAGAGAACCGCTGAAAATTTTGACAAACTTTATAAGCTGCGTCCTTTGATAACGACGTTATCAGAAACGTTTTCATCATCACTGAGGCCGTCAAAATTCCACTCCATTGACGAATCGATGATAAAGTTCAAAGGACGCAGTTCTTTTCGGCAATATATGCCAATGAAGCCTGTGAAACGGGGGTACAAAGTTTGGGTCCGGGCTGACGAAAAAGGTTACGTTTCCCAATTTCAACTTTACACGGTAAAAACTGGGATCTCGTGTGGTAAAAGACCTTTCAAGAGTCTTAGTTGGGAAAGGACACTTTGTATACTACGATAATTTCTTCAATTCGATCCAGCTACAAAAGGACTTACAAGCTGAGAAAATCTACTCTTGTGGAACTTTTCGTAAGGGAAGGAAAAATACACCCAATGATCTTATTGATGACAAAATGTTACAGCAAGGACAGTCTGATTGGCGAGTTAGTAAAGATGGCCTTGCCTTTGTGAAATGGAAAGACCGAAAATCTGTGCATTTCGTGAGCAATTTCCACGATCCATCAGCCATTGGTACAGCTTTGCGTATGGAAAAAGATGGCAGCAAGAAGGCAGTAGCTTGCCCAGATTTGGTAAGCGATTACAACAAGCACATGGGCTATGTCGACAAGGCTGACATGTTAAAATCAATCTACGAAATAGATCGAAAGTCAAAAAAATGGTGGCATCGGATCATATGGTACTTGTTGGACGTATCACTTTTGAACTCCTTCATCCTGTTCAATGACGTAGCAGGTTCAAAGCAACTATCTCTAAAAATGTTTCGTTTAGCTGTTTGTTCAGGCCTTGTAGAAAGCAAGTCAACGAAAACTACAAAAGGAAAACCTGGGCCGAGCTCTCCCGCTGCCCCTGCTCACTTCAAGACTAGAGTGCAACTTGAAAGAAGATGTGACAAAAGCGCTCATATGCCAATACATGGACAGTCTCGAAGGTGTGCTCGTTATAGTTCGAAGTCTGAGCCTCATCGGACCAGGTGGTCCTGCTCTTCCTGTGAGGTTGGGCTTTGTCTAAGTGAGAAAAAAAATTGTTTTGTACTTTTTCAAAATTTTTAAAATGTTCCTTGTTCCCTAGTGGCTACGTGGTGAAACCACTTCTTAAATATGCAATAAAACTTAAAAAAAAAAAATATTTTTTCTATTTATATTTCATATTCCTTGATTAAGTTTTACCGAAATTTTTCAAAAATATTCACATATTCGCAAAAATCGACACCTCCGGAAACAAAGGGTTAAGTTTTAATAGACCTCAATTACATTGCCAAAATTCTATTTGTTATTATCTTTGAAATAATTATACTTTTTCTTTTGCGTTATATTTTTTAACACTTAAATAAAATGTACTAAATTTGCTTAAACTTTCCCTTCCCTATTTTAAAACGGCAGACGGCGCAAAGCCATGTTGTATCATATTTTTTTTTCAAGTAACTTTGTAACTTTGGAAGCAAAAAAAAGAAATATACTGAATTCAATTGAATTGAATTGAATTGATAATCCTTTTTTAAGATTTAACAGAACAACGGTAAGTGAGTTACGGTTTTATCAGGTAGTTAAATAAAGTGAGTTGCTTTATACGTGTGTTCAATATTGATTTTGAGCGATAAGCCGTTCAAAAGTTATGGCCTCCAACACTTTGAAAAATGTGCATGCATTTTCGACTCTTCATTTCTCAAAAACGTTTTGATATTTTCGAAAAGTCTTATTTTTTAATTAAAGCTTAGTATCTCTTAAAGCTTGTGTTATCTTTTTTGTGTCTTATATTCACTAAGAGATGCTAAATGTCAAATTTCAGTCTTTTAGAAGGTCTTACAGTTTTGAAAAATCTGGAGGCAGTTGCATATTTAGACCGATTGTGGGCTGTCTTTGGGCGGATTTTAAAAATTTTTACACTTGTACTGCTTCGCATGACGTGCACCTGACGTACGAAGTTTCAGCACCCTAGCTCAAAATTTAAGGCCTAAAAACATGTGTCATACAGACGGACGGACGGACGGACGGACATGGTTCATTCGATCCAGAATTCGGTCTCGATCATATGTCCTTAAGGTCTTGGGGGTCTACCATTATTATTTCACCGTGTTACAAACTATGTGACAAACTTAATATACCTCCTATCCTATAGGATGGGGTATAAAAATACATTTTGCAAATTTTAGCTATGTTACAATGGCGCTAGCGCATTCATTTTTGGTACGTAACATTGCCTTATAATTATCTTTAAGGAAGCTAAAAAATGTTAGCTTTTTTATTGACCACGCCCACTTTTTAAGGGATTTTAACTTAAAATGGCTGTTTTTCAATAAATATATATGAAATTTGACAAAAAATTATATGACAAAAGCTGTAGATACTAGCATTTTCCAACTTTTATGTATATACTGTATGTGCCTCCACCCATTTTTGTGGGCGTGGCGTTAAAAAAGTGATTTTTTTAGTTAAAAAGGCGGATTTTTAGGCCGAAATGTATGCAACCATCTAGTATAAAGCATTCAACAGTTATATTTTTATATCCTGCCTACTTTTTGGAGGCGTGGCAGTTTTCTTTTTGGTTTAGTCGGGTATTTTGCAATCCGTCGTAGATGGATTGAAGCTTTTGCATACCCACTGTTGCACTTTCCCACTTGTTTAACTTTCGAGATATTTGCTCTTAAGTCGGATCCTTTTTCCTTGCCCATGACGTTTTTTTAACTTTCAAGTCACGATACGTGGGAAAAGCCGTAGCAGGGAAAACTAAGAAAAAGTCGATTCATAGTTTTCAATTCCCATTATTCGGAATAAAAATACTGAGTTTAGTTTATATATTTTTCTTTATTAAGGTGACCAAGCAATCAAATCAGGTGCTCAAAGTGTCCCCCTCCATTTTGTATGCATGCTAGAGTCCGTTTTTGGATTGCGCTGTCAACGTTTATTAAAGCTAACTGCTGCCGCACATGTGACGAGGCTTGGAGAATACACTCTTCTAAATCATTTAAGTTGATATTTCGGAAGAGTAAACAAGTTCTTTCATTCTTCCCCATATACAAAAGATCCGGAGCATGCTCAAATGCATTAAACATTGTGCGACAGCCCCTGACTAGACCAGATTTGATGTTGACCGAATTCATTACCTTGAGCGTAGCCTGGCTATCGATTTAAATGGCGATATCACTTTCATGTATCGGTCTCATCTGCAAAAGCTCGGCCGCCCTAAGTACAGCCAGAACCTCTGATTGAAAGACACTGCTTATATCCAGTAGTTATAAGGATACCTTAAGTTCCGGGTCTTTTGAGAAGATGCCGGAGCCTGTTCCTTCCCCTGTTTTCGAGCCATCTGTGAATATTGCAATTTCGTTAGGCCTGATAATTGCATTATTTTTCCAGTCTTCCCTCACTGAATAGATAACATCATACGGTATGTCGAAGTCCATCAGGGAGGAGATTTCATCCGTAAGGGGATTGCCTGGAAGTAGCTCCGTCAGTATCGTGCCGTGCCCGTAGCTACTGCTCTTGAAATGGTTTGAATTATAGAATCGTAACGCACTATTGCCAGCGAGTTTTTTTTATATATCAAGCGGTGTTCAGAGCTTCCGTAGGTGTAGTACGGAGTGCTTCTGTGATGGCTATACAGGCCGCTCTTTAAACTTTTTTGTTTGTTGCTTTCCACCAAACCAAGGCACCGTGAGTAAGTATGGGTCTTACCACCACAGTATACAACCATTGAACCATGGCAGGTTCTTAGCCCCAAATTTTCCCTAACGTTCTCCTGCAGATAAAAAGAGCATTTTCAGCCTTCTTAATTCTTTCCCCTACATAAAGATTGTGGGGTGCCGTGGCGTAGTGGTTAGTGTGTGTGCTTACTACGCCGGAGGCCTGGGTTCGAATCCTGCCATCGTCACTTGAAAAAAAAAGACTTGTTCTTTTTCACGGTCCCCACCTCCGCGAGGGTCTGACAAGCCCTCCGAGAGTATCATTTGTCTTGAAAAACTTCTCAAAGTGCCGTTCGGATTCGGCAAAAAATTGTAGGCCCCTTTGTATGTAAAAGAAATTAACACACCAGCATACATTGTTGAGAAGTTGGCCCTGGTTCACCTTGAGCTGTTGCGCCACTCTATTTATTTTTATTACACTGGATTAACACTGAGACCACAGCTTTTGGTCCAGGTGCTTATCGTCCTCAGAGCACCCTCCATGATTTCACTTAAGATATTTAAGTACTTTCCCTGCACCAATACCACCACGTCATCTGCGTATGTCGTGGCACTGATACCCATAGCACTTAGCTTCCATTGAATGTTGTTGATAACCAGCAGGATCGGAGATAAAACTCCACCTTGAGGTGTTCCCCTTGTAACAGACATTCTAACCGCGCTTTTGCCAATCGAACAGCTAATTTTCCTACTTGCAAGCATGTTGCTAACCTAGTCTATAATGCCCTGTACAATGCCAGCGTCTACTAGAGCTTTTATAATGGACATGCGCTCTACGTTGTTAAAAGCCCCTTCAATGTCGAGGAAGGCAGCCAAAGCAAACTCCTTGCAGTGCAGACTCCTTTCTATTTTTCCAATCACCTCGTGCAAGGCGGTTTCTGCAGATTGACCCTTCAGGTATGCATGCTGCGACTCGATTACAAAGCCATTGCCGCATCTGGTCCTAATGTGTAGTTCTAGTAGGCGTTCGAGGGTTTTGAGCATAAAGGATGAGAGACTTATTGGTCTGAAGTCCTTAGCAGCTGTGTGTCCCTGTTTGCCAGCTTTAGGTATAAAAACCATCTTTACTACCCGAATATATATACGAATAGAGAGATGCCTCTGCTTTCGTATTGCCGGAGTATACCATCCGCTTAAGTGGACCCAGGAAAGTGAGTTTATACCAAGGCTTCCAGAACCTCCTGGCTACTCTCCGCCCAGGTTCCATTACTTTTCCTAAGGAAACTGGGAACGCACGCTTCTTAAGAAAGCATCTAGCGTAGCCTCGAGGCCTCATCTGTTGCTGCGATGGATTCGCAGTATCATTGCCATGAAGCCCTTTTCGACTTCTTAACTAAGTACTTAAATTGTTTTTTGCAATCCGTATACTCATTCCATGTATTGTCAGTTTTAAAAAGCTTAGCCCTATTGTAGAGCTCCCTAACCTCTTTCCTTTTTACACCTTTATCCCTATTCCAGCACTTTGGTTGTGCTCTTTTATGAGTTCTATCGATCAAACATGCCTTCTCTAAAGCCAAAATTAATACCCTACTGAAATTTCCAACCGTGCTATCTAAGTCGTCAGAGTCGTCCAAGATAGTCGTTTGGGTAACCAGGTACCTATGCGCCACCTCCGCGTATTTGCCCCAATTGGCTTTTCTAGGATTTCTTTGAAAACTGCATTCCCTGAACTGAAGGATCAGTTTTGAAGCATATTCATCAGTGATCCGACATTGACGTATCATCAACTACTCTCCAATCCCTAATTTCCAAACCTTCCATGCTTAAGGCAAGGGTAATGTCTATCACTTCTTGCCTGTTTCTTACCACGAAAGTGGGTGAATTCCCTCTATTGCAAATGTTGAGGCCGAAGATATAATGAAATCATACATACACTCACCTCTTGCATTTATGTCACTGCTGCCCCATAGTGAATGATGGGCGTTAGCGTCGCAGCCCAGCACCAGCATCCAGTCCGTTTGCGTTGCGCCCCATCCCAAATTTAATCCTTTTAAAAACATATATAACCGCACTGTAATTGAACTGAAGTTTAACAACGAGAATTTTTATATAATTCCCATGTATCTGAGTTTTGGCAATTGGAGATCTGATTTTGAGGAGCTTCACAATTATCTGATCAACACAAACCATAAAAATATTTTGATAATTGGCGATTTGAATGCCAGAATAAGAAATTTTAAAAACATACTTTATTCCTCCAATCCGGATTTCAACTTTGAGTGAAATTCTAAAGACGATTGCTTGAATGAACGAGGGCGGCTCTTGGTAGATATGATTGAGGACTTTGGTTTGCGGTGTTTTCAGTGTAATTAGAGACTCTGCTATCTCAATTTCAGTTGCGAAAAAAATCAGCCGCTGCCAGGCATGGCGCCGATTGAAGTAAACTTCGTCAAAAGTCGTTTTCTTTTTTCGACCGGGCCTGTCAACCATAAACCAGATTTTCACTTTAACAACAGTTGCAAAACGTTTTATAGACAAAAAAAGAAAGCTGTACGCTATTTTTGTTGACCTGAAAGCAGCTTTTGACACTGTCAATAGAAGACTTCTTCTTTACAAATTGTCAAATTTAGGGTTATCATCAAAATTTATCAGAATTTTTGAAAAACTCTTGTCTTCTAACTCTGCTGCAGTTTGGGATGGCAACAGAAAATCCTCGAACTTCCGTACGGACTCTGGTGTTCCACAAGGCTGTGTTTTGAGCCCAATCCTTTTTGCCTTGTTCATCGATGATGTTGTAAATTTCTTACCGGGTGGCATTCTTTTCGGAGATATTTTAATAAAAGTTTTGATGTATGCTGATGATCTTATTGTCTTTTCAGATAACCCCCTTACCCTTCAACTCATTATTAACAAGCTCAAGCAATATTGCGATCTTTGGGACCTGAAAATTAACGCCTCAAAGTCCAAAATTATGATTTTTAGGCACCATCATCAAACAAGTAGGAGCGAGAGGTGGAGATTGGAAAATGAGAGTATTGAAGTGGTCAACGAATTCAAGTATTTATGTTTTCGAATTAAATACAATCTAGATATTTAGCAGGTATTGTTCTAGAGAGAACAAAAGCTGCTAAAGTTGCTATAAATTGTATGTGGAACCAGTTCTTCACAAACAGAGACGTTGACTTATCATCTAAATTTAAGGTCTTCGATGCAGTAATAAACAGCTGTTTTTGTTTCGCCAGTGAAGTCTACGGCCTCCAAAAGATCCATGAGGTAGAAACTATACAGCGTTTCTTCTTTAAAAGAATTTTCCGACTCCCTTGCTCAACACCGAATCACGCAATTTATCAGTCAGGCTTACCCCAGGTTTTCCTGAGGAATGCAAAATCGAACGCGGATTATTTAGTCAAAGTCATGCTTAGACCTACCAATAATCTACAACGAAAAGTTCTCTTGGTCGCTCTGCAAGCAAACACCTCACCATTCAAGAAGTGGGGTGAGCTTACTTTCAACTATGGGTGTCGATTACATCTGACAGTGGAAAACTCTCATGAATGGCGCGACATGTTCTATGACTGCCTCTCGTTTATAGATGAAAAGCTCCTTCAAGAGTTCCTCAACAGAGCTAGAGGTTCCCTTACAAGGTCATTTTATAGTCGTCTCAATCATTCATTGGATGGGGATAACTATTTTTGTGACAGGTTTAATGTTTCCGAAATCTGCTTAAAATTCAAAGCGCGCACTCAATTGCTCAAGCTAAACTATAGACCGCACCGGCATGACCTCAACCCTCTTTGTAGTTTTTGCAACCTCAATCAGAATGAAGACACCTTTCACCTCATAGCACTTTGTCCTATCCTCCAAGAGTTTCGAAGATTATTCTTTGATAAAAGCTTTCTTTCACTCGAGGAATGTCTCTCTTTATTAAACGGCGGATATGGTTGAAACTTGCTTATCAGCTTTTTGAGAGATGCAATTGTGTTTCGGAATTTGTACCAACAGCTATCTGAATAAAATCCAGATCTCCTGCGACAGGCTCTATCTATTTAGTTTCTATCTATTAATTTAGATAGTTCTATCTATTTAATTTCTCTTTTTTTGTTTTAGCTAAACTCAAAGCCCTAAAAATATATATGATATATGTTAGAATCTAACAGTATAACTTAAAGTTTCAGTAGACTTCAACTAAATTGTCAAAATTTTAATTGTTGAACAAAAGAAACTGTCTATGTTTTACCTTTTCTAAGACACATCCTTTTAATTTCTCTTTTTTCGTTATAGCTAAACTAAAAGTCCTTAAATATATAAGACACTTGTTAAAAATATTGGTTAGAATCAATCAATATAACTTAACCCTTTGCTTCCTAGTGGTTTCAGAGTGAAACCACTTCCTTATTATTTTTTCTCTAGTTTCCTAGTGGTTTCACGGCGAAACCGCGTAGATTTCTTAGAACCAAAATTCAGTATCGAACGGTAAAAAAATGTTTTTGTCTGTGTTTTCGGCGTCTTACGAGGAAAATTGCACATTGTTTGTGTTTATTCGTGCCGTTCGGAGTGTTTTTCGTGTGCTTATAATAATTTCAAAATAATCTGATTTCTGCGAAAATGGCAAGTAAGTAAAATATATTTCTAGTAGAATATGTTATTTCTTTGTTGCTAAAAAAGCTAGTAAAATCATTTCGTACGATTTGTAATGTTTTACAAGCTTTTTGAGTGTGGTTTCACCATGAAACCACTAGGAAGTAACTACATTTTTTTTATATTTTTGTTTTCGTTTTTAGGGAAAGAACGCTTTTCGTTTGCCGAACTGGCAGCGATGAATTCGGATGAATTCCAGGAACTCTACGATGAAATACCTTCAGACATGGAATCTGAGAGTGATGGTGGAGAGTTATCTGATCCCGAAACAACCATGGAGAGTACTCCAACTGCGAGTATTTTTGACATAAATGCGATGGACATCATTATTGCTGACGAGATCGAGGAAGAACATCAAGACGAATGGAACAGTGAGGACGATGTGCCTCTTTCTATTCTAAGGGATAAGGAAAGGGCAAAAGAAACCGTATGGACAAGGTCAACGAGGTATGTTCTTAGTAATAAAAAACAATTTGTCGAGGAAACTGGAGCGAATATTCCGGAAGAGTTGGAGACACCAACCGATGTATTCCTGCATATTTTTCCTATGTAATTGATAGAGCATGTTGCGTTTCATACCAATTTGTATGCTGTTCAAAAAGCTGGAGGACTCAACAGCTTCACTCCAACGACTTCTGCAGAATTTAAAGCGTTTTTCGCAATAAATCTCGAGATGGGCATCAAAAAGCTTCCCAGCTATTGTGATTACTGGTCGTCTATGCCTCAACTCAGGGATAGTTACATATCTTCCCTTATGTCAAGGGATCGTTTTGCTTGGCTTCTCGGGCATATTCACTTGAATGACAACTTGCGGCAGCCAGAGAGAACCGCTGAAAATTTTGACAAACTTTGTAAGCTGCGTCCTTTGATAACGACGTTATCAGAAACGTTTTTATCATCACTGAGGCCGTCAAAATTCCACTCCATTGACGAATCGATGATAAAGTTCAAAGGACGCAGTTCTTTTCGGCAATATATGCCAATGAAGCCTGTGAAACGGGGGTACAAAGTTTGGGTCCGGGCTGACGAAAAAGGTTACGTTTCCCAATTCCAACTTTACACGGTAAAAACTGGGATCTCGTGTGGTAAAAAACCTTTCAAGAGTCTTAGTTGGGAAAGGACACTTTGTATACTTCGATAATTTCTTCAATTCGATCCAGCTACAAAAGGACTTACAAGCTGAGAAAATCTACTCTTGTGGAACTTTTCGTAAGGGAAGGAAAAATACACCCAATGATCTTATTGATGACAAAATGTTACAGCAAGGACAGTCTGATTGGCGAGTTAGTAAAGATGGCCTTGCCTTTGTGAAATGGAAAGACCGAAAATCTGTGCATTTCGTGAGCAATTTCCACGATCCGTCAGCCATTGGTACAGCTTTGCGTATGCAAAAAGATGGCAGCAAGAAGGCAGTAGCTTGCCCAGATTTGGTAAGCGATTACAACAAGCACATGGGCTATGTCGACAAGGCTGACATGCTAAAATCAATCTACGAAATAGATCGAAAGTCAAAAAAATGGTGGCATCGGATCATGTGGTACTTGTTGGACGTATCACTTTTGAACTCCTTCATCCTGTTCAATGACGTAGCAGGTTCAAAGCAACTATCTCTAAAAATGTTTCGTTTAGCTGTTTGTTCAGGCCTTGTAGAAAGCAAGTCAACGAAAACTACAAAAGGAAAACCTGGGCCTCTCCCGCTCCCGCTGCCCCTGCTCACTTCAAGACTAGAGTGCAACTTGAAAGAAGATGTGACAAAAGCGCTCATATGCCAATACATGGACAGTCTCGAAGGTGTGCTCGTTATAGTTCGAAGTCTGAGCCTCACCGGACCAGGTGGTCCTGCTCTTCCTGCGAGGTTGGGCTTTGTCTAAGTGAGAAAAAAAATTGTTTTGTACTTTTTCACAATTTTTAAAATGTTCCTTGTTCCCTAGTGGCTACGTGGTGAAACCACTTCTTAAATATGCAATAAAACTTAAAAAAAAAAATATATTTTTTCTATTTATATTTCATATTCGTTGATTAGGTTTTACCGAAATTTTTCAAAAATATTCACATATTCGCAAAAATCGACACCTCCGGAAACAAAGGGTTAAGTTTTAATAGACCTCAATTACATTGCCAAAATTCTATTTGTTATTATCTTTGAAATAATTATACTTTTTCTTTTGCGTTATATTTTTTAACACTTAAATAAAATGTACTAAATTTGCTTGAACTTTCCCTTTCCTATTTTAAAACGGCAGACGGCGCAAAGCCATGTTGTATCATATTTTTTTTTCAAATAACCTTTGTACACTTTGAAAGCAAGAAAAAGAAATATACTGAATTGAATTGAATTGAATTGATAATCCTTTTTTAAGATTTAACAGAACAACGGTAAGTGAGTTACGGTTTTATCAGGTAGTTAAATAAAGTGAGTTGCTTTATACGTGTGTTCAATATTGATTTTGAGCAATAAGCCGTTCAAAAGTTATGGCCTCCAACACTTTGAAAAATGTGCATGCATTTTCGACTCTTCATTTCTCAAAAACGTTTTGATATTTTCGAAAAGTCTTATTTTTTAATTAAAGCTTAGTATCTCTTAAAGCTTGTGTTGTCTTTTTTGTGTCTTATATTCACTAAGAGATTCTAAATGTCAAATTTCAGCCTTTTAGAAGGTCTTACAGTTTTGAAAAGAATTGCCTCGGTCTCTGGAGGCAGTTGCATATTAAGACCGATTGTGGGCTGTCTTTGGGCGGATTTCAAAAATTTTTACACTTGTACTGCTTCGCATGACGTACGAAGTTTCAGCGCCCTAGCTCAAAATTTAAGGCCTAAAAACATGTGACATACAGACGGACGGACGGACATGGCTCATTCAATTCAGAATTCGGTCTCGATCATGTGCCCTTAAGGTCTTGGGGGTCCACCATTATTATTTCACCGTGTTACAAACTATGTGACAAACTATTAATATAACTCCTATCCTATGGGATGGGGTATAAAAAGTTACAAGCAATAAAAAGATTACTGAATTTTTTAAATACAATAAAACTAAATTTAGACAATTAATTCGCGTAAAATGTGGCAATGTTAGTAATTTTATTGATCATAACCAAAGATCGGTTGTGTTGCAGGAAAGTTTAAGCTTCTGTGTCAATAAATTAACATTAAAAAAGAAATTGTGTGAAAATCACAATGTCTGGTTTACCCCGGAGCTCAATATTGCTAAGGAACAAAAAGTTCTCGCTTTCCAGCGCGCCAGTGTTTTAAATAGGCCAATAGATTGGGACAGTTACAGAATTTTTCGTAATACATACAAAAATAAATTACATACAGCAAAACGGATTTTTATATGCACAAAAATTTACTCGTGTAGTGATCAAAAATCTCTGTGGAAAACAATTAAAAATCTAGTATTAAAAGAAGAAAGAGATGAAATAAGAGAGGTGCAGTTCGGTGATCATGTGGAACACGAAAACAACATTATTGCGAATAAATTAATTCATATTTTGTCGAAAGTATAAACGCAATTAGTAATTCTTTTCGTGGTAATAATACCTTTGACATTAATATACATGAATCTAGTGAAGAATTTAAATTTCAAGAAATCAATTTCAGGGATCTTAAACAAATATGCAAAAAAATGAATACTAAAAGGGCCTTAACATTAAAATAATACTTGATTGTTTTGATATCGTGGGTCCATCATTAGTGTTCATCGTAAATAAATCTTTAAGATGTGGCGTATTTCCGCACAATCTGAAAGAATCAATTGTTGTTCCCATACCCAAAGAAGCAGGAACAATTATGTCTGAAAAGTTTAGACCAATAAATGATGCCAATCGTTGGAAAAATAGTGGAAAAATGTGCATATGAGCAATTTTATAAATTTGAGTCAGACAAAAAAGTCTAAATCAAAAACCAATCGGGTTTTCGTTCGGGGCACTCTTGCGAAACATCCTTAAACTGACTTACAATGACTTGAAGCAATGTGTGCATGATGATAATAAAATCATAGCGTTGTTCTTAGATTTTCAAAGAGCGTTTGAGACAACAGACAGAAATACATTAGTGAAAAAACCTTTTAAATATGGTGTAAGGTGTAAAAACTGGAGTGGTTTAAATCATACCTGACCGACCGAAGTCAAAGAACTTGTTTTAATAAGGTGCTTTCAAATGTTGAACATACTGCGTTTGGTGTCCCTCAAGGTACGATACTCGGACCCTTGTTATTTTTATTATATATAAATGATATATCCAGTGTGTTAAAATTTTGCGAAATGTCACTCTTTGCCGATGATGCGCTTATATTTGTCCGTGGTAAAAACTTTAATGTAATAATGCCAATGGCACCAAAACAATAAACTCAAAACTAATGTTAAAAAAAACCAAGTGTATGGTGATAAATAGTGATTGCCATATAGACTTAAAAATCGACGGGGTAACCATTGAACAAGTGAAAGAAATTAAATATCTTGGAATAAAATTAGACAGTAACCTTAAATTCGCAAACCATATGCCTTATATTATATGCAAAATTTCTAAAAAAGTGGGTTTCTTGAGAAGAATACGAAAAGACATTACAACGATATGCGCTATTGATATTTATAATACAATCATTAAAACTCATTTTAATTTTTGCTCCACCATTTTCTTCATGGGGAGCAATGAAATCTTACATCGGCTTCAAATCATGCAGAACAAAGCAATGAGGATAATTTTGAGATGCAACATGTTGTCTTGTCTAAAATGGGTGAATGTCAAGCACCATATTACAAACGTCCCAATGTTCGTCTTTAAATACAACATGGTTCCAGAGTATCTAACATCAAACCTGCAGTACGTTCAAGATGCACTTATTAAGTCTTAAGCCTTATTTACTGAGAAATAACAATAACTTTAGATTACAATGTTATAGAAACAATCAATCACAAATTATGGTCCTGTACAAAACATAAACTAGGTATTTAACGAACTTCCATATGACATTAATTTTTTTTTTTTTAATACTAGGGTGGACGGAGGCTAAAACTCCAAAATCTTTCAAAGATACCAATACGCCCACTTTAGCAGGTATATAATACCGAAGTAGCCGATATTGGTTATGCCCGATTTCCACGTGCTAAAAAACCACCCATTTATGAGAGACGCACTTCATAGTAGTAAATTTTCGATCTCTCATAATACTTCTTGACTACAACTAAGTTAACTTAACAAGTAGCTTACGCTTCCGTAGTATTAATCGCATTGGATAGGTTGCTTTCCAGTGAATGCACCTACTAAGCCGTTCGTTCGTGCGGCTTGACCCTACTTCGCTAGATCGAAGGGTCTTGTTCTTTGTAGTCGTCGCTCGTTGTTTACATCGTTAAGAGTCTTGTTTGGAGTACGGATCATTTCATTGTTGCAATGAACATGAAGGCGAGCATCACGCTTTCGAGCAAAGTTTGTTACTTCTTCGCTCACGGTAGCTATTCCTAAATCTCTGTGAATATCACTATTCCTAATATAACATGGAGCATTTACAATTGCTTTTAGTGTCTTGTTTTGGAAAGTCTGCAATATGGACATGTTGATCGGCTTGGTTCCACCCCAAAGTTGTATACCGTATGTCCAGCACGGCTTTAACACCTGCCTGTACAAGAGCAGTTTGTTATATATGCTTAATTTCGAAAATCTTCCGATAAACCAATACATTTCCCTGAGCCTAATCTCGAGCTTGTCAAGCTTCTTTTTTACGTGTGGTTTCCCTTAGTTTAGCGTCCAGTGTCATCCCTAGATACTTTGCTTCATTTACATAAGGTATTTGTGCAGAATTTATGAACAGAGGTAAATTGTTAACCTTTCTGTAAGTGAAATTCACATGCGTAGAACTGTTCTCATTAAGAGCGATTCGCAAAGTCTTCGTCCAGACACAAATTCTGTCCAATGCTCGTTGGAGGTTTCTCGTTGATGTCTCGACTGATTCACCTGTTGCCAGGATTGCCGTATCGTCCGCAAACGTGGCCGGGACAGTCTCGTCATCTAGAGGTATGTCTCTTGTGTAGAGCAGGTCGGAACGAGGATGCTTCCCTGGGTTACGCCAGCCCGAATTTTCTTGACACTCGAGTATTCACTACTACACCTAACACGAAAGAGTCTGCCTTCAAGATAATTTTCCAATATTTTAAACATGTCTTCTGGCAAGCTTTGCCGTAGATTATATTTCAAGCCTTCGTGCCATACCTTGTCGAAGGCTTGCGATACGTCGAGGAAAGCACTTGAACATATTTTTTTTCCCCTTCTAAGGCTTTTTCAATTTCATGCGTTATTCTGTAGACTTGATCTATTGTGGAATGGTTAGGTCTGAAACCGAATTGATGATCCGGGATCAAGCGTCTTTCTGCAATTATTGGTTGTAATCGCTTCAGCAGAAGTTTCTCGAATACTTCGATATTATCGGCAGAAGGCATATGGGCCTATAAGATTTTTCATCATTCGCGCATTTCCCCGGTCTTGGAACCATAATGACTTCAGCAACTTTCCATTGTCTTGGAACGTATAGAAGTCTAAGAGAAGCGTTTATCATATAAAGTAGCTTGACTAGTGCCTTTTTTGGTAGTTCTTTCAATATTTCGCCAGTGATCAGGTCGTAACCCGGGGCCTTATTATTTTTAAGTTTGCTTATTGTCTGTCAGAATTTAACTTACGAAACTTTTTTCATTCTAAAGCTATCAGGTTCCGTGTTGTTGTTTAGAACGTCAGCCAACGGCGGGCCGTCGAAAAGCTTGAATGTTTCTTCTAAATGTTCAGCAAACAAACTCGCTTTCTCTTTGTCTTCTCTTGCCCATTCGCCGTTAGCTTTTTTTATTGGTGCCGAGTGGATTATAGGTTTCTTGACAGACTTAACTGCTTTCCACAGCGAGTAGTTTGAGCTCCTATTCGCCGACAAGCCTTCAAGGTATTCAGTGGTCTCACGATTTTTAAGATATTGCAACATTCCTTTCAGTTTGTTAGAGAGGTGGTTCAAGAGGGTTTTGTCTGGGGGAGCCCTCGTGCCTTGCCATCTTCTACTCGCTCTTCTCTTTTCACGAATCAATTCTTCGATTTCGAGCATATATGTTTTACGTACATGCCCGTGGGTGCTAACTGCGTTCTTTTGGGACGAAGTGTTGTTCCAAGCAGCGCTCTGAATTGCTTCAATGAATTTGTCAACTGCGGTTTCTAACTCGAAAGGAGTTTTTAATGGCACATTCAAGCCAACACCCTCCTTACAGTCCTCTCTGAAGGCGTCCCAGTTCATGTTTTTGCTAGCTTTTCTAGGAGCTCTTTCTATTTTCGCCAGTCTTCCACCCATCTTCAGAGCAAAGATCATAACACTCTTCAATTCGCGTAAGGTATTTGTGGTACCCTTTAGCGATGAAAAAATCGACATTAAAAATGAAATAAATGTTGATTGATTCAAAAGAAATTTAATAAATCATTTGAAAATCACAATAGCCTAACCTAAATTAAATTATTAAAATAGAAATTTATTCTTAAACTAGTAGATTGTAAATAGTATCATAATACTAAAAAAAGTTATCAATCAATAAATCAACCACTTAGTAAAAAGCATTTTCGCAAGCAAGCATATCCCGCCCTCTTTTTGGAGGCGTGGCAGTTTTTTTTTGGTATGGTCGGGTATTTTGCAATCGGTCGTAGATGGACTTAATCTTTTGCATACGCACTTTGCACTTTCCCACTTGTTATTATTATATATTTTTTTTTAACAGGATAAGATTTTTTCTTAGTTTTTTATTAGATATATTTATACCCCATCCCATAGGATAGGAGGTATATTAAGTTTGATTCATAGTTTGTAACATAGAGAAATAATCACCGTAGACCCCCATGTAATTGAAAAGTGGTGGATGCCACGCCCTTTTTTAAGGGAGAAGATTCTTTAACTGAGAAATTCTAAATACAGTTGAAGTAAAGAGAAACTGAAATTTAACAATCAAGATTTATGACACAGTTTGGAGCTTCAAAGTAGTCATTAAGGATGGGGTATCCAACGATTCGCCTAAGCGGAATTTTTATTTTTTTATTAATTTTTTTTATTAATTATGTTTTTTGTTTTTTTTAACTACTTAATTAGTCCCTTTTAGGGTGGGCTGTAGGGAATAGCGCCAGTGTACGCTTATACTTGCCTTTACGTTCCTCTTACCCGATACTCGATAACAGGCACCCATTTATCTTCATACAAAGTATTCACATACATCGACTAAGCATTAAGTCATTAAAGACCAAAGTCATTAAAGACCAACAATCCGTCAGTCACCCCAGCACACGTACCATACTTACATACATATTTCGGTACCCACTCACTATAAGCGATCGTACATTCCAGAATGTATGGGATCACATATCAACAGGCAAAGCCGGCAGTATATCGCCACAGGTTTTGTTTACGTTGATTTGTTCCAAGCATAGTACGATACATGCTTTCTATGTTTATGAATGAGTCAGGGTCAAATATCCGAAATGGTACGACAAGTGCATGAGGGCATGTGTGACCAAATCGGGAACACTGAACGGTGGCGCCGATGCGCTGACTCGACGAATATAGGTCAAGTATAGTCGAGTCAAGTATACACTGGTAAAGCATAGCCAATGCTTTATGATGACCAATGCATTATATACGGGTTCAAATATCGAAGGGTGCAAATCGATGACGCTGCAATATCGAGTATGGAATGGGGTTCGGACTTGGAAGTAGATCAAAAACGCAGTAGATTTTATTTGTATAAATACCGATGCAACCCAAGAATAAATGTCTCTTTGGCTATCGAGCTACTAAAGAAACCACATCTCTTTTAATACAACCAATAGAGCTTGGGCTCTGGTAACCGTTCTTTAACAGCTATCTTCAAAATCATTTCTACTCACCAACATAGCTAGTAACTCGTTGGTGAGTATAGCAAACGGCATTTAAGCCAAGCTAAGAAATTATAGTCTAACTCCGTTGGTCTACTATTTCTCTCTCGGTTAGGTTTATTACAGCTAGCCCAGAAGAACCTAGTCAAGCGACACTACATGGCGACCGTGACAGGACCCCACGGAGAAGACTGTCAAGGAGAAGTACTAAAGGCCCCGCCAACACCCGCATACATCCTCGCTTTAGCGAAAGGACACCTGGCCCGAGCAAACGGCCTGCTCCAGGCCAATACCGAACTACCCAGCCAACAGAAGGCCCAATCAACTGAGGGACCCCAGCGGCTAACAATAGAAGAATATAGACAGCGCCAAATCAAACGACTGGAAGCGCAGAAGTCCACACTGCCACCAGTAGCCCCTAAGTCAACCAGGGGAGGCAAGCTGGTGAACCAGCGCAAGGAGATCCGGGAGCTGTATCACCTCCTGAATATACCCGGAACAAATCTCGCGGACCGGACTAAATATTTACGACGCATGAAGGCCGTGAAACACGAAATACGGCAAAATCAAGCGGAGAAGCGCCGGAAGAAGGAGAATAACGACCAGATATTCCACCAGCTCTTTGACGACATGGCCAAGAGGCTGGCCCAATCCAAAAACAAGAATAAGTTAATTTAAGAAAAACTCTAATATACATACAGGGTGTTTCCAAATTCGATGCAAATATTTTGACACACGATTTTTCGGTATATTTGAAGAAAAAAATTGTTCTACAGTATGGGCCCATCTCAAATTTTGATACCACTTATTGGGAATTTAAGAAAACACCTACTTTGAGGTACCTTGACCCATACTAACACAAATATCTCCGCTAACACTTACAACAGGTACTTCATTTAGAACTTAAATTTTAGTAGAAATAGTACTCCTTTTAACTGCATTAAAATTAAATTGATGACTTTTTTAACTTTCGAGATATTTGCTTTTAAGTCGGATCCTTTTTCCCTGCCCATGACATTTTTTTGACTTTCAAGACACATTTCTGCGAAAAATGCGTAATAAACATATCGGTAATTTTTTTTTTCTAGTGCACCTAACAATACTTAATAAAAATTGCTACGACAAGTTACCCGAAAAACCCACAGATTTTATGATACTTGGGAAATTCCATAGCAGGTAAAATTATGAAAAACTCGATTCATAGTGTTCAATTCCTATTATTCTGAATAAAAATGCTTGTGTTTGGTTTATGTTTTTTTTTTATTTCATTAAGTTAACTTTACAATTAAATAAGGTGTTCAAAGTGTCCTCCTCCATTTTGTATGCATGCTAGAGCCCGTTTTTGGATTGAGCTGTCAACGTTTATTGAGGATAACTCCTGCCTCACTTGTGACGAGGCTTTGAGAATGCGATCTTCTAAATCATTTAGAGTTGATATTTCTGAAGAATAAACAAGTTCTTTCATTCTCCCCCATACAAAAAAAATCCATAATTGTAAGGTCTGGAGATCTTGCAGGCCAGTGAACTGGTCCATTTCTTCCTATCCAACGACCAGCGTACTTTTCATCCAGCCAATTCTTAACCTCGCGACCAAAGTGGGCTGGGGCTCCATCCTGTTGAAAATATGACGAAGCTCGTTGAATTACCGGAACATCCTCCAGTAGATCTATTAAATCATTGCGCAAAAATTCCAGATAATTTTCAGAATTCAGTGTGGGAGGCAGTTTGAAGGGACTGATTAAGTTGTTTCCAATAACACCAGCCCACAAATTGACGCTAAATCTGTGTTGAAATGATTACTCTCTCCTTGTGTGTGGGTTTTCCGCAGCCCATGTGTGTAGATTGTGAAAATATGTAATCCCATCTCTAGTAAATTGAGATTCGTCCGTCCATAGGATTCTGCTTATAAAACCGTTGTCATCCAAGTTCCGCTCTAACAACCAGTTGCAAAACTCAAGTCTCGGCTCCAAATCACTCGGAAGCAGTTCCTGCACAGGTGTATGGTGGTATGGATACAAGTTTTCCGTATGCAGGAGACGAACAATTTTATGTGTTGAAACATTAAATCGCAAGGATAAGCGCCTGATGCTGATTGATGGATCATTTGAAACCGCTTCCAGTATTCTTTCATCAACTGCAATTCTTCCTGTTGAAGCTCCTGCGTTAGGTCGTCTTGTTGAAACAGATCCCGTTTCCCGAAGTCTTCGAAACGAATTTGTAAATACGGGGATTAGGTACTCTTCGGTTAGGATAAAGCTGATGGTATCTTTGTTGTGCTCTAATAGATCTTCCGTTGCACATCCCATAAACGTAGATAATATCGGCTTATTCTTCGCTTGTACAAGATGCCATTTCAAGTAGGGTTTCTTAACAACTGTTGTGTCACCTCGGCTTCAAAAATGACTTTGATGGATTTAATTTTGTTTTCTAACCTTTTATACAATTTACATTAGGTAAATTCTCCAACTAGGCGACCAACCTCAAACTTAATCCTTTTTGGGATTTAACAGAAAAATGATAGGGAAATTACCTTTTTATCAGGTAGTCTAATAAAAATGCATGCTCTAAAACCTACGTAAATTATTAATACATAGTCAAAAAATCGTTCTTGTTGTCAATCGCGGTTATAAAAGTAGGTAACAAATCATATTTCCACCTTATACCTGTCGCGGCTTCGTGAAAAGAGTTTTTCATATTTTTTCCTGCTATGGAATTTCCCAAGTATCATAAAATCTGTGGGTTTTTCGGGTAACTTGTCTTAGCAATTTTTATTAAGTATTGTTAGGTGCACTAGAAAAAAAAATTACCGATATGTTTATTACGCATTTTTCGCAAAAATGTGTCTTGAAAGTCAAAAAAATGTTATGGCCAGGGAAAAAGGATCCGACTTAAAAGCAAATATCTCGATAGTTAAAAAAGTCAGCAATTTTATTTTAATGCTGTTAAAAGGAGTACTATTTCTTCTAAAATTTAAGTCCTAAATGAAGTACCTGTTGTAAGCTTTAGCGGAGATATTTGTGTAAGTATGGGTCAAGGTACCTCAAAGTAGGTGTTTTCTTAAATTCCCAATAAGTGGTATAAAAATTTGAGATAGGCCCATACTGTAGAACAATTTTTTTCTTCAAATATACCCAAGAATCTTGTGTCAAAATATTTGCATCGAATTTGGAAACACCCTGTATAATGAATTTTTTTTTTAACATAGAAAAAAAATTTTTCCCTGATTTTGTGGATAACATATATTTCTATTTAACCGTTGAATATTCAAACTCAAATCTGAATAAAAAAAAAGGAAAGAATTCTCAAATTCAAAAGAGAATTAATTTAAATACATTTCTCTCTGACCGTTGCATATGTTAAGGTAAAATTTCCTTAGGGAAAATATAGCATGGGGAAAACCCAATCCAAAGTAGAGGAGGTGATCGTTAACAATAACGGGCCTCAACAAAATTCTTCCTTTGAAACTACCCATTACGGTGTAGATTTCTCTATTGTGTTTGCCACACTGATAATACTTCTCGTCCTAAAATATGCGTACGATTTTCTGACCAAGAAATTTCGCAACCATATCCGCCAGCAAGTGAGAAGAAGTCAAATTATCCATAGGCGAGTATCAGTTTAAATTAAAACCTTAATAAAGAGCTTTAGTTATTTCTATGGACGAGCTATTAGAAGTACTAGAAAAATTCCAAAATATATTAGGAAATTTAAAAAAAAGATGGACCTAATAGAACTAGGACTAGAGAGTCAGCCAATAGAAAAATAGCAGAGATAGAAAAATTATATAAGAGAACAAACGAGATAGCGCAGGCAATAACCGACGAAAAACTAACATTAGAGGCAGCAGCTGATATACAAACTGTATATGAGCGTATAGAGCAGTACAAGACCGAAGCTTTAGCTAGGATCAAATCAAGTATAAGAGAAGAAAAGGTTAACATACCCATTTCAATCAAAACTAGCACAATGCCTGACGACTTCAGCTTTAACACAGCTCAAAAGCTTCCGACACTGACGTGTGAACAAGATAGCACACGATCAGAAAATCTTCGCGATTTCCTTAATAGCATAGAATTTTACCATGACACACTGTCAACCACCGCTCAAGCCACACTCATCAAGTTTATCTTGAAATGCAAAATTCAAGGCAAAGCTCTTACCGAGCTAGGAGCTACTAAAGTCGAAAAGTTTGATGAATTAAAAAAGGCTCTCTTGGAAAAATGTGGACCAAGAGAAACCCTTGAAACGATTCAGACAAAGCTAACGATTCAGACAAAGACCCGCACCTACCAAGGTAACCGTCCAGCCAGGGAATTCGTAAAAGATATCGAATCCCTCGTCACCAAAATGACGGAACTGGAAATATCAGTTCATGGCGAGGAGGCAAGAGCAACGCTCACTGCCGCCAATGACCGAAGAGGACTAGCTTTCCTGAAGAAAGGAGTTAACGACCGTCTAAGAATCGTGTTAGACAGTGCTAGGCATACGACTTTAACAAGCGCATCACAACATCTGCTAGAAGTCGATCAAACCTCGACAGAAAAGACCGATCATATAAAGTATTACTCAGATCCAGGCAATAGCAGTCGATGGGAAGATAGGAGAAATCAAAATTCAGGAAGACCATCATACAGAGGTGGACGCAATAATTTTCGAGGAGCTCGCAACCGAGGCTCCCAGCAAGTTCATCGTCAAGGTCAGACTAATAATTATTCCGGGAATAATAATAATTATCCCAGAGGTAATTTCCGCTCCAACAATTTTGGTAACCAAAGAAACCCGCAATCAAATGGCAACCATAATAGCTATCCATTCCCTAATCAATCACAAAATAGGTATAGAAATAAAACTTCAGACAACAATAGGAGTTATAGCAACCAAACTCAGCAGCAAACGGAAAGAATTAGAATAGCGACTTCGGGAAACGAGCAACCCACCGAAGGGATTGCCGACCTTTCGGAGGGAGATCATTAAGTTCCTAAGTGAATAAGGCCATATGCACAACGGGAATAGAACACGGCATTTATGTGCAACTACCTTTTAATGAACGACGAGTTCGATTTTTGGTAGACACAGGGGCATCAATTTGTGTAATTAAGAATAACGTTATAATGAGCAAGGAAATACCTATACGTACCCACAAAAGCACTACCATTGCAGGTAATTGAGGTGAACTACGATCACTAGGGACCTGCATTAGTACATTACGTTTAGGGAAACAGGATCTCGAACATGAGTTCCATGTAGTACCCGATTCGTTTCCGATTCCAGTCGAAGGAATTATCGAAGCCAACCTTCTTTTAGAACTTGGCGCGGTAATCGACCTAGAGGACCTAGTATTAAAGTTAAGACTAAATAGCCAAACCACCACATTACCCATTCTTTCTCAACACAGTCTGAACACAATAACCATCGCTCCCAGATGTGAAGCCACCTACTGGCTAGACACAACACATACAGATATACGAGTATTCCATTCCCAGGAACTGTGCAAAGGTGTCTTTATGGCTGGATCCATATCCCAAGCCACCAAAGGGAAAATTCCATTCAAAATTTTGAACACCCGCGAAAGAGAGGTTGTACTCAAATGGGCAGAACTACCATCCCTGCCCGCAGCGAAACACTACGTTCTGCGACACAACAAAAGAGATGAACCAACTGTGTCCAGAGTAGAGAAAATATTAAATGAAATAAATTTCGACACTTTAAATACAGAAGAGAAAAGCGAAATTGAAGCCATATGTACCAAGTTCCAAGATATATTCCATCTTGAAGGAGACAAGCTCAGCTACACGCACGTAGGACAAGCTGACATCACGCTTAAGGAAGGAGCAACTCCAAAGTACACAAAGCCTTATAGATTACCACACACACAGAAGAAGGACATACAAGAAGAAATCGATAAGATGTTGGATAATGACATAATAGAACCATCCGTTTCAGCGTGGAATTCTCCAATCCTAATTGTACCCAAAAAGAAAGACCCCGTTACTGGCGAACAAAAATTCCGTATGGTAATTGACTACCGTAATGTCAACGAACGGATCGAAGACGATAAATTTCCGTTAACAAATATAAGCGACATATCGTATGGTAGGAGGATCAACCTACTTCTCATGCATTGATTTGAGTCAAGGATATTACCAAATGGAACTTGACCCAAATAGCCGACCAGTAACAGCATTTTCTACTGAAGGAGGACACTATCAACTAAAACGACTCCCAATGGGACTCAAGATCTCACCAAGCAAATTCTTTAGAATGATGTCAATCGCAATGGCGGGACTGACCTATTCCAGATGTTTTGTCTATCTAGATGATCTTATCGTCTTTGGAAAAAACCTCCAAGACCACAACAAAAACTTGGTCGAAGTGTTTAAACGACTACGGGAGGTGAATCTTAAGATCCATCCGAGAAAGTGTTCTTTCCTTCGAAAAGAAGTGCTATATATGGGACATGTTATTTCAGAAAAAGGAATACATCCCGACCCAGAGAAAGCAGCAGTAATGAGCAATTATCCTACCCCAACTAATGCAGACGAAGTTAGAAGATTTGTAGCGTTTGCAAACTATTATCGTAAATTCATTCCAAATTTTGCTACCATTGCAATCCCTCTGAACAGATTACTCCGTAAGAACGTAGAGTTCAATTTCTGTGAAAATTGCGAAAAATCATTTAAACTCCTGAAAGTAATTCTCTCAAGTAATCAAGTTTTACAATTTCCAAATTTCTCAAAAGAATTTATTCTGCGAACAGATGCTTCATTCTTTGCCCTAGGTGCTGTTCTTTCTAATTTCGATGATAAACCCATAGCATATGCTAGTAAAACATTAAATGGTGCACAGAAAAATTACAGCACTATTGAAAAAGAGCTACTAGCCATAGTATGGGCAATCAAACATTTCCGACCATATCTTTTCGGAAGAAAATTCAAAATCATAACAGATCACAGACCACTAGTACATCTTTTCTCACTTAAGGAACCATCTAGTAGACTCACAAAGTTTAGATTGCTTTTAGAAGAATATAATTTCTATATCGAATATACTCCAGGAAAAGATAATTGCACAGCTGATGCTCTGAGTCGTATACGAATAGACACCGATCAATTAAAACAACTACAAATATATGTCATGACCAGGTCACGATCCAAGGCAAACAAGGTACAAAAGGAATCAACAGAAACAAAGGATGAGGAAGAAACGGATAAATATAAAAAAATTACAGAGTTATTGAAACCACCAGAAAATGGACAGCAGATAGTTGAGCTAAAAATATGTAATAGTTTCGAGGACGATGAGTATCAAATAAATGATACGACACTACTCCTGGGACCCAACGACGTTTTGGCATATCTCCCAGAGATGAATTTAATACTCCTAAATAAGCCCAGGATAAGCACTACAGCCCGATCGACATCATTTGGCAAAATGTTGTTGAGGGACGTGCAGGAACCTTGTGAACTGCTAGATATCTCCAAGGATAGCACTACAGCTCTATCAACTTCAATTGTCAAATTGATGTCGGGGGACGTGCAAAGTATCTGCGGACCCCTAGCCATTGAAAAATTATACATTACTAAAGAAGAATTAAGAAAACTCGCAGAAGGCCGTCGAGAATATAAAATTCCCGAGTTACAGAAAAATTTAGGAGAAATGTTTAAAGAAAGTAATATAAAGGTGCACCTCATACATAAATGTAAAGAGATTACCGATCCTCAGGAAAAGAAACTACTGCTCAACGATTATCATATATTACCAACAAGTGGACATGCAGGAATAAACCGCATGCTAAAAACCATAAGAAAGAAATACTTCTCGACAGGAATGCAGAACGATGTGACGACATTTGTGAAGCATTGCCCTATATGTCAAAAGAATAAATATAAAACACCCAAGAAACAACCAATGGAAATAACCTCAACCGCCGATACAAGTTTTGAAGAAATTTATCTTGACTTGATTGGTCCTCTAGATGAGTCGGTAAACGGATATAAATACATACTTACCCTACAAGACGAACTTACAAAATTCACAGAAGCGATACCTCTTGAAAACAAAGAAGCTAGCACTGTAGCCAAAGGACTTGTAGAAGGATTTATCCTTAAATATGGAGTTCCCATAACAATAGCTTCAGACCAGGGAACAGAGTTTATAAATAAAATCTTAAAAGATATGTGTAAATTACTGAAGATAGAACAGCTACAGTCCACTGCTTACCATCATGAAAGTATAGGAGCATTAGAAAATTCCCACAAAGTTCTCGGAGCATACCTCAGGTGTTACGTGTCCGCAAAACATACGGACTGGTGTAACTGGTTACCATACTATGTCTTCTGTTATAACACCTCAATACATTCGGAAACAGGGTATACACCGTTTGAATTAGTACTCGGAAGGCAATGCAAATTGCCGACCAATCTAACAAAACAGGTAGACCCCAGATATAACTACGAAGACTACGTAATAGATTTGAAACAGAAATTACAAGTAGCCCACCGAGATGCTAGAGATCAGTTAGTCGAAAAGAAGAATATAAGGAAAAATGCGTACGATACGAAAGCTAAGAGTAAGCAAGCTAGTTTTGAAGTAGGTAGTTTAGTACTGTTGAGAAACGAAAATCGTAGGAAGTTAGACCCAATTTATATAGGACCATACGAAGTATTATCAGAGGAAGGCGTGAATTGTGAAATAAAATACGAAGGTGCACAGGTGTATGGTGGTATGGATACAAGTTTTCCGTATGCAGGAGACGAACAATTTTATGTGTTGAAACATTAAATCGCAAGGATAAGCGCCTGATGCTGATTGATGGATCATTTGAAACCGCTTCCAGTATTCTTTCATCAACTGCAATTCTTCCTGTTGAAGCTCCTGCGTTAGGTCGTCTTGTTGAAACAGATCCCGTTTCCCGAAGTCTTCGAAACGAATTTGTAAATACGGGGATTAGGTACTCTTCGGTTAGGATAAAGCTGATGGTATCTTTGTTGTGCTCTAATAGATCTTCCGTTGCACATCCCATAAACGTAGATAATATCGGCTTATTCTTCGCTTGTACAAGATGCCATTTCAAGTAGGGTTTCTTAACAACTGTTGTGTCACCTCGGCTTCAAAAATGACTTTGATGGATTTAATTTTGTTTTCTAACCTTTTATACAATTTACATTAGGTAAATTCTCCAACTAGGCGACCAACCTCAAACTTAATCCTTTTTGGGATTTAACAGAAAAATGATAGGGAAATTACCTTTTTATCAGGTAGTCTAATAAAAATGCATGCTCTAAAACCTACGTAAATTATTAATACATAGTCAAAAAATCGTTCTTGTTGTCAATCGCGGTTATAAAAGTAGGTAACAAATCATATTTCCACCTTATACCTGTCGCGGCTTCGTGAAAAGAGTTTTTCATAATTTTACCTGCTATGGAATTTCCCAAGTATCATAAAATCTGTGGGTTTTTCGGGTAACTTGTCTTAGCAATTTTTATTAAGTATTGTTAGGTGCACTAGAAAAAAAAATTACCGATATGTTTATTACGCATTTTTCGCAAAAATGTGTCTTGAAAGTCAAAAAAATGTTATGGCCAGGGAAAAAGGATCCGACTTAAAAGCAAATATCTCGATAGTTAAAAAAGTCAGCAATTTTATTTTAATGCTGTTAAAAGGAGTACTATTTCTTCTAAAATTTAAGTCCTAAATGAAGTACCTGTTGTAAGCTTTAGCGGAGATATTTGTGTAAGTATGGGTCAAGGTACCTCAAAGTAGGTGTTTTCTTAAATTCCCAATAAGTGGTATAAAAATTTGAGATAGGCCCATACTGTAGAACAATTTTTTTCTTCAAATATACCCAAGAATCTTGTGTCAAAATATTTGCATCGAATTTGGAAACACCCTGTATAATGAATTTTTTTTTTAACATAGAAAAAAAATTTTTCCCTGATTTTGTGGATAACATATATTTCTATTTAACCGTTGAATATTCAAACTCAAATCTGAATAAAAAAAAAGGAAAGAATTCTCAAATTCAAAAGAGAATTAATTTAAATACATTTCTCTCTGACCGTTGCATATGTTAAGGTAAAATTTCCTTAGGGAAAATATAGCATGGGGAAAACCCAATCCAAAGTAGAGGAGGTGATCGTTAACAATAACGGGCCTCAACAAAATTCTTCCTTTGAAACTACCCCTTACGGTGTAGATTTCTCTATTGTGTTTGCCACACTTATAATACTTCTCGTCCTAAAATATGCGTACGATTTTCTGACCAAGAAATTTCGCAACCATATCCGCCAGCAAGTGAGAAGAAGTCAAATTATCCATAGGCGAGTATCAGTTTAAATTAAAACCTTAATAAAGAGCTTTAGTTATTTCTATGGACGAGCTATTAGAAGTACTAGAAAAATTCCAAAATATATTAGGAAATTTAAAAAAAAAATGGACCTAATAGAACTAGGACTAGAGAGTCAGCCAATAGAAAAATAGCAGAGATAGAAAAATTATATAAGAGAACAAACGAGATAGCGCAGGCAATAACCGACGAAAAACTAACATTAGAGGCAGCAGCTGATATACAAACTGTATATGAGCGTATAGAGCAGTACAAGACCGAAGCTTTAGCTAGGATCAAATCAAGTATAAGAGAAGAAAAGGTTAACATACCCATTTCAATCAAAACTAGCACAATGCCTGACGACTTCAGCTTTAACACAGCTCAAAAGCTTCCGACACTGACGTGTGAACAAGATAGCACACGATCAGAAAATCTTCGCGATTTCCTTAATAGCATAGAATTTTACCATGACACACTGTCAACCACCGCTCAAGCCACACTCATCAAGTTTATCTTGAAATGCAAAATTCAAGGCAAAGCTCTTACCGAGCTAGGAGCTACTAAAGTCGAAAAGTTTGATGAATTAAAAAAGGCTCTCTTGGAAAAATGTGGACCAAGAGAAACCCTTGAAACGATTCAGACAAAGCTAACGATTCAGACAAAGACCCGCACCTACCAAGGTAACCGTCCAGCCAGGGAATTCGTAAAAGATATCGAATCCCTCGTCACCAAAATGACGGAACTGGAAATATCAGTTCATGGCGAGGAGGCAAGAGCAACGCTCACTGCCGCCAATGACCGAAGAGGACTAGCTTTCCTGAAGAAAGGAGTTAACGACCGTCTAAGAATCGTGTTAGACAGTGCTAGGCATACGACTTTAACAAGCGCATCACAACATCTGCTAGAAGTCGATCAAACCTCGACAGAAAAGACCGATCATATAAAGTATTACTCAGATCCAGGCAATAGCAGTCGATGGGAAGATAGGAGAAATCAAAATTCAGGAAGACCATCATACAGAGGTGGACGCAATAATTTTCGAGGAGCTCGCAACCGAGGCTTCCAGCAAGTTCATCGTCAAGGTCAGACTAATAATTATTCCGGGAATAATAATAATTATCCCAGAGGTAATTTCCGCTCCAACAATTTTGGTAACCAAAGAAACCAGAACAATTATGTTCCGGCAAACAGAGGACCAAGCAATGGCCCGCAATCAAATGGCAACCATAATAGCTATCCATTCCCTAATCAATCACAAAATAGGTATAGAAATAAAACTTCAGACAACAATAGGAGTTATAGCAACCAAACTCAGCAGCAAACGGAAAGAATTAGAATAGCGACTTCGGGAAACGAGCAACCCACCGAAGGGATTGCCGACCTTTCGGAGGGAGATCATTAAGTTCCTAAGTGAATAAGGCCATATGCACAACGGGAATAGAACACGGCATTTATGTGCAACTACCTTTTAATGAACGACGAGTTCGATTTTTGGTAGACACAGGGGCATCAATTTGTGTAATTAAGAATAACGTTATAATGAGCAAGGAAATACCTATACGTACCCACAAAAGCACTACCATTGCAGGTATCTGAGGTGAACTACGATCACTAGGGACCTGCATTAGTACATTACGTTTAGGGAAACAGGATCTCGAACATGAGTTCCATGTAGTACCCGATTCGTTTCCGATTCCAGTCGAAGGAATTATCGAAGCCAACCTTCTTTTAGAACTTGGCGCGGTAATCGACCTAGAGGACCTAGTATTAAAGTTAAGACTAAATAGCCAAACCACCACATTACCCATTCTTTCTCAACACAGTCTGAACACAATAACCATCGCTCCCAGATGTGAAGCCACCTACTGGCTAGACACAACACATACAGATATACGAGTATTCCATTCCCAGGAACTGTGCAAAGGTGTCTTTATGGCTGGATCCATATCCCAAGCCACCAAAGGGAAAATTCCATTCAAAATTTTGAACACCCGCGAAAGAGAGGTTGTACTCAAATGGGCAGAACTACCATCCCTGCCCGCAGCGAAACACTACGTTCTGCGACACAACAAAAGAGATGAACCAACTGTGTCCAGAGTAGAGAAAATATTAAATGAAATAAATTTCGACACTTTAAATACAGAAGAGAAAAGCGAAATTGAAGCCATATGTACCAAGTTCCAAGATATATTCCATCTTGAAGGAGACAAGCTCAGCTACACGCACGTAGGACAAGCTGACATCACGCTTAAGGAAGGAGCAACTCCAAAGTACACAAAGCCTTATAGATTACCACACACACAGAAGAAGGACATACAAGAAGAAATCGATAAGATGTTGGATAATGACATAATAGAACCATCCGTTTCAGCGTGGAATTCTCCAATCCTAATTGTACCCAAAAAGAAAGACCCCGTTACTGGCGAACAAAAATTCCGTATGGTAATTGACTACCGTAATGTCAACGAACGGATCGAAGACGATAAATTTCCGTTAACAAATATAAGCGACATATACGATATGGTAGGAGGATCAACCTACTTCTCATGCATTGATTTGAGTCAAGGATATTACCAAATGGAACTTGACCCAAATAGCCGACCAGTAACAGCATTTTCTACTGAAGGAGGACACTATCAACTAAAACGACTCCCAATGGGACTCAAGATCTCACCAAGCAAATTCTTTAGAATGATGTCAATCGCAATGGCGGGACTGACCTATTCCAGATGTTTTGTCTATCTAGATGATCTTATCGTCTTTGGAAAAAACCTCCAAGACCACAACAAAAACTTGGTCGAAGTGTTTAAACGACTACGGGAGGTGAATCTTAAGATCCATCCGAGAAAGTGTTCTTTCCTTCGAAAAGAAGTGCTATATATGGGACATGTTATTTCAGAAAAAGGAATACATCCCGACCCAGAGAAAGCAGCAGTAATGAGCAATTATCCTACCCCTACTAATGCAGACGAAGTTAGAAGATTTGTAGCGTTTGCAAACTATTATCGTAAATTCATTCCAAATTTTGCTACCATTGCAATCCCTCTGAACAGATTACTCCGTAAGAACGTAGAGTTCAATTTCTGTGAAAATTGCGAAAAATCATTTAAACTCCTGAAAGTAATTCTCTCAAGTAATCAAGTTTTACAATTTCCAAATTTCTCAAAAGAATTTATTCTGCGAACAGATGCTTCATTCTTTGCCCTAGGTGCTGTTCTTTCTAATTTCGATGATAAACCCATAGCATATGCTAGTAAAACATTAAATGGTGCACAGAAAAATTACAGCACTATTGAAAAAGAGCTACTAGCCATAGTATGGGCAATCAAACATTTCCGACCATATCTTTTCGGAAGAAAATTCAAAATCATAACAGATCACAGACCACTAGTACATCTTTTCTCACTTAAGGAACCATCTAGTAGACTCACAAAGTTTAGATTGCTTTTAGAAGAATATAATTTCTATATCGAATATACTCCAGGAAAAGATAATTGCACAGCTGATGCTCTGAGTCGTATACGAATAGACACCGATCAATTAAAACAACTACAAATATATGTCATGACCAGGTCACGATCCAAGGCAAACAAGGTACAAAAGGAATCAACAGAAACAAAGGATGAGGAAGAAACGGATAAATATAAAAAAATTACAGAGTTATTGAAACCACCAGAAAATGGACAGCAGATAGTTGAGCTAAAAATATGTAATAGTTTCGAGGACGATGAGTATCAAATAAATGATACGACACTACTCCTGGGACCCAACGACGTTTTGGCATATCTCCCAGAGATGAATTTAATACTCCTAAATAAGCCCAGGATAAGCACTACAGCCCGATCGACATCATTTGGCAAAATGTTGTTGAGGGACGTGCAGGAACCTTGTGAACTGCTAGATATCTCCAAGGATAGCACTACAGCTCTATCAACTTCAATTGTCAAATTGATGTCGGGGGACGTGCAAAGTATCTGCGGACCCCTAGCCATTGAAAAATTATACATTACTAAAGAAGAATTAAGAAAACTCGCAGAAGGCCGTCGAGAATATAAAATTCCCGAGTTACAGAAAAATTTAGGAGAAATGTTTAAAGAAAGTAATATAAAGGTGCACCTCATACATAAATGTAAAGAGATTACCGATCCTCAGGAAAAGAAACTACTGCTCAACGATTATCATATATTACCAACAAGTGGACATGCAGGAATAAACCGCATGCTAAAAACCATAAGAAAGAAATACTTCTCGACAGGAATGCAGAACGATGTGACGACATTTGTGAAGCATTGCCCTATATGTCAAAAGAATAAATATAAAACACCCAAGAAACAACCAATGGAAATAACCTCAACCGCCGATACAAGTTTTGAAAAAATTTATCTTGACTTGATTGGTCCTCTAGATGAGTCGGTAAACGGATATAAATACATACTTACCCTACAAGACGAACTTACAAAATTCACAGAAGCGATACCTCTTGAAAACAAAGAAGCTAGCACTGTAGCCAAAGGACTTGTAGAAGGATTTATCCTTAAATATGGAGTTCCCATAACAATAGCTTCAGACCAGGGAACAGAGTTTATAAATAAAATCTTAAAAGATATGTGTAAATTACTGAAGATAGAACAGCTACAGTCCACTGCTTACCATCATGAAAGTATAGGAGCATTAGAAAATTCCCACAAAGTTCTCGGAGCATACCTCAGGTGTTACGTGTCCGCAAAACATACGGACTGGTGTAACTGGTTACCATACTATGTCTTCTGTTATAACACCTCAATACATTCGGAAACAGGGTATACACCGTTTGAATTAGTACTCGGAAGGCAATGCAAATTGCCGACCAATCTAACAAAACAGGTAGACCCCAGATATAACTACGAAGACTACGTAATAGATTTGAAACAGAAATTACAAGTAGCCCACCGAGATGCTAGAGATCAGTTAGTCGAAAAGAAGAATATAAGGAAAAATGCGTACGATACGAAAGCTAAGAGTAAGCAAGCTAGTTTTGAAGTAGGTAGTTTAGTACTGTTGAGAAACGAAAATCGTAGGAAGTTAGACCCAATTTATATAGGACCATACGAAGTATTATCAGAGGAAGGCGTGAATTGTGAAATAAAATACGAAGGAAAAAGGACTAAAGTCCACAAAAACAGGCTAAAGAAATTTTACATATATATATTACGGCAATTTCTAGAAGCTTTTGCCGATATTGACGAATTTGAATAAACTTTTTCTTAAAAAAAAAAAAGGGGGAAGAGACCCTACATACACATGTATACATAAAATAAGTTCACCCTACATGCACATATATATATAATAAGGTCTAATTCTCCTGGCCAGGAACGAATTAAAATTAATGGTATCATAATTAAAATTTAGTATATAAACAATTAATTATATAAACAGGAACCAACTAAAATCAGAGGTATTGTAATTAAAAATTTAGTAATTAAGACTAATGGTATTGTTATTAAAAATTTAGTAATTAAAATTAATAATATTGTAATTAACAATAATTTTATCAACAATTAAATATAAATATCAAATAGTGTTAATAAAACTTAATATATCCTAAATCTTAATTTTTAATGAAAAATTTTGCAAATTTAATTGTATTGTTAACAAAATTTAATCTACAATTTAATATGGATAACACACTAAAGATAATTGCATTGTTAAGTAAAACTTTATATAAATACAAAACCAAATTAAAATACATGGTTTCTAATCTTTAAGTAAGTAAGTAAGTAAGTAAGTAAGTAATTTATTTAGTTCAAATATACAAATATACATATTTTAAATATTAATAAATTAAATGTGGCCTTGGTTTATAACCGTCTGCCAGATGCCAACTTTCTAATGTTCTTTTATTATAATATATTCAATAGTGATTGATATTTTAATGTTTACAAAACTTAAAGTATACAATGGAAATTTACTTTGGTGAGTAGAGATTGTAGTTAAAAAAAAAAAAAAAAAAAAACATTTTAACAAATAGGACAATTATTTTTAATTATTCTTACAATGATTAAAGATTTTTTTTGCTTCGACAAATGTGGAGTTTTATTCGGTAAAACGTAGTGTAGCTATAAGCTTTTTGGGTATAATATTCAATGTAATCCTTTCTATATTTTTGAGCTTCAATGCAGTATTTGGCAAGAAGCTTCCAATTTTTTCCATTTAAAACATTTATAGAGTCTTCTTCGCTTAATTTTGTCTTTTGGAAGTACACGTATCTTAATTCCTGTAGAATCGGACACACAGAAAGGAAGTGATAAGAGGTTTCCTGTTCTTGCATGTTGCATAATGAGCATATAGTATTTCGGTCCCTTAAATATGGCCTATAGTTCAGCTCGAGGAGCTCACCCCTTATTCTAAAAATTTGCGAGATTTCATACCAGCTCCGGCCATCAGAAAAATAGTTCAGGTCACACAGATTATGTTCCAGTTTCGGGTACATAGATCTACGTGACGAGCCTCTAGCTTCCTCTATTAGGTCTGATCTTATTTTCTCGTCCAGCAATCTAAGAACGGTTGACAGACTTTCACTTAGAAACTCAATTCGCCAGTCTAAAGTTTGAATCTTGCAACCAATTAACGTAAATATGTCTTCCCATTTCTTAAACCAGCTTAGTAATAGTGAATAAGTATATAGGCGGAAGACCCGTTTCCAAGAGGAGCATGTAATTGGGGGTCGAATTTGGTAGCCTGAAAGTTTTTTTGAGAAAGACACGTTGCAGTTTCTCAACCTCATCGTGCTCTTGATACCCCCATACTTGCGAGCCATATGACATGATTGATCTTAAGGCGGCTTCAAAAACTTTAAATTTGACGCTATGTGCAACGTTTCTGTTTCTGAACAATCTGATCCATGTTGAGTTAATTGCTGACATTGATCGCTTAAATTTATTTTGGAAATGTTTGGTTCTATTTAGTTGTGGTGTCAGCAACATCCCCAGGTAATTATATTCCTCAACCACTTCAATGTTTTCTCCATTTAGAAACCATCTCTCATTTCTGCAATACCTGCCTCTTCCTGTTCTAAAAACCATAACCTTCGACTTTGATGTATTGATCAACAAGTTCCACCGTTTGCAATATATATTTAATTTGTTTAACATAAGTTGAAGGCTTTCAGAGGATTCAGCAAGGAGAACCAAATCGTCGGCATATAGAAGACATTTGATAGTCAGCCCTGCAATTCTGATTCCGTTTGGCAAGGCATCAACGATATCATTTATAAAAAGCGCGAACAGTAGGGGCGACAACAAACATCCCTGGCGCACTCCAGTCAGAGTTCTAAACCAGTCAGACAATTTCTCACCGTCCCATACTGCCGATAAAGTATTTTTATAAAGATTTTTAAGCACGTTCAAGATTTTTGAAGATAGCCCTAGACCATTTAATTTGTAGAACAATGAGTCTCGGTCGATGCTGTCAAAAGCCGCTTTAAAATCAACAAACATTGCAAACAGTTTTTTTCCGTTTTCGAGGTAGAAATCAACAATATTTTGTAATGCGAAAAGGTGATCGTTCGTTGAGTAGCCCGCACGGAAACCTGCTTGAAACTCATTTAGTAACTGGTTTTCCCCTACCCACACTTCTAGCCTTTTCAGAATTACGCCTGTGAAAATCTTGGCAATGATGTTAATAAACGATATACCCCTGTAGTTTTCGACATTATTTGTATTTCCTTTTTTGTGTATAGGAAAAATTATTGAATCCTTAAAGCATTGTGGTATATCGGCTGTGTGTAGTATATTGGAGTAAACTTTAGCTAGATGACTTATGAATGTTTGGGGTGCATTTTTGAAAAATTCATAAGAAACTCCATCGTACCCTGGAGCCTTATGATTTTTGGCCTTGTTTAAAATGCCAAGTATCTCTTCGGTGGTGATGTCCTGCTCTAAAGACTCTACAACTACTAGATTTTCGGCAAACTGTACTGGTTCTGATATTGTTACTGGGTTTAAAAGAGTTTCAAAATAATCGGCCAGAATGTTAGCGTCTAAATTTTTGTATTTTCTAAATTTTTGTATTTTCTTTAAGTAATTAAGATAAATTGTACTTTTAACAATTACTCCTATTGTAAGAATAAGTAAGAAAAAAAAAAAAACTATTTGTAATAAGTTTTAAAAGGAAAAAGAAATTTTTGTATTCAAAATAACAAAAATTAATGAATTTCACCTTTACACACTAGGATAAAGAATTTGGTTGTAACTGTTAACTAGTTAAGTAATTTAAAAATTAAAAGAAGAAAGCATTAAATTGTTGCTATTAATTAACGAATATTTAAACTAAACTATGGTTAAATAACTTTGAATAAATTTGCTCAATCAATTATAAGTACTTAAGTTGTAATACATAAAATTAAAACTAAAAAAATAAATAAAAAAAATCTTAGTACGTAGAAAATTAATTGTAAAGCTACTAAAATTCATTAGGAAATAAGACAATCAATTTATATCTATCAATGTTGTAAAATTGTTGTTAGAAATTGAGACCAGAAACTAAAACCCATATAATACAAAAAAAATTAATAGATTGTTCATGTTAATGTAAACCTAAAAGAAGAAATCAAATATGTAACTTGAAAACAATGTTTATTCCTAAATGTACAAGCGGCACAGAAAAAGCAGAATTCTCGCTACTCCAAGAATTCTCCTTTTCCTCCCAGAAGGGTGGTGTAGGGAATAGCGCCAGTGTACGCTTATACTTGCCTTTACGTTCCTCTTACCCGATACTAGATTGTTCATGTTAATGTAAACCTAAAAGAAGAAATCAAATATGTAACTTGAAAACAATGTTTATTCCTAAATGTACAAGCGGCACAGAAAAAGCAGAATTCTCGCTACTCCAAGAATTCTCCTTTTCCTCCCAGAAGGGTGGTGTAGGGAATAGCGCCAGTGTACGCTTATACTTGCCTTTACGTTCCTCTTACCCGATACTCGATAGCAGGCACCCATTTATCTTCATACAAAGTATTCACATACATCGACTAAGCGTTAAGTCATTAAAGACCAAAGTCATTAAAGACCAACAATCCGTCAGTCACTCCAGCACACGTACCATACTTACATACATATTTCGGTACCCACTCACTATAAGCGATCGTACATTCCCAACAGAATGTATGGGATCACATATCAACAGGCAAAGCCGGCAGTATATCGCCACAGGTTTTGTTTACGTTGATTTGTTCCAAGCATAGTACGATACACGCTTTCTATGTTTATGAATGAGTCAGGGTCAAATATCCGAAATGGTACGACAAATGCATGAGGGCATGTGTGACCAAATCGGGAACACTGAACGGTGGCGCCGATGCGCTGACTCGACGAATATAGGTCAAGTATAGTCAAGTCAAGTATACACTAGTAAAGCATAGCCAATGCTTTATGATGACCAATGCATTATATACGGGTTCAAATATCGAAGGGTGCAAATCGATGACGCTGCAATATCGAGTATGGATTGGGGTTCGGACTTGGAAGTAGGTCAAAAACGCAGTAGATTTTATTTGTATAAATACCGATGCAACCCAAGAATAAATGTCTCTTTGGCTATCGAGCTACTAAAGAAACCACATCTCTTTTAATACAACCAATAGAGCTTGGGCTCTGGTAACCGTTCTTTTACAGCTATCTTCGAAATCATTTCTACTCACCAACATAGCTAGTAACTCGTTGGTGAGTATAGCAAACGGCATTTAAGCCAAGCTAAGAAATGATAGTCTAACTCCGTTGGTCTACTATTTCTCTCTCGGTTAGGTTTATTACAGCTAGCCCAGAAGAACCTAGTCGAGCGACACTACAGGGCCATTCTCTTGGCAAGGCGAATGATGAAAAGATGGAGGGTGAAATCTCGTTCGACTTCCATCGTTTTGCGGCGCCTTTTCGACTTGTCCTGTCGGATGGCTAACTTGATGGCCTTGATACGGTGGAGGTAACAGGTACGGACGTCACTGTTCGTGCCGGGAATGTTGAGGACACGGTATAATTCCCATATCTTCTTCCTCTGGTTGACCAGCTTTCCTCCCCTGGTCTGCTTGGTAGCGGTTGGAGGCAATGCTGTTTTCCGGGCCCTATTCGGGTGATCTGTTGTTGCCGGTACTCCTCTATTGTAAGCCGCTTGGGTTCTTCAGCTGGATGAGTACCAGATTGTTCCCTTGAATTTAGCAAGGCGTTGGCTCTGGCCAGGTGTCCCTTTGCCAACTCTA
The DNA here is from genome assembly GCA_947623515.1 of Neoascia interrupta. Taxonomy (NCBI): domain Eukaryota; kingdom Metazoa; phylum Arthropoda; class Insecta; order Diptera; family Syrphidae; genus Neoascia; species Neoascia interrupta. Next base: position 113,009,130 of record OX392462.1, read on the forward strand.
TGCCGTTGTTGGCGGTGCTTTCAGGGCTTCTCCTTGCTGTACTGAGTATTTTCCGTGAGGACTTATAATCTTCGGATCCAGTGTAAGGTCGCTATAAAGTCGCTCGATATTGCTCGGGTGGTTACCTGTAAGTAAACCTTATCACAAAGAACGAGACCAACGGAGTTGGATTCCCATTTCCAGCTTAGGTTCTAAATGCGGCTTGCTTTACTGACCAATAGTGACCTGCTATATCGGTAAGCTGAAATGGTTTCGAGGAGAGCTGAAAGGGAACGGTTGCCAGAGCAAGGCTCTAGGGGCTAGATTAAAAAAGAATGTGGCTTCTTTAGGAGTTAGTAGCAAAAGAGACATTTATTCATAATTTGCTTTGGGTATTTATACAAATTTTGGTGCTTGATTTCTAAAATAAAAACCATGAACCCGTTCAAACGTTAATAAAAAGGCGAACACGTTTCTTAATAGAAATATAAACTCTTTAATCTCCGAAACGACTACAAAGTTAAGTTCTTTACATTGTTCTTAAGAAAAGAGATGCCCATAATGAAAGATAAAGAAAGAGCATAATGATCTTCAATCAATAGCTCAATCTATTACTTTGAAGGCTTAAAAAAGTAAGGGTAAATCAAGATAATTTGGTAACGCAAAATATATTTTAAAATAATTCCATTAATTTTTAACATCCTCCGCCACCAGCGAAGAGGAGAGCTCCAGCGGATACAGCAGTTGAACTGGTCTACGAGTCTTGGTTCCATCAGCATAGCGAATCTCACAAGCCCTAACTTTTCCGTCTCTGCCCGTAAATGCATCATCTACTATAGCTAGTTTCCAAGCTATGCGAGGCCTCCTCGAGTCGAAAACTAGAACTATATCCCCCCTTTTGAGTTGGGTTGACGGAGTTCCCTTGCTGTGGTGATGTGATCGAAGAAGCTGCATATATTCTGCACGCCAACGGGTCCACAATGAATTGGTGTATTTAAGACGAAGTGACCAAAGTTGCTGGATCTCCTTTGAAGAGCCTGTAGAGTTTTGTAGTGTAGAACCGCCAGAACCAGTTAAAAAATGTGCGGGGGTGAGCGGAGCAGCTTCAAGTGGATCACTACTGACATACGTTAGAGGACGAGCGTTGTTAATCCCTTCCGCTTCGATAATCAAGGTCCGTAATTGCTCAAACTAAAGCCTAGCTTTACCGATCGCCACTTTTAGCACGTTTTTGATTGAACGAATGAGCCGCTCCCAAAATCCGCCCCACCAAGGAGCGCGTTAAACTATAAACCTCCATCTTATGCGGTTCTTTGACAAGAACCCTTGAACAAGCTCGTCATCTGGGGTTCGATTCATTTCTCCAAGCTCTATGGCGGCCCTGCCAAAAGTACGAGCATTATCTGAATAAACTGTTGAAGGATTACCTCTTCGTGCGCAAAATCTTCTTAATCCCATCAAGCAGCTTCCGGGGGAAAAATTCGTAGTTATCTCCAAATGAACAGCCCGAATAGCCGCACAAGTAAAGACCATGAGATAGCTTTTACACATCTGATTGGTATCGGCGTTGAGATAATAAATCGGACCAGCAAAGACGATTCCCACACAGTTGAACGGTTTGGATGATGTAAGTCGATCAACAGGGAGAGGACCAAACGGTTGAGAAGCTGGCTTTCCCCATAACTTTTTACAGACGATGCACCGGTTAAGCCTTCCTTTGACTATCTGACGACCTCTTGGCATGGCACGCTTACTCCTCCATGCAAAGTTTTTTGGTGATAAGCATCTACTAGCAGGTTGATAAGATGACACTTCCCAGGCAAAATTATGGGATGCTTGAAGTTTAGAGGTTCATTCATGTTATGTAACCGGCCACCCAGTCTAACAAATTCACTTTCGTCGAGGAAAGGGCTCAGCGGAGCCAAATCAGAGGTCTTGGGTAACATTTTCTTTCTCTGCAAGAGATAAATTTCGTTACTATATGAATTAAGCTGCATGTACCTGATCCAATGCGCTTCTGCTGGGATAAGATCACACGTAGAGAGCTGAGTAAATGGGAAGTTCAGTCTTTTTTTGCTCTGCCTAATGAATCGCAGGATAAAGCCAGTTACTCGCATCAGATGATTCCAACAGCTAAAACCCGTATAACCAAATAGAGGTGCTGGTGAACTGCTGCAAGGTATGTAGGACGGTGCCAGCAACGCCATTGGTAAATCGCAATCTGCTTCAATCTTTACCTCGTTCTCTTCACTACAGGTGATGCTTTGTATCCATTCGGGTCCATGAAGCCACTCCCTCGCGGCACGCAAAGCTCGAGCGTTAATCCCTCTTGTCAATAGATCAGCTGGATTTTCTTTTCCCTTACAATGCTTCCAATCTGAGATAGACGTAAGACGGCGTATTTCATCCACTCGACTCTGCACATAAGGTTTCCATTTGTTAGCGCTACCCTGAATCCAGCTCAAAACAATCTTCGAGTCCGTCCATAAATGAAACCTTTTGACATGGACCTTAAGTGACTTGCTTAAATATTCACTTAGCCGTGCCGCTATTAACGTCGCAGTTAGTTCCAGTTTTGGAAGTGTCAACTCCCTTGTACCGTCCGTTCTCAGTGGAGGTATCCTATTTTTAGCACAAAGAAAATGGGAAGATGTCTCTCCCTTTTCGTTAGTTCCCTTTATGAAAGCTACTGTACCGTATGCCTTGAGACTAGCGTCTGCAAAAATATGCACCTCAACACTGCTTGATGAATAACGACGCAAAGCTGCTCGTGGTAAAGCAAAGCTCTTTAATTCCAGTAGGCTCTCCATACAATCTTCCCATTCTTGTAAAAACTCTGAAGGGAGAGCTTCTTTCCAGGCCAACTTTTGCTTCCAGGCGTTTTGAAAGAGTATTTTCAGTCTTATAAGAACAGGTCCCAACATTCCCAGCGGATCAAATACTTTAGCGATAGCTTGCAGAATATTGAGCTTACTTCCTTTTACCGACATATAAAAATCTTCTACTGACTGAAGTGGTACAGTGATTTCATCACTGTGAACATACCACGTCAAACCCAAGACCTTATGTGCATCAGGACACTCACCTCTGCCGCACAACTTAAGCCTAGCCTCCCTCATCAAACTGATTGTGAATGTGACTTGTTTTCGGAAGTAATTGAAGATGATTTTCAATGCAATAGTTTTGTATTCGAGCCTATTACCTCGGGCGAAATACATAAAAGCATATCGCATCTTGACAACAAAAACCCCAGTACTTCCGATAGTGTCACAAATTATCATCTGAAGCGCGTTGGTCTTTATATTGTCGATGTATTGGCTCATATCTTCAATATTAGTGTCACCTGTGGTACTTTCCCAAACTCACTGAAAATAGCTGAAGTAATTCCATTATTTAAAAAGGGCAATCAAAAACAAATGACTCAATATAGACCTATATCCTTACTTTCTACGTTTTCATAGTTATTCGAAAAGTTAATGAAGAGCCGAATAGTATCTTTTCTAAACAAAACAAATTTTTTTAATGCTTCACAGTTTGGTTTCCGAGAGGGAAGATCCACTGAAGATGCTATACTTAAGTTGTGTGGTGAGTTATTTGAGGGCATCAACAACAACAAAAACACCATGAGTTTGTTTATTGATATGACCAAGGCGTTCGATATGGTTAATCATAACATTCTGTTGGACAAACCATATAAAGCTGGTTTTAGGGGCTCTGTGTATGATTGGTTTGCAACTTTTCTAAAAAAGCGATATCAACGAGTAAAACTTGATGGTGTTTTTAGTGAAAACCTAGAAATTAATATTGGCGTTCCTCAAGGCTCCGTCTTAGGTCCCATTTTGTTTTTAATTTATGTGAACTCCATATTTAAACAGCATTTAAGCAGTAGCGTCACGGCCTTTGCTGATGATTTGTCTTTCACATATGCCAATGATTCGTTGTTGGAATCAGCAATAAAACTACAGAAAGACTTACAAATTATAAGGCAGTGGTTTGCAAAACATCAGCTCTTAATAAGTGAAAAAACTAAGGTTATGCTTTTTAGTTTAAAGGATTCAGACCTAGTAGACTGTAATGTATATTTTCACTCAACATCATGTGAACGCCTATTTTTATCTTCTCACACTTGTGGGAAAGTAAATTATACGGAAAAATCTAGATGCACTGAAAACTGCTTTAAGATAGAATCAGTTAGAAGTTATAAATATCTAGGTGTCTTAATAGACAAAAATCTATCCTGGAAAGCACATGTAGCTAATTTAAAAGGGTATATGATGTCTGCCACCTGAAGTATGTATATGCTTAAGCCATACTGTTCGACAAAACTTTTGTTGCAGTTTTATTATGGTCTTGTAAATTCCAAGCTGCAATATGGTTTGGCAAGTTGGGGTGGAACCTACTACAGTACTCTTGAACCTCTTATTATATTGCAAAAGCATATTATAAGGACTATTTGTAAAAAGAATAGACTAACCGTTAGTTGGCCACTTTTTCATCGTCTTCGTGTTTTGCCTTTAAGACATCTATATGTTTTCAAAGTTTTGAAAGTGTTCTTTTTGCGAAGCGGTTATAAAATCAGAAGCTCAGTTGCATATAGTCTTAGAGTAAATACCAGAAATCTTTTTGATGTGCCACCCTCAACTAAAACTCACTATACGAATTTTTTCAATGTGTCAGCACCAAAACTTTTTAATCAGTTACCATACAACATTCGTGTTTTAAAAGTGCGTAACCTCTTTCTCAATAAAGTAAAGCAATGGCTTTTTTTCAATGGATAGCTTGGAGGTCAATCAATTGTTTGGAACATTAATTTAATAAATCAATCTTTTTTGTATTTACTTTTCATAAACCATAAACTTATATCTCATTGCTAATGTTTTTTCTTATACTTTTCTTTCTTTTCATCTTTCAAAGTATGTACGCTTACCCCACACATTCTTTTTTAATGTTAATTATGTGGAAGGGCCTTTCGCCACTAGTCATTTTTAAGACTATAGAATGGCTTTCTATCTATTTTTATTTTTGGAATATGTTATATAATTTCAATTTTTTAGTCCTATTTTAAATTATATTTTTTGTAACGCTTTCAAAAATGAAAATAAAAAAATGAAAATGAAAAAAAAAAATGAAAAAAAAAAAAATTAAAAAAAATGATTAAGAGCGTTGAGAATCTGCCCACTGTTGCAGTTCCATTTTCTTAGATTCATCCCGGCATCCTTCATGACTCGAACTGCTTCTTGACTTACACGCTTTGCTTCAATACCTGAGTCCACTGCTGCTGCAAGATCATCCATGTAAAAGCTCTCCTCTAGAATACGTCAGGTATCCTTGTACTTCTTTGCCAAAAGCTTGAAATGTTGACGTAAAGTAGCAGTCAGCAAAAAGGGGCTACAACTAACACCGAAAGTAACCCTCGTCATTCGGTATTCTGCGGGGCTTTTCACGCAGTTGGTGCTGATCGATTCCAAAGTCTCATGCCACAGGAAACGGTGACTGTCGCGGTCGTTTTCAACGAAAAGCTGTATTTGTAGAAAAGCCTTCTCTACATCAGCCACTATTGCTACTTCACCAAGTCTGAAATTAATTAAGATTTTTAAAATATTCGGCAACAGATTAGCACCAACATGCAGCAAGTCGTTTAATGCTGGAAAATATTTTGTGCGACAGGAGCCGTTGAATACTATGCGCATCTTTGTTGTTGTACTTTCTGCCTTGTAGACTGCCCGGTGGGGTAAGTAGAACACCTTCCGCGATTCACTGTGTTTGTACGTGTCAATTGGCTCGGCTATGCCATCTGCTATCAGCTGTTGAATTGCCTGATGATATTCCTTTAATTTGCCTTGATCCCTGGACAAGCGTGTCGTCAATGAATTCAGACGCCTTACAGCAATCTGCTTGTTGTTCTTTATTGCAGCTTCCTGATCCTTCCATGGTAATGAAGCTTCATATCAGGGACCCTTTTTGATAATGCACTTGGATATAAAATCGTCGAAAGCGACCATAGTGATGTGACGTTTTCGAGTGCTGAGAGATGCAGAACCGCGCTATGTAAAGAAGGAGAACAAAATTTACTATCGGTCGATATGATGCTCTTACCAGACAAATGAAGTCCTTGTAGAGACCACCCAAAATCGGTTTCTACTGCTCTCAAATTTGGTGAAAGTGAACGTTGCTTTCTAGTCACTACAGACCAGTTGTGGTCAGAGCCAATCAAAACACTAAGTCCAGCTTCTACTTCCCTGTCTGATTGGTACGAATCGGCTAGCTGAAGACCTTCCACACATGGACACAATGGATCTGGCGCATTAAGAACATCGATGCAAATCTCCGGAACAACCACCGCTGTTATTACCGCACTCTTATCAATAAACTGACTGTTTATTGTGATGTTCACTTTTGGAAACATTTTTGCTGGAATTCGCTCCTTAGAACCAAATGGTAGCACGGAAAGACTCACATTTCCCACTGGTAGTAGATTGAGTTTGTTTACGAGACTTTCTCGCACAAAAGAATATTGAATGCCGCCTGCGATTATAAATCGTATAATTATTGGGTTCTTTCTGCACGCAGCCCCGACTATGCCCCGTGCTGTCTTCAAAAAGACGTTTGAATTGGATGATGAAGAATTGCAAGCAGATATTGTCGCTTCGCTTTGTGGAATCTTTTCTGTTGTTGGGACAATCGTAGAGCTGCACGCACATAAATTCACTTTTGCCGATGACATTCTTTTGTTCGTTGTTTCTTGCACAATCGGTGCCTTTGAGTTCGCGTATCCTGGATCACACAAAGGTGTCAAATGTGTACCTTTACCAGACCTTTACCAGAAATGAATTTAAAATTGCGACACTTTTTAGAAGAATGTCCAAGATTGGCACACCGAAAGCAACGATCAGATTTTCGCAACATTTCTTTTCTTTCTGCAACAATCATATTGCTGTCACATACCTTCGTGCAATGCTTTTCGGAACCACAAAATACGCATTCGTGTCTCTCTTTCTCGTGAATTGACACTAAGCTAACTGCAGTTGTCAGTGTTGAAGAAGGATGTCTGACACTATGCAAGTTAGAGATCCCACTGCTTATTTCCAGAGATTCTACCTCTCGCTTTAGGAAACGCATAATTCCTTGTACATGCTCATTTCCCATTCCTGAAACAGAACTTTCGTCTGATGCTTCTTTTGTTTCAGCTGTATCACCATCTCTTTCCGTAGAGCGAAAATAGTCGACACGAAGCTCAATTGGAAGGCATCGAAGCAATATGGATTTGAGCATGACGTAATACTGATGCGTCGGTATTTGAACAGCTGTTAGGGTGCGACAGCAAGAGGTAACCGAATTGTACGCAGAGCGAAGGCCTATGACGTCGGTTCGTTGTTGTATGGGGCGAAGTGAAATCAACTGATGCATATATTTATCCACTAACCGTTCGTTATCGCCAAACTGTTCCTGCAAGAGAATGATAGCGGACTCGTAGCACGAGCCTGAAGCTGTAAATCCGCTTATGATCTTTTTTGCATTTCCCACCAAAACTGACTCCAAGTAGCTAAATTTATCAGATGATGATATTGCGGTATTTTCATGCACGGCTGTGCGAAACTGCTCCCCAAACGGCAACCAATCATGAAAATTTCCGTCGAATTTTTTCAATGGAAGCTTAGGAAGTTTAAGGGAACCATTATTCACTGCCGAGGTATTTAATGAAAGTCTGTCCAAATTTGGCGATGATGGCGATTGCTTGGAACAGAGTTTTTTTAGACGAGAATTTAAGCGAGCCAAATTACTTATGGCTGTGTCTTGGTACTCTGCAATTTTCTCAAGCTCTTTTTCCATTTCATCTGCCTTGAGTAGTTCTTGTTCCTATATGTGTTGATCCGCTAAGTTTAGACTTTCATTTTTTTTTTTCGTGGGTAGGTAAAAACCTTCATAGGCACTATGAGAATCGAACGCGCGTGCTCATAGTAGTGTGAGATTCTTACTCACTAAAAAACCTCCCAATCTTTGTAAGACTACGACTAAGTTTCCTTAACAAGTAGTTCATGCTTCTGTATAGTAATCGCGTTTGGCAGGCTACCTTCCAACGAAAGCACCTGCAATACCGTCATTATATGCGGTTTCCTCTTACGACGCTAAATCCAACGGTCTTGTTCGTTTTAGTCGGCGTGCAAGATTTGTCTGATCTAGAGTTCGGATTATTTCGTGGTTGCAATGGCCGTGAAGGCGAGTGTGAAGTTTGCGAGCAAAGTTTCTTACTTCGTCGGTCACGGTTGCGATGCCTAGATCTCGATGTAAATCCCTATTTGTTATATACCATGGAGCATTTACGATTGCTCTTAGTGTCTTATTCTGAAAAGTTTCTAAAATAGATATGTTGTTTGGTTTGGTACAACCCCAAAGTTGTATACCGTACGTCCAAGATGGTTTTAGCACTTGCTTATACAATAGCAGTTTGTTATATACGCTTAGTTTCGAATAACGTCCGATAAGCCAATTCAGTTCTCGTAGCTTGATTTCAAGTTCATCGCGTTTCTTTTTAACGTGTGGCTTCCACTAAAGTTTAGCGTCTAGGGTCATGCTTAAATATTTCGCCTCGTTTGCGTACGGAATTTGTACCGAGTTTATAAATAGAGGTAAGTTGATTACCCCCTTGTAAGTAAAATTTACATGTGTTGATTTTGTCTCATTTAGGAGGATTCGCCAGGCCTTTGTCCATTCGCATATTTTATTCAAAGCGCGTTGGAGTTTTCCCGTTGATAGTTTGTTTGTCTTATCCGTAGCGAGGATAGCCGTGTCGTCAGCGAACGTGGCTACAGTCGTTGTCTCTAATTGAGGTACATCTCTTGTAGAAAGTAAAAACAGTGTTGGACCGAGGACGCTACCTTGTGGCCCGCCGGCTTGTATTTCTTTGAATTCTGAGTATTCGCTCCTAAAAGTAAACTTTCCGTAGCTTATATTTGAGGCCTTCGCGCTTTACTGCCTAAACTTTATCAAAGGCTTGGGATACGTCAAGAAAAGCGGTAGAACATATCATTTTCGCTTCTAAGGCTTTCTCAATTTCATTAGTTATTCGATAGACCTGGTCAATTGTTGAATGTTTGACCCTAAAGCCGAGTTGGTGGTCCGGAATCAATCGTCTTTCTTCAATTGTTGGTTTCAGTCGTTTGAGCACAAGTTTCTCGAAGACTTTAGATATAATCGGCAGAAGCGAAATCGGTCTATATGATTTTTTGTCGTTCGGGCATTTCCCTGGTTTCGGAACCATTAGTACCTCTGCGACTTTCCATTGCCGTGGAACGTATGAAATTCTCATTGATGCGTTTATGATGTTGAGAAGCTTGACTAACGCTCTTTTCGGTAGCTCCTTCAAAATTTCCCCAGTAATTAGGTCATAGCCTGGAGCTTTGTTATTCTTCAAATTTCGGATTGTTTGACGAAGTTCAGACAGTGTCACGGTTTTCATTCGATAATTGTCTAGTTCCGCATTGCGATACAGATCGTCAACCGACGGCTCCCCGTCAAACGGTTTGAATGTTTCTTCTAGATGACGTAATACTGATGCGTCTGTATTTGAACAGCTGTTAGGGTGCGACAGCAAGAGGTAACCAAATTGTACGGAGAGCGAAGGCCTATGACGTCTGTTCGTTGTTGTATGGGGCGAAGTGAAATCAACTGATGCATATATTTATCCACTAACCGTTCGTTATCGCCAAACTGTTCCTGCAAGAGAATGATAGCGGACTCGTAGCACGAGCCTGAAGCTGTAAATCCGCTTATGATCTTTTTTGCATTTCCCACCAAAACTGACTCCAAGTAGCTAAATTTATCAGATGATGATATTGCGGTATTTTCATGCACGGCTGTGCGAAACTGCTCCCAAAACGGCAACCAATCATGAAAATTTCCGTCGAATTTTTTCAATGGAAGCTTAGGAAGTTTAAGGGAACCATTATTCACTGCCGAGGTATTTAATGAAAGTCTGTCCAAATTTGGCGATGATGGCGATTGCTTGGAACAGAGTTTTTTTAGACGAGAATTTAAGCGAGCCAAATTACTTATGGCTGTGTCTTGGTACTCTGCAATTTTCTCAAGCTCTTTTTCCATTTCATCTGCCTTGAGTAGTTCTTGTTCCTATATGTGTTGATCCGCTAAGTTTAGACTTTCATTTTTTTTTTTTCGTGGGTAGGTAAAAACCTTCATAGGCACTATGAGAATCGAACGCGCGTGCTCATAGTAGTGTGAGATTCTTACTCACTAAAAAACCTCCCAATCTTTGTAAGACTACGACTAAGTTTCCTTAACAAGTAGTTCATGCTTCTGTATAGTAATCGCGTTTGGCAGGCTACCTTCCAACGAAAGCACCTGCAATACCGTCATTATATGCGGTTTCCTCTTACGACGCTAAATCCAACGGTCTTGTTCGTTTTAGTCGGCGTGCAAGATTTGTCTGATCTAGAGTTCGGATTATTTCGTGGTTGCAATGGCCGTGAAGGCAAGTGTGAAGTTTGCGAGCAAAGTTTCATACTTCGTCGGTCACGGTTGCGATGCCTAGATCTCGATGTAAATCCCTATTTCTTATATACCATGGAGCATTTACGATTGCTCTTAGTGTCTTATTCTGAAAAGTTTTTAAAATAGATATGTTGTTTGGTTTGGTACAACCCCAAAGTTGTATACCGTACGTCCAAGATGGTTTTAGCACTTGCTTATACAATAGCAGTTTGTTATATACGCTTAGTTTCGAATAACGTCCGATAAGCCAATTCAGTTCTCGTAGCTTGATTTCAAGTTCATCGCGTTTCTTTTTAACGTGTGGCTTCCACTAAAGTTTTGCGTCTAGGGTCATGCTTAAATATTTCGCCTCGTTTGCGTACGGAATTTGTACCGAGTTTATAAATAGAGGTAAGTTGATTACCCCCTTGTAAGTAAAATTTACATGCGTTGATTTTGTCTCATTTAGGAGGATTCGCCAGGCCTTTGTCCATTCGCATATTTTATTCAAAGCGCGTTGGAGTTTTCCCGTTGATAGTTTGTTTGTCTTATCCGTAGCGAGGATAGCCGTGTCGTCAGCGAACGTGGCTACAGTCGTTGTCTCTAATTGAGGTACATCTCTTGTAGAAAGTAAAAACAGTGTTGGACCGAGGACGCTACCTTGTGGCCCGCCGGCTTGTATTTCTTTGAATTCTGAGTATTCGCTCCTAAAAGTAAACTTTCCGTAGCTTATATTTGAGGCCTTCGCGCTTTACTGCCTAAACTTTATCAAAGGCTTGGGATACGTCAAGAAAAGCGGTAGAACATATCATTTTCGCTTCTAAGGCTTTCTCAATTTCATTAGTTATTCGATAGACCTGGTCAATTGTTGAATGTTTGACCCTAAAGCCGAGTTGGTGGTCCGGAATCAATCGTCTTTCTTCAATTGTTGGTTTCAGTCGTTTGAGCACAAGTTTCTCGAAGACTTTAGATATAATCGGCAGAAGCGAAATCGGTCTATATGATTTTTTGTCGTTCGGGCATTTCCCTGGTTTCGGAACCATTAGTACCTCTGCGACTTTCCATTGCCGCGGAACGTATGAAATTTTAATTGATGCGTTTATGATGTTGAGAAGCTTGACTAACGCTCTTTTCGGTAGCTCCTTCAAAATTTCCCCAGTAATTAGGTCATAGCCTGGAGCTTTGTTATTCTTCAAATTTCGGATTGTTTGACGAAGTTCAGACAGTGTCACGGTTTTCATTCGATAATTGTCTAGTTCCGCATTGCGATACAGATCGTCAACCGACGGCTCCCCGTCAAACGGTTTGAATGTTTCTTCTAGATGTTCTGCAAATACATCTGCTTTCTCTTTGTCGCCTTTTACCCATTCACCGTTATCTTTTCTTATTGGCGCCGAGTGTACTATGGGCTTTTTAATTTACTTCACGGCTTTCCAAAGTGAATAGTTTGACCCTCTATCGGCAGTCAAGTTTTCGAGGTAGTTGGTAGTCTCGCGACTTTTAAAATCTTGAAGTAAGTGCTTTAATATGTTAGATAGCCCATTCAGAATGGTTTTATCAGGAGAAGCTCGAGACAAATGCCACCTCTTTCGAACCTTTCTCTTTTCGCGTATGAGCTCTTCAATTTCGCGCGGATAAATTGATCCGCTTTTCCTTACTCCAGTCTTCCGGAAAGAAGTATTGTTTCAAGCAGCGTCTTGAATAGTTCTAACGAGTTTATCGACTTCGTCTTCTATTTCTAAAGGGGTTGTAAGTGGTACATGTAGAGATACATTTTCTTTACAGTATTTCCTAAAGCCATCCCAGTCGGTGTTGTTATTCGTTAGCCTAGGCGCTCTCTCATTTTTTGCTAGACTTCCGCCGATTTTCAAAACGACTGCCGAGTGATCCGAACAGAGATCATAGCCTTCTTCTACATTTGTGAGGTGACGGGGAACCCCTTTTGCGATAAAGAAGTCGACAAGGTCAGGTACTTTGTTTCTGTCGGTTGGCCAATACGTTGGCTTTCCCGTCGAAAGGAAAACTACGCCACGTTTCATGCTAGCTTTGAAGAGTACTCTACCTCTTGTTGAATTGCACCGTGATCCCCAAAAGGTGTTTTTCGCATTAAAGTCCCCGACGATGATAAAATTCGACCCAAGTAAGTCAAAGAGGGGAGTAAGATCGTTGTCCGCTAGCCTATACTGTGGAGGAAAATAACTCGAGGCAATATTATAATCTAGGTGACCTATTTTTACCGATACTGAAGTTATTTGCATAGAGTCAAGCTCAATTTCTTCGTTTTTGTAATGCTTAATGCAGTCTTGGATGTAGAGAGAGGATCCGCCTCTCGAATTTTCTAATGGATGATGCGCGTGGTAGTCGATGTAACCTCTAATGTTGGGTCCGGATCCCTTAAAGTGTGTTTCCGAAATCAGGCAAAGGTCAATATTTTTTTCCCGTAGAAATACTTCTAGTTCGTAGATTTTCTTTAAAAGACCATTTGCATTCCATGTAAGTATGTTAATGAGCTTCATATTCATGATTTGTTATTCGTTTTGCGAGGTTTAAACTCTAGCTCGCTCAGTTTGTCAAATATAACTTGATTAACTTTAGTTTGTTGCTCAAGCTTTTCCAATATCATAAATAATATTTGAGATACCGAATCTGTTGTGGTAGGCTCTGGAGGTTTGCTTTTGTGTGACGCGACTTCAGCGTACGATCTTGGGCCGATGAGTGATGATTTTCCCTTTGTACTTGGACCGGCGACGTTTTCTTGCGGAGTTTGTATATTTTTCCTCGTCAATCTAGTATTTCTGACCGGTTTTGGAGTTTTTGGCTTGTCAGCTCTAGAACGTTTTGGGGTTGTGGCCCTATCTACAATATGTTGCTTAACAGTTTCCTGACGTTTTTGTAGCTCTATTGCGATTTCGCAACCTCGGTAGCTCGCCGGGTGACTTCCATTACAATTGGCGCAAGTCGCTGGGGCCTGACTGCTTACGTTGCAATCTTTTGAAAGATGTCCACCGCCGCATTTGACACATCGCGGTTCTTTTTGGCAGTACGCTTGAGTATGTCGGAAGCCTTGGCATCGCTTACATTGAGGTACTAGTCTATTGCCCTTTCGCTTGGGCTCAATTTTTACCCTGTATTTAGGATTGTTTTTATTTAATATATTTCGTTTATGTTTTCAATCCTATCGAACGTCAGCATGAAAATAGGAAGACCGCGCTTGACCACGGTGTCTTTTTCTCCTTCCGTACGTTGTTCTTCTTTCTTAAGTATGTTCACGGCATCAAGAATTTTAAAGCCTTGGGCTTGAACATCTTCAACAATTTCTTCCTTCGTGCAAGTTGGGTGAAGTCCCCTAGCGAAAACCCGAAGCGGCTTCTCGAATTTGTTTTCGTAAGTATACCAGGCATCAGAGTCATCGACATTGACTTTCCATACATTATTTCGAAGAGAAATTAAATTATACTTCGTCCCCAGAGTATTTTTTAAGATATTTCGCAGCTTTCCGTAGTCTGCGACCCCAACGACATTTATTGCAGGAGGTCGGCGAATTTTTTCTTCAATTTTCGCTGTCGCTTTTTTTGACACGGTTGGTGTTTCATCGTGTTTATATACGGCCTCAACTACTGGCGAAGACCCAATTTTTCGTTTTTTGGTAGATCTTTTCTTAAGAGCCGGATTAGTTTCACGTGCAAGCTCTTCTTCGTCTGTCACGTATTCGCTTTGACGCTTCGGCGTGTCCTCACGTTTTGTAGTATCACGGGGATTCCTAAGAGTCTCGTTTTCTTTTCGTAACGAATCTACTTCATTTTTGAGCTCATGGTAGAGACGTTCCATATCTTGAAGCTTAGCGCGGAGTTCGTTGTTTTCCGCTTCAAAGCATTTAGTTTTCGCTGAGTCCCGATTAACCGGCGGACTTCCTTTCCCGGAGATGATCGATCTAGGTGGTGGTGATCGAGGTACCCTTGGTTTTTTCCTAAAGGGATTTGAAAGCAATAAATGGCTCTCCCCAGAATCCGTAGAGCCTGCCTCCGAAGAGGGTGGATTTGCCAGTGATGCTGGATTACCAACTGGGGTATAACTTCCGTTCGTTTTGTCCATTGCATGGTTTGTATGCGCTACGCGCTCGGCATACGGAGGGTGGATTTAAGTCGCCTCTTACGACAGGCATGCCTTACCTCGGGTATATTCTAACTCCTACCCGAAAGGGGGGAATGGCGATTAGACTTTCATGTGCCGCTGTGAGACGCTGAATATACGTAACTAGCTCCTCTTCTATCACAACAAAGTTTTTTTCTTCATCGAGTTGGGACGCTGCAGAGCTGAGAAATTCAGACGCACTTTTACATATTTTTGTTACCTGTCCTCTATAGGCTAATCGCGCGGAAAGTTCCATGCCGTTCTTTATCTTAAAAAGGCGAACACGTTTCTTAATAGAAATATAAACTCTTTAATCTCCGAATTCTTTAAAGGTTAAGAAACGACTACAAAGTTAAGTTCTTTACATTGTTCTTAAGAAAAGAGATGCCCAAATTGAAAGATAAAGAAAGAGCATAATGTTCTTCAATCAATAGTTCAATCTATTACTTTAAAGGCTTAGAAAAGTTAGGGTAAATCAAGATAATTTGGTTACGCAAAATATAGTTCAAAATAATTCCATTAATTTTCGGAGATTAAAGAGTTAATATTTCTATTAAGAAACGTGTTTGCCTTTTTATTAACATTTGAACGGGTTCATGGTTTTTATTTTATGGTGCCGAAACCCGCATAAAAGGTGAACTTAATAACGAAGAAATATAAACGTAACAAAAAAAAAAAAGTCCAGACACAAACGAAACATCTTAACGAACAAAGAACGGCATGGAACTTTCCGCGCGATTAGCCTATAGAGGATAGGTAACAAAAATATGTAAAAGTGCGTCTGAATTTCTCAGCTCTGCAGCGTCCCAACTCGATGAAGAAAAAAACTTTGTTGTGATAGAAGAGGAGCTAGTTACGTATATTCAGCGTCTCACAGCGGCACATGAAAGTCTAATCGCCATTTCCCCCCTTCGGGTAGGGGTTAGAATATACCCGAGGTAAGGCATGCCTGTCGTAAGAGGCGACTAAAATCCACCCTCCGTATGCCGAGCGCGTAGCGCATACAAACCATGCAATGGACAAAACGAACGGAAGTAATACCCCAGGTGGTAATCCAGCATCACTGGCAAATCCACCCTCTTCGGAGGCAGGCTCTACGGATTCTGGGGAGAGCCATTTATTGCTTTCAAATCCCTTTATGAAGAAACCAAGGGTACCTCGATCACCACCACCTAGATCGATCATCTCCGGGAAAGGAAGTCCGCCGGTTAATCGGGACTCAGCGAAAACTAAATGCTTTGAAGCGGAAAACAACGAACTCCGCGCTAAGCTTAAAGATATGGAACGTCTCTACCATGAGCTCAAAAATGAAGTAGATTCGTTACGAAGAGAAAACGAGGCTCTTAGAAATCCCCGTGATACTACAAAACGTGAGGACACTCTGAAGCGTCAAAGCGAATACGTGACAGACGAAGAAGAGCTTGCACGTGAAACTAATCCGGCTCTTAAGAAAAGATGTACCAAAAAACGAAAAATTGGGTCTTCGCCAGTAGTTGAGGCCGTATATAAACACGATGAAACACCAACCGTGTCAAAATAAGCGACAGCGAAAATTGAAGAAAAAATTCGCCGACCGCCTGCAATAAATGTCGTTGGGGTCGCAGACTACGGAAAGCTGCGAAATATCTTAAAAAATACTCTGGGGACGAAGTATAATTTAATTTCTCTTCGAAATAATGTATGGAAAGTCAATGTCGATGACTCTAATGCCTATCGCGCACTTTCGCAAAAATTAAATACCGAGAATGTACAATGGTATACTTACGAAAACAAATTCGAGAAGCCGCTTCAGGTTTTCGCTAGAGGACTTCACCCAACCTGCACGAAGGAAGAAATTGTTGAAGATGTTCAAGCCCAAGGCTTTAAAATTCTTGATGCCGTGAACATACTTAAGAAAGAAGAACAACGTACGGAAGGAGAAAAAGACACCGTGGTCAAGCGCGGTCTTCCTATTTTCATGCTGACGTTCGATAGGATTGAAAACATAAACGAAATATATAAAATAAAAACAATCCTTAATATCAGGGTAAAAATTGAGCCCAAGCGAAAGGGCAATAGATTAGTACCTCAATGTAAGTGATGCCAAGGCTTCCGACATACTCAAGCGTACTGCCAAAAAGAACCACGATGTGTCAAATGCGCCGGTGGACATCTTTCAAAAGATTGCAACGTAAGCAGTCAGGCCCCAGCGACTTGCGCCAATTGTAATGGAAGTTACCCGGCGAGCTACCGAGGTTGCGAAATCGCAATAGAGCTTCAAAAACGTAACGAAACTGTTAAGCAACATATTGTAGATAGGGCCAAAACCCCAAAACGTTCTAGAGCTGACAAGCCAAAAACTCCAAAACCGGTCAGAAATACTAGATTGACGAGGAAAAATATACAAACTCCGCAAGAAAACGTCGCCGGTCCAAGTACAAAGGGAAAATCATCACTCATCGGCCCAAGATCGTACGCTGAAGTCGCGTCACACAAAAGCAAACCTCCAGAACCTACCACAACAGATTCGGTATCTCAAATATTATTTATGATATTGGAAAAGCTTGAGCAACAAACTAAAGTTAATCAAGTAGTATTTGACAAACTGAGCGAGCTAGAGTTTATACCTCGCATAACGAATAACAAATCATGAATATGAAGCTCATTAACATACTTACATGGAATGCAAATGGTCTTTTAAAGAAAATCTACGAACTAGAAGTATTTCTACGGGAAAAAAATATTGACCTATGCTTGATTTCGGAAACACACTTTAAGAAGGGATCCGGACCCAAAATTAGAGGTTACATCGACTACCACGCGCATCATCCATCAGAAAATTCGAGAGGCGGATCCTCTCTCTACATCAAAAACTGCATTAAGCACTACAAAAACGAAGAAATTGAGCTTGACTCTATGCAAATAACTTCAGTATTGGTAAAAATAGGTCACCTAGATTATAATATTGCCTCGAGTTATTTTCCTCCACAGTATAGGCTAGCGGACAACGATCTTACTCCCCTCTTTGACTTACTTGGGTCGAATTTTATCATCGTCGGGGACTTTAATGCGAAAAACACCTTTTGGGGATCACGGTGCAATTCAACAAGAGGTAGAGTACTCTTCAAAGCTAGCATGAAACGTGGCGTAGTTTTCCTTTCGACGGGAAAGCCAACGTATTGGCCAACCGACAGAAACAAAGTACCTGACCTTGTCGACTTCTTTATCGCAAAAGGGGTTCCCCGTCACCTCACAAATGTAGAAGAAGGCTATGATCTCTGTTCGGATCACTCGGCAGTCGTTTTGAAAATCGGCGGAAGTCTAGCAAAAAATGAGAGAGCGCCTACGCTAACGAATAACAACACCGACTGGGATGGCTTTAGGAAATACTGTAAAGAAAATGTATCTCTACATGTACCACTTACAACCCCTTTAGAAATAGAAGACGAAGTCGATAAACTCGTTAGAACTATTCAAGACGCTGCTTGAAACAATACTTCTTTCCGGAAGACTGGAGTAAGGAAAAGCGGATCAATTTATCCGCGCGAAATTGAAGAGCTCATACGCGAAAAGAGAAAGGTTCGAAAGAGGTGGCATTTGTCTCGAGCTTCTCCTGATAAAACCATTCTGAATGGGCTATCTAACATATTTAAGCACTTACTTCAAGATTTTAAAAGTCGCGAGACTACCAACTACCTCGAAAACTTGACTGCCGATAGAGGGTCAAACTATTCACTTTGGAAAGCCGTGAAGTAAATTAAAAAGCCCATAGTACACTCGGCGCCAATAAGAAAAGATAACGGTGAATGGGTAAGAGGCGACAAAGAGAAAGCAGATGTATTTGCAGAACATCTAGAAGAAACATTCAAACCGTTTGACGGGGAGCCGTCGGTTGACGATCTGTATCGCAATGCGGAACTAGACAATTATCGAATGAAAACCGTGACACTGTCTGAACTTCGTCAAACAATCCGAAATTTGAAGAATAACAAAGCTCCAGGCTATGACCTAATTACTGGGGAAATTTTGAAGGAGCTACCGAAAAGAGCGTTAGTCAAGCTTCTCTACATCATAAACGCATCAATGAGAATTTCATACGTTCCACGGCAATGGAAAGTCGCAGAGGTACTAATGGTTCCGAAACCAGGGAAATGCCCGAACGACAAAAAATCATATAGACCGATTTCGCTTCTGCCGATTATATCTAAAGTCTTCGAGAAACTTGTGCTCAAACGACTGCAACCAATATGTGAAGAAAGACGATTGATTCCGGATCACCAACTCGGCTTTAGGGTCAAACATTCAACAATTGACCAGGTCTATCGAATAACTAATGAAATTGAGAAAGCCTTAGAAGCGAAAATGATATGTTCTACCGCTTTTCTTGACGTATCCCAAGCCTTTGATAAAGTTTGGCACGAAGGCCTAAAATATAAGCTACGGAAAGTTTTGCCGGAAAAAATGTATGAACTCTTAGAGTCTTATCTTGACAACAGACTATTTCGAGTGAGATACGGGAGGCGAATACTCAGAATTCAAAGAAATACAAGCCGGCGTTCCACAAGGTAGCGTCCTCGGCCCAACACTGTTTTTACTTTTTACAAGAGATGTACCTCAATTAGAGACAACGACTGTAGCCACGTTCGCTGACGACGTGGCTATCCTCGCTACGGATAAGACAGTCGAACTATCGACGGGAAAACTCCAACGCGCTTTGAATAAAATATGCGAATGGACAAAGGCCTGGCGAATCCTCCTAAATGAGACAAAATCAACGCATGTAAATTTTACTTACAAGAGGGTAATCAACTTACCTCTATTTATAAACTCGGTACAAATTCCGTACGCAAACGAGGCGAAATATTTAGGCGTGACCATAGACGCAAAACTTAAGTGGAAGCCACACGTTAAAAAGAAACGCGATGAACTTGAAATCAAGCTACGAGAACTGAATTGGCTTATCGGACGTTACTCGAAACTAAGCGTATATAACAAACTGCTATTGTATAAGCAAGTGCTAAAACCATCTTGGACGTACGGTATACAACTTTGGGGTTGTACCAAACCAAGAAACATATCTATTTTAGAAACTTTTCAGAATAAGACACTAAGAGCAATCGTAAATGCTCCATGGTATATAAGAAATAGCGATTTACATCGAGATCTAGGCATCGCAACCGTGACCGACGAAGTAAGAAACTTTGCTCGCAAACTTCACACTCGCCTTCACGGCCATTGCAACCACGAAATAATCCGAACTCTGGATCAGACAAATCTTGCACGCCGACTACAACGAACAAGACCGTTGGATCTAGCGTCGTAAGAGGAAACCGCATATAATGACGGTATTGCCGGTGCTTTCGTTGGAAGGTAGCTTATTACTATACAGAAGCATGAACTACTTGTTAAGGAAACTAAGTCGTAGTCTTACAAAAATTGGGAGGTTTTTTAGTGAGTAAGAATCTCACACTACTAACGGGTGATTTTTTAAGAGGTTGAGAACTTTTTTTAAAAAAAAACACAAAAAATTCGAAAAAATTAATAAAATATTTATTTGAATCGATAGCTTGAACCTTGCAATTTAATGTTTAAAGATAATTTCATGCAAATGTTGACCGCGGCTGCGTCTCAGGTAGCCCATCCGCTGAGTCCAATTTTGGCATACTCTTTCACACATATCGGCCGGTATCTCACGAATGAATGCATGGATGTTGGCTTCCAGTGCGTCAATCGAAGCGGGCTTGTCCCTTTAGACATTAGCCTTGACATACCCCCACAAAAAATAATCTAATGGTGTCAAATCGCACGATCTAGGCGGCCAATTGACAATCTTCCGAATAAACTGCTCAGAAGGTCGAGAATGCCGACCATAAAATGGAAGCAGCGCGCGATGAACATTTCGAACCGAGCACGAATTTTGATAGTAAAATTCAATAATTTGCAAGCGTTGTTCATTTGTAAGACGATCCATGGTTAAATTGCAAACCAAACTGAAGCTGTTTGACAGTGACACAAGGTACTAAACACACGTCAGCTGTAAAAACCAGTGTTGCCAAAACCAAACCAGCTAAAAAATCACCCTTTATGAGCACGCGCATTCGATTCTCATAGTGCCTATGAAAGTTTTTACCTACCCACAAAAAAAAAAAAAAAAAAAAAAATGAAAGTCTAAACTTAGCAAATCAACACATACAGGAACAAGAACTACTCAAGGCAGATGAAATGGAAAAAGAGCTTGAGAAAATTGCAGGGTACCAAGACACAGCCATAAGTAATTTGGCTCGCTTAAATTCACGTCTAAACTCCGTTCCAAGCAATCGCCATCATCGCCAAATTTGGACAGACTTTCATTAAATACATCGGCAGTGAATAATGGTTCCCTTAAATTTCCTAAGCTTCCATTGAAAAAATTCGACGGAAATTTTCATGATTGGTTGCCGTTTTGGGAGCAGTTTCGCACAGCCGTGCATGAAAATACCGCAATATCATCATCTGATAAATTTAGCTACTTCTAGTCAGTTTTGGTGGGAAATGCAAAAAAGATCATAAGCGGATTTACCGCTTCAGGCTCGTGCTACGAACGGTTAGTGGATAAAAATATGCATCAGTTGATTTCACTTCGCCCCATACAAAAACGAACAGACGTCATAGGCCTTCGCTCTCTGTACAATTCGGTTACCTCTTGCTGTCGCACCCTAACAGCTCTTCAAATACCGACGCATCAGTATTATGTCATGCTCAAATCCATATTGCTTCGATGCCTGCAATTGAGCTTCGTGTGTGTCGACTATTTTCGCTCTACGGAAAGAGATGGTGATACAGCTGAAACAAAAGAAGCATCAGACGAAAGTTCTGTTTCAGGAATGGGAAATGAGCATGTACAGGGAATTATGCGTTTCCTAAAGCGAGAGGTAGAATCTCTGGAAAAAAGCAGTGGGATCTCTTACTTGCATAGTGTCAGACATCCTCCTTCAACACCGACAACTGCAGCTAGCTTAGTGTCAATTCACAAGAAAGAGAGACACGAATGCGTATTTTGTGGTTCCGAAAAGCATTGCACGAAGGTATGTGACAGCAGTATGATTGTTGCAAAAAGAAAAGAAATGTTGCGAAAATCTGGTCGTTGCTTTCGGTGTGCCAATCTTGGACATTCTTCTAAAAAGTGTCGCAATTTTAAATTCATTTCTGGTAAAGGTCTGGTAAAGGTTAACATTTGACACCTTTGTGTGATCCAGGACACGCGAACTCAAAAGCTCCGATTGTGCAAGAAACAACGAACAAAAGAATGTCATCGGCAAAAGTGAATTTGTGTGCGTGCAGCTCTACGATTGTCCCAACAACAGAAGAGATTCCACAAAGCGAAGCGACAATATCTGCTTGCAATTCTTCATCATCCAATTCAAACGTCTTTTTGAAGACAGCACGGGGCAAAGTCGGGGCTGCGTGCAGAAAGAACCCAATAATTATCCGATTTATAATCGACGGCGGCAGTCAATATTCTTTTGTGCGAGAAAGTCTCGTAAACAAACTCAATCTACTACCAGTGGGAAATGTGAGTCTTTCCGTGCTACCATTTGGTTCTAAGGAGCGAATTCCAGCAAAAATGTTTCCAAAAGTGAACATCACAATAAACAGTCAGTTTATTGATAAGAGTGCGGTAATAACAGCGGTGGTTGTTCCGGAGATTTGCATAATGCGCCAGATCCATTGTGTCCATGTGTGGAAGGTCTTCAGCTAGCCGATTCGTACCAATCAGACAGGGAAGTAGAAGCTGGACTTAGTGTTTTGATTGGCTCTGACCACTACTGGTCTGTAGTGACTGGAAAGCAACGTTCTCTTTCACCAAATTTGAGAGCAGTAGAAACCGATTTTGGGTGGTCTCTACAACTTCATTCGTCTGGTAAGAGCATCATATCGACCGATAGTAAGTTTTGTTCTCCTTCTTTACATAGCGCGGTTTTGCATCTCTCAGCACTCGAAAACGTCACATCACTTTGGTCGCTTTAAGCAATTGGCATAAGGAGTGAAGAAGCAGAGAACGAGCGTGTAGCAGACGATCTTATATCCAAGTGCATTATCAAAAAGGGTCCCCGATATGAAGCTTCATTACCATGGAAGGATCAGGAAGCTGCAATAAAGAACAACAAGCAGATTGCTGTAAAGCGTCTGAATTCATTGACGACACGCTTGTCCAGGGATCAAGGCAAATTAAAGGAATATCATCAGGCAATTCAACAGCTGATAGCAGATGGCACAGCCGAGCCAATTGACACGTACAAACACAGTAAATCGCGGAAGGTGTTCTACTTACCCCACCGGGCAGTCTACAAGGCAGAAAGTACAACAACAAAGATGCGCATAGTATTCAACGGCTCCTGTCGCACAAAATATTTTCCAGCATTAAACGACTTACTGCATGTTGGTGCTAATCTGTTGCCGAATATTTTAAAAATCTTAATTAATTTCAGACATGGTGAAGTAGCAATAGTGCCTGATGTAGAGAAGGCTTTTCTACAAATACAGCTCAAAGAAAACGACCGCGACAGTCACCGTTTCCTGTGGCATGAGTCTTTGGAATCGATCAGCACCAACTGCGTGAAAAGCCCCGCAGAATACCGAATGACGAGGGTTACTTTCGGTGTTAGTTGTAGCTCCTTTTTGCTGACTGCTACTTTACGTCAACATTTCAAGCTTTTGGCAAAGAAGTACAAGGATACCTGCCGTATTCTAGAGGAGAGCTTTTACATGGATGATCTTGCAGCAGCAGTGGACTCAGATATTGAAGCAAAGCGTGTAAGTCAAGAAGCAGTTCTAGTCATGAAGGATGCCGGGATGAATCTAAGAAAATGGAACTCCAACAGTGGGCAGATTCTCAACGCTCTTAATCCAGGTGAGTGTCCTGATGCACATAAGGTCTTGGGTTTGACGTGGTATGTTCACAGTGATGAAATCACTGTACCACTTCAGTCAGTAGAAGATTTTTATATGTCGGTAAAAGGAAGTAAGCTCAATATTCTGCAAGCTATCGCTAAAGTATTTGATCCGCTGGGAATGTTGGGACCAGTTCTTATAAGACTGAAAATACTCTTTCAAAACGCCTGGAAGCAAAAGTTGGCCTGAAAAGAAGCTCTCCCTTCAGAGTTCTTACTAAAATGGGAAGATTGTATGGAGAGCCTACTGGAATTAAAGAGCTTTGCTTTACCACGAGCAGCTTTGCGTCGTTATTCATCAAGCAGTGTTGAGGTGCATATTTTTGCAGACGCTAGTCTCAAAGCATACGGTACAGTAGCTTTCATAAAGGGAACTAACGAAAAGGGGGAGACATCTTCCCATTTTCTTTGTGCTAAAAATAGGATAGCTCCACTGAGAACGGACGGTACAAGGGAGTTGACACTTCCAAAACTGGAATTAACTGCGACGTTCATAGCGGCATGGCTAAGTGAATATTTAAGCAAGTCACTTAAGGTCCATGTCAAAAGGTTTCATTTATGGACGGACTCGAAGATTGTTTTGAGCTGGATTCAGGGTAGCGCTAACAAATGGAAACCTTATGTGCAGAGTCGAGTGGATGAAATACGCCGTCTTACGTCTATCTCAGATTGGAAGCATTGTAAGGGAAAAGAAAATCCAGCTGATCTATTGACAAGAGGATTAACGCTCGACCTTTGCGTGCCGCGAGGGAGTGGCTTCATGGACCCGAATGGATACAAAGCATCACCTATAGTGAAGAGAACGAGGCGAAGATTGAAGCAGATTGCGATTTACCAATGGCGTTGGGCACCATCCTACATACCTTGCAGCAGTTCACCAGCACCTCTATTTGATTATACGGGTTTTAGTTGTTGGAATCATCTGATGCGAGTAACTGGCTTTATCCTGCGATTCATTAGGCAGGGCAAAAAAAGACTGAACTTGCCATTTACTCAGCTCTCTACGTGTGATCTTATCCCAGCAGAAGCGCATTGGATCAGGTACATGCAACTAAATTCATATAGTAACGAAATTTATCTCTTGCAGAGAAAGAAAATGTTACCCAAGACCTCTGATTTGGCTCCGCTGAGCCCTTTCCTCGACGAAAGTGAATTTGTTAGACTGGGTGGCCGGTTACATAACATGAATGAACCTCTAAACTTCAAGCATCCCATAATTTTGCCTGGGAAGTGTCATCTTATCAACCTGCTAGTAGATGCTTATCACCAAAAAACTTTGCATGGAGGAGTAAGCGTGCCATGCCAAGAGGTCGTCAGATAGTCAAAGGAAGGCTTAACCGGTGCATCGTCTGTAAAAAGTTATGGGGAAAGCCAGCTTCTCAACCCTTTGGTCCTCTCCCTGTTGATCGACTTACATCATCCAAACCGTTCAACTGTGTGGGAATCGACTTTGCTGGTCCGATTTATTATCTCAACGCCGATACCAATCAGATGTGTAAAAGCTATCTCATGGTCTTTACTTGTGCGGCTATTCGGGCTGTTCATTTGGAGATAACTACGAATTTGTCCACCGAGAGCTGCTTGATGGGATTAAGAAGATTTTGCGCACGAAGAGGTAGTCCTTCAACGGTTTATTCAGATAATGCTCGTACTTTTCGCAGGGCCGCCATAGAGCTTAAAAATAAAATAAAAACCATGCACCCGTTCAAACGTTAATAAAAAGGCGAACACGTTTCTTAATAGAAATATAAACTCTTTATCTCCGAATTCTTTACAGGTTGAGAAACGACTACAAAGTTAAGTTCTTTACATTGTTCTTAAGGAAAGAGTAAAGACCATGAGATAGCTTTTACACATCTGATTGGTATCGGCTGGTATCTTAATAGAAATAACGGGTGATTTTTTAAGAGGTTGAGAACTTTTTTAAAAAAAAAAAACACAAAAAATTCGAAAAAATTTATGAAATATTTATTTGAATCGATAGTTTGAGCCTTGCAATTTAATGTTTAAAGATAATTTCATGCAAATGTTGACCGCGGCTGCGTTTCAGGTAGCCCATCCGCTGAGTCCAATTTTGGCATACTCTTTCACACATATCGGCCGGTATCTCACGAATAAATGCATGGATGTTGGCTTCCAGTGCGTCAATCGAAGCGGGCTTGTCCCTATAGACATTAGCCTTAACATACCCCCACAAAAAATAATCTAATGGTGTCAAATCGCACCATCTAGGCGGCCAATTGACCGGCCCGAAACGTGAAATTAACTGTTCACCAAACTCGCCTCGCAATTGCGCCATTGTTTCGCGTGCTGTGTGGCATGTGGCACCGTCTTGTTGAAACCACATATCATGCAAGTCAAGAACTTCCATTTCGGGCAAAAAAAAAGTTTGTTATCATCGCTCGGTAGCGTTCACCATTGACAGTAACGCTGCGATTCGCATCATCTTTGAAGAAATATGGCCCAATAATGAGCCGTAAGATCTCTGAAAATTTCGATTTTGTAAATTAAAACAGGGTTTTTTAAACGCATCTTTCCCACTTAAAAGGAGGCTGAGGTGGTATCACATCCTCCCATAGCATGGAAAAACAGTATGTTGTTTCAGACAGATTGGTCTGGATGGCAGTAAATGGCACATAAAAAACAAGCTACTGGAGTGTAAGAGAGGTTTAAATAGCGTGTGGCGCAAGTTTCTCTCGAAGAGTGACGTACCTCACGAAGCAAAAATGTAAAGTCTTTAAAGCAATTGCCATAGCAGTCATGTTTTACGTAGCGCAAGTATGGGGACACCAAAGTTGCGAAGATGTTGAGAAGCTTCTCACATACCTCTTAAAGCTTTGCTTTAAGCTCCCTTCATCAACACCAAATTTTATGTTGTTTATCGAGACAGGCGGGTCTACTCTTTACGTGGAAATATTCAAACTGCAAATAGATGTTGCGAAAACACTCAATATGCCTCCAGAGAGGCTTCCCAACCAGATCTTGTGTTACGTATTAAACAATAATTGCTCTGAGTCTGTTAAATGGAAGGAATATGGTGCGAGATTTCAGGCGGATATCGACTTCGGGACTATAATACTAGCTGAGGATCTAAAAAGCGTCATGTACGAAACCCTCAACAAACTGGACCTGGAAACAAGGAACGAGTTTCTGGCGAAAGCGTTCCTCCACCGAGAATTTACTGAACTACTTTCACCCAAAAAACAGCACGCAGATGATTTCTTTAATATTCCTAGCCAGAGAGCTTTCCCCACTTAATTTCATCCCACATATGGATCATTTGCCAGTGTTATGCGATCTGTGCAACCTAAAAACAGGAGAAGATAGCATCCACTTCGCAAGATGTCCTATCGTACAAGACTTACGCCGACTATACCTGGATTCAAGCTTTCTATCTACCGATATTGCCTACAACCTTCTTAGTAATTTAAATTGGACTGCTTTAAATTAGACTGCCTAGCTCAACTACGTAAATGAAGCCTGTATAGTAGCATGCGTAGTAAAATATTTTTTCATATTTCTGTATTTCTTTCATCTATGATTTGTGTAACTTGTGCATGACTATTAGAAGTTTCCCATGTGGTATTGCAAGCGAATTCTACCTTTTCCCTGCTAAGTGGTAAGCGGTTTTTATTGTATTTATTTCTTTCCCTAAAGTTGTTCAAAACTACACTCTCCTAATTTCTTTTTACACATACATACGAATTTTATTCTACACTAATTTTCCATTTATTAACTATCTTTCTCTAAAGCTTTCGCTTTTTAACATTTTATTGCTGCTTATAGTTAGTCCTCCATTAACTTGTTTTCGGCACTCAAGTTTCATCCACTTAGTGGCGCATAGGTAGAGTGTTAGGTAAAGTCGTTCAGTCGTTCACAGACCCTCGCGGTGTACAGACGTGTTTCGGCTTTTGTCGATAGTGGACTTACTTTTAAGTTTTATTTCAGAGCGATGATTCGCAATAAGCAGTGTGGTGCTGAGGAAGCAGTAGCTGACCGAATGTAGTCAGATACCTTGGACTCTGGCTAGACAAATATATATATTTTAACAAACATGTAGATGTTGCTTTATCCAGAGCCCGGGGTGCCTTTGGTCTAACAAAGAGACTGTCTTATAGCAGCCAACTCGATGCGAGGGTGAAGTTTATCTGCTACATGGCCCTTATTCAGCCTATGCTCGTATATGGTTGTCCCATGTGGTTCAACATAGGGGCAAGTAGAATGGAAAGGATTCGGGTTTTCGAGAAGGCTTGTCTTCGGGCTTGCCTTCGGGCTTGCCTTCGCTTATATCGAACTCCGGAGTCCGAGGACACAAAGTACTGTTCCAATGAGGTCCTGTACAACAGGACGAATCTGATCAGAGTGGATGATTTCCTCATTAAGCTGACTCGAAGGAACATTGCAAGAGCAATGACCTCGACGAATAACCTGATCTCAGGGGCTTATCACCCAAATTTCATGTATCATGAGAGAGTGCGTCTGAATGGCTTCGTCCCCCTGGAGGCATTCCTCTATTTTGACAAGGCAGACCTGATCCAGGATAGATCGGCTGTGCCCTTAATCTTTCATGTTGCTCGGACAGCTGTTGACAGGCGACTCAACTACAACCGAGACGTTGCACGGAGCGCTGAGGAGCGTCTCCGATTCAGCAGATCGGTATCCTCCTGGGATGTGGGAGATGTACATAAACAGCACCAGCAATTCTGGTGGCTAACCGAGGGAACTCCCTCGTTGATCTCTATCGATCCGGGTTAGGGTTTTCTCTGTTAACTCTGAAACTCTCCCGCCGCTAAGCCTTGGCCGGCTTACCTAGTTCTTAAGTTTCTAGGTTAAGGTAGTTTTAAGATTTTATTTACATAAAAAAAAAACAAAAACACACAAAAAAAACATAAAAAGCACAGCACTGAAAAAAAAATGCGTATGCAATTACGCAATAAGTTAAGTTAGGTTAAGTCTTGTTTTTATTTTTATTTTAAGGTAGCTTTAAGTTTTATATATAAGAAACAAAAAAAAAACGTTCAGCTACTAAGTTTTTCTCAATAAACATTTTTTTCTTAGTTTTAAATTTTGTTCCTTTATATTAAGTTTTGTAATATAAGTTAGTTTAGGTCGAAAGACATAGTTTATAAGAATCAAGTTTAGCTTAGAGCGCCCGCGAAGGGCCAGTAAGTTATGTTAGGATAGTTAAGTTAATTAAGCTAGTTTTAGGCATTTTTGTCTAGCGTTTAAGAAATCATGAATTACATAATAAAAAGCATTAAAAACTGAACTGAACTAAACTGCAGTAGCTGACCGGCACGCGGGAGACCCAGGTTCGAATCCTGGTTTGGACATAAAGTTTTTTTTAATTGAAAAAATTAAATAACAATTAAAAAGTGTTTTGCAGTAAAAAACAACACGCGATGAGTGGGACCGAACGGCCTTCGGTCCAGATAGCGGGAGATGCGACCGCTAGGAAATCGAGTGAGGTAGCAAAATACCTTAAAGAAGCACCATCGACATCCATGGTGACAACTAAGAGGAGGAGGAGGAGAAGGCTAAATCCGTAGCCTAACCTGGTGAAGCGTGCCTCCCTATGTGCCTCAGCTGATAAGCTGCCTGCTGAGGTAGGGGAATCGACGCAGTCTACAAACGACGCGACGACGACGTCATCAGCAGCTCAAGCACAAGATGAATGCCCACACGTCTCCGACGATGGGGAAGATTTATATACCGGTGCAAGCAACAGCTTCGGTTCCTTTTCGGAATCTGATGACGAGGATGATGAGCTAGAGTGCCTGAACAACAGCATAAGGCAGCTTCACCAGCAAGTTCTGGCCATAGAAGCCAAGCAGGAGGCAAGGCGCGAAAGGGAAAAGCAGGCTGTGCTCCCGAGCACTCAAACGCAACAATCACAGCCAAATCAAAGAGAGCAGAATGTTCAAAATAAACAGCCGCAACAACCACAACAACATCATGTGCAACAGCAGCCGAGGAAGCTGCAAAAACAAGAAAACCATTAGCAGCAGCAGCAAAAACAAAGCCAACAACAGCAGCTAGGAAAGCAGCAGCAACAACAGCAGCAGCAAAGCAAACCAGGCAAGGAGCGAGTGCCTCCAATAAACCCCTAAAAGATGGAGCTGAAAGACACCATCGAACTATGTAAGTCGGCCATAGGCAGCAATTTTACGGTTAAGAGATTTAATGAAAGTAGACACGCAATTCAATGCAATTCTATCGTTCACTATAATACAATAAAGAAATTATCAAGGGACTCAGCGACGGAGTTATACTCCTTCATCCCGAAGGGGGAAAAGTTGCAAACTGTGCATCTGAAAGGGTTGGATCCGTCTACCGAGCCGGAGGAGCTCCTCAAGACGCTCCATTTAATCAGATGCGACGGGCTTTCGTTTGTAGGAGTTAAGCCCTTCGTCACAGCAAGGGCCAAAAGGGAGAATAGGAAACAGTCTGTCTCATGGGATAAATTAAAACGCAGCGAGACCGTTATTCAATGTGCTCGCTGCCAAAGGTTCGGTCACGCCGCGTTTAACTGCGATATGTAGCCTAGATGCGTGAAGTGTAGCAAGAACCACAAGGCGGAGGAATGTCCGCTGGGTAAGAAAGATGCTGAGAAGAGTCGGCTCTCATGTGTGCTTTGCAAAGGTACAGGACACTCAGCTAATTATAGGGGTTGCCCTGAATTTCAGAGCATAAAACAAGTGGGAAAGTGCAACAGTGGGTGTGCAAAAGCTTCAATCCATCTACGACGGATTACAAAATACCCGACCAAACCAAAAAGGAAACTGCCACGCCTCCAAAAAGTGGGCGGGATGTCAAAATATAACTGTTGAATGCTTTATACTAGGTGGTTGAAGTATATACACTTCGGCCTAAAACTCCACCTTTTTAACTAAAAAAATCACTTTTTTTAACGCCACCCGAGGCACATACAGCATATGCATAAAAGTTGGAAAATGCTAGTATCTACAGCTTTTGTCATATAATTTTTCGTCAAATTTCATATATATTTATTGAAAAACAGTCACTTTAAGCTAAAATCCCTTAAAATGTGGGCGTGGTCAATGAAAAAGCTAAAATTTTTTGGCTATCTTAAAGACAATTATAAGGCAATGTTACGTACCAAAAATGAATGCGCTGGCGCCATTGTAACATAGCTGAAATTTGCAAAATGTATTTTTTTAAATTAGAGATGGTCGCACATACAGGCCTGTAGTGGGCGTGTCTGTGGGCGGATTCAGCTTATTTTCAAACTTGATCTGAAGGACTAGACTTCCAACCAACCCACGAAATTTCAGCTCTCTGCCTTAAAATTTAAGGCCTAAAAGTTGTTAACATACGGACGGACGGACGGACGGACATGGCTTAATCGATTCTCCTGTCGGTCCCATTCATATCTCTAAAAGGTCTAAGGGGTCTACGGTGATTATTTCACTGCGTAACAAACTATACATCAAACTTAATATACCCTAAGTCGGGTATAAACAGCAAATCTGGCTCGAAAGCAGAAGAGCTCAGTGCAAGTCCCACAAGTTCCACCAGCTCAAAAATCAACCGTGACTCCCCAAATCACCTACGCCCAAATGGCGTCAGGTAGGGTGAGCACGGGACAGGGCTGCGCAGGCCTCAGTGCCTAAGGCTCTGGAGGTGCAAGGCAATGTACTGTCCATTTTGCTCGAAATCTGGGGGCAGATGGTACAGATGCAGCGCCAGTTAAATGAGCAGGCGACTCGTGTAGATAAGCTCTACGCGCTTCTGCCTAGCCTAACGCAAAACAAATCGTAATGGGTACAACCGCGAATGAGAACCCTTGAAGATCCTAGTGGTAAATATAAATTCATTCTTGAGGATCGAGCGAAGAGAAACGTTCTTTAATTTGCTTAACGACCAAAGCCCTGATGTTTGTCTAGTTAGCGAAACTAAGCTAACTCGGAAACGGAAATTAAGGCACAAAGATTATAAGTTAGTAAGGATAGACCGACCCAACTCCATTCGAGGAGATGGTGTTGCGATCTTCATTCGCAAAGAACCTAAGCATATGGCCGTGTATAGAGGTATAGTGCGAAGGTTCCATGAGCTGGAAGCATGCATTGCGTATATCCCTCTGCGTAGTGGAAAGAAGTTGTATGTGGTGTCGCTTTATGCTCCTGAAGCTGTTCAGTCTTCTGTTTTTACGCCAGAGCTCGAGACATTGTATCGATGCCTAAGGCTGGAGTCGGGTGAGAACTTTTTCTTCATGGCTGGAGATCTAAACGCCAAACATAGAGATTGGGGAAACCAAACACCTAATCCTAAAAGAAACTCACTATTTTATTGGTGGGGTCAACACAGTGTCGAGTTTCGGCTCGATTTGAAAGCGATAGATAGTCCATCGTATCCTAGGTGCGGCTCCTATCTGGACCTACTGCTGTTTGACGAACGGTTACACTTGACTGACGTGGACCGTAAAACGATAAACTGTCTGCGCACGTTTGTGTATGACAGTGACCATTGCGGACTAAGTGCCGGAGTAACCATTTTCAACGAGATTGCGGAACTGGACGAGTTTGTCCAAAAGTACTCTTACAACTACGGTAGGACAGGAATTCGAACAGGAATTTGTCAAACGAGGAGATTGACAGATACCTACGGCGAATGGATGAGACAATTAAACGAACAATGGACAGTACGATACCTCGGTATCGACCGTCCAGTAACAGTTACCGCAATGCAACAATCGACGCACTACACGAACATAAAAGTAAACTGCTTACAAGACTTAAAAACTTGTATAGGCGGTTTGCTGACAGACGAAACACGGAGGTAAGGATTTTGAAGTCGTTGATCGCGAACCCCTAATGTACTTATTAAAGCAAATTATAGGCTCTCTGCCAATTTGCACTGGGGTAACAAGATTCGGGCTATCAGGTCAGATACTCCGAGTATGTTTCCCCAGATTAATAAAGTGTTTCGAATTAACGATGACAACGAACTTCCTTGTCTTAAAATCCCTCGAACGAAAAACAACGAACAGTTACTGACAGCAGCAGGAATAGATCCTAGGGAAACTGTTGATGATGACGACTTTTTCGTGATCGAAGATCCGCAGGGGAAGTGGAGGCTATAGGTGCTGCTTTCCAGGGCGTGTACAAGGTGAATCCTAGCATTCGCCCGAATCACGACCTGGAGAATAGAGTCCTGGTTCAAAACTTTTACCTTCGGAGTGACTTAGAACACTGGTGAGCAGAGAATACCGGTTTTAACGGGTTCAATGACGACTTTTTGGCATATAATGCCGTCGCCAATGAATGGGCCCAGGCCCCGTTCGTATCGAAGCTAGAACTCCAAACAATCATCGAAGCATTGAAAAAGAAGAAATCTGTGGGAATCAATTAAAAATCGAACATTGTGCTTCGACATCATCCTCCAGGAGCGGTCGAAATCTACGCCACTCTGTGCAACAATGGTCTGAATAATGCACATTATCCATAGAATTGGAAAATAGCTGTGGTACATTCGATCCCCAAAAGGGGAAAGGATAACTCCAATCCGGCAAATCTCCTGTCAATAAGTCTTATTCCGAATATCAGCAACGTATTCGAAAAGGTGATCAATAGAGCTTTGAACAAGTGGGTTGAGGACAATAAAATAGTTCCGGATAAACAATCCGGCTTCAAGGCGGGACATGATACGATACATGCCGCGTCTAAGCTGATATCAGATATCCAATGGCAGGAAAGCAAGAACCAATGCAATGCCTGCCTGATTGACTTGGAGAAGGCCTTTGATACCGTATGGTTAGAAGGACTCTTTTACAAGTTGAATAGGTTAGGCATCAGCAAACCTCTTCTATACATGTTGCTTAATATGCTCCCCGGTAGAAAGTTTGTCGTTAAAAACGGCAATGTGACTTCTACTGGAGTGTTCAATATCAAAAACGGTCTGCAAAAGGGAGCGGTCAATTCGCCGATTCTCTTCAATATTTACACGGCTGATCTGATAGAATCTCTTTATTTTGCGATAGCGTATGCCGACGATTTGATCGCGTACAGATCAGGGCCCAGAATCGAGGTCATCGTAGCATTATTGCAGCGTGACTTCGAGAAAATTCAGCAATATTGCGACGACTGGAAGTTGAGGATCAATTTCCAGAAGTCGGAAACCATTCTGTTCAGAACGCCGTTGTCCTTGGCCTCTAGGGTTTCCAAAAAGAACTGGCGAAAGTTTTCTGTCGTTGGACATTTCGGGCTTCCACTTGCGTGTAAAAATGTAGCTAGATACCTTGGACTCTGGCTAGACCAATATCTATATTTTTCCAAACATGTAGATGTTGCCTTATCCAGAGCCCGGAGTGCCTTTGATCTAACAAAGACACTGTTTTATAGCAGCAAACTCGATGCGAGGGTGAAGGTTATCTGCTACATGGCCCTTATTCGGCCTGTGCTCGCATATGGTTGTCCCGTGTGGTTCAACATAGGGGCAAATAGAATGGAAAAGATTCGGGTTTTCGAGAGGACTTGTCTTAGGGCTTGCCTTCGCTTATATCGAACTCCGGAGTCCGAGTACACAAAGTACTTTTCCAATGAGGTCCTGCTGGGGTCTTAACAGGGCGAATCTGATCAGAGTGGATAATTTCCTGACTAAGCTGACTCGAAGGCACATTGCAAGAGCAACGACCTCGATGAATAACCTGATCTCAGGGGCTTATTACCCAGGTTTCATTTCAGCAGGTCGGTATCCTCACGTGAAGTGGGAGATGTGTATAAACAGCACCACCAATTCTGGTGGCTAACCGAGGGAACTCCCTCGTCGATCCCTATCGATCCAGGTTAGGGTTTTCCCTGTTCAGCAAAATCGTTCGCCGCTAAGCCTTGGCCGGCTTAAATAGTTCTTAAGTGTCTAGGTTACGGTAGTTTTAAGATTCTATTTACATAAAAAAAAAACAAAAACACAAAAAACAAGTGGGAAAGTGCAACAGTGGGTATTTTCCATCTACGACGGATTGCAAAATACCCGACCATACCAAAAAGAAAACTGCCACGCCTCCAAAAAGTGGGCGGGATATAAAAATATAACTATTGAAAGCTTTATTCTAGGTGGTTGCATACATTTCGCCCTGAAGCTCCGCCTTTTTAACTAAAAAAAAAACACTTTTTTTAACACCAGGCGGAGGCACATACAATATACATAAAAGTTAGAAAATGCTAATATCTACAGCTTTTATCATAAAATTTTTTGTCAAATTTCATATATATTTACTGAAAAACAGTCATTTTAAGCTTAAATCCCTTAAAATTTGGGCGTGGTCAATGAAAAAGCCTAAATTTTTTGGCGTCTCTAAAGACAATTATAAGGCAATGTTACGTACCAAAAATGAATGCAGTAGCCGAGTACACAAAGTACTTTTCCAATGACGTCCTGTTGGGGTCCTAACAGGGCGAATCTGATCAGAGTGGATAATTTCCTGATTAATCTGACTCAAAGGCACATTGAATGCACATTGTAACATAGCTAAAATTTGCAAAATGTATTTTTTTAAATTAGAGATGGTAGCACATAAAGGCCTGTAACGGGCGTGTCTGTGGGCGGATTCAGCTTATTTTCAAACTTGATCTGAAGGACTGGACTTCCAATCAACTTACAAAATCTCAGCTCTCTGCCTTAAAATTTAAGGCCTAAAAGTTGTTTACATACCGACGGACGGACGGACGGACGGACATGGCTTAATCGATTTCATTGTCGGTCCCTTTCATATCTCTAAAAGGTCTTAAGGGTCTCCATGATTATTTCACTGCGTTACAAATTATACATCAAATTTAATATACCCTGGGTCGGGTATAAAAAACACAAAAGCAAACAAAAAACAAAAAAAAATCAAAAAACATAAAAAGCACAGCACAGAGTAAAAAAAAGTGCGTATTTAATTACCCAATTAGTTAAGTTAGGTTAAGTCTTATTTATATTTTTTATCTTAAGGTAGCTTTAAGTTTTATATTTAAGGAAAAAATAAAATTCGGCTACTAAGTTTATTTTTTTTTTAAAACACAAACGTTTGTCTTAGTCTTAACTTTGTTATTTTATATTTAGTATTGTAATGTTAGTTAGTATAGGTCGAAAGACATAGTTTTTAAGAATTAAGTTTAGGGGCCAGTAAGTTATGTTAAGATAGTTTAAAGCATTTTTGTCAAGCAATTAAGAATTATTATGAATTGAATTTAATAAAAAGCATTGGAAATGAAAAAAAAATGTTAGGTAAAATAAGTTTGTTGTTCTCGAAAAGTCTAGGTTCGAATACCCGGTCGCTTCGAAATTTTTTTTTTTATTTTTTATTTTTTTATTTTGTTTGTTCTTTGCTTGTTGGTATTTTTTTACTCGAAATGACCTGCTCAGCCAAAAAATGCTGCGATAGCAAAATCAATGTAATCTCTTACATGCTAAATGCATTGGCTCAAAAGCTGCATTTCTGTAAAAAGTCAAGTCATCTGAAGTGGCTTTCTGGTATTGTCAGCCTTGTCGTAAGATTTCCCTGTCCCAACTGTCTTTTAAATTGTCATCCTTTGAGCATGACATCAAAATACTTTCCAAGAATTTCAATGACTTGCTTGATAGTTTTAATTCTACTGTGATTAACGTTTCACCGTTTCCCAGTATAAGTTATTCTATTGATGTGGCTACTGAAACAGATCCTGACCCTCCTTCTCCATCTTATAACATTTGTCAGAAAGTCGACATCTCTACCTCGACAGAAGCTCTTCCTCCTTCTCCTTGCTTATCTGTGTCATTAACTACTGACGATATCGCTTCCATATCTTCGGCAGCCCCTTTGGCTGTGCTAAGTCCTTTTTCGGAACACGCGGGTCACCAGACTAAAACCGTATCTTACCTTTAACGTTTTTACTTAAGGACTCGAAATAAGAAAGCAGCCATTGAGATCTCTTCGAACTAATCACCCCCGTTAATTAGTTGTGCTCCTCAAGATATTACAGCCTCTGTTTC
The DNA here is from genome assembly GCA_947623515.1 of Neoascia interrupta. NCBI lineage: Eukaryota > Metazoa > Arthropoda > Insecta > Diptera > Syrphidae > Neoascia > Neoascia interrupta. The sequence continues at coordinate 113,045,606 of OX392462.1, forward strand.
TAGCTTACCCACTAATTCTTTACAATCTGTGCCTAAGCCAAAATGAATCCTTGTTTCTAGGCTGAAACCAGAAACTACTAGTGATGAAGTTATTTGTCATCTTATTTCACTAAATATCGTCCCTACTGATTCTGTTATCAAATGCACGAAGCTCAGTAAGCCATACAGCTTTATGTCCTCTGTTAAATTAGTATCTCCACCCGGTCTTTTTGATTCGATTTGTATCAGCATAATCTGGCTGAAAAATCGACCACTTCGATTTTATAAACTCAACGCGTTTGACTCAACGCAAAACCAAGATCACACACAAAAAGGCTTGCTCGATTGGTTGCTGACAATGAATGCCAATAAATTTATTTGTTCTACCTATTTATATACAATTTATGCTAACGTAAGCTAATAACTAAGTGCAAGTAATATGATATTTACAAAATTTATGTGGGAACTAGATGACAGCGCAATTAAACTAACGTGTGCAGGTGTAATTCTACCCATCTTGCACATTTCACTTTTGTAGTAGGGTAGGGTTATTGCCCTGCTACCTATATTGGAGGGCAAGCTTCGGTTGACGCTTCGATCGATTATATTGTTGACCGAAGCTATTTTTGTTGATGTCTCAACATTTTACCTCCTCCACAGATGAGTTCCAACCAATCTCGAATTGCTTGTCTTCAGTGCTCTTGTCTTGTTTCAGCTCAATGTTGATAGGATGATTTTTTCTAGCTCGACAGTTGCCGTATTTCAGTAAAACAGCCAAGAGACATATTGCGACCATTGCAGCTGCAAAAATTGCACAGAACCCAATAGTCCAATATTGATGTCGTCTTTTGGTCTTCCAGTTGTTTTCGTGCAGCTGATTTAGTACCTCGGCTGCCTCTCGTTCATTTACCGTGATCACATCCATCAGATCTTTATTCCACGGAATTACGGTTTCGTTCGCAAAATAGATGGGTGTCTGGATTGATATTGATGTGTTCAAAACGGCAATCCGCTTAGTGAAATGCATCACAACTCTCGCCTCCTGGAACAACTTCGCTTCCAATCGTATGAATCTGGACTGAATAACGCAATCTGGGGTTAGATGAATGATGCCCGTACCGTTTATGATAACTTCCTCTCGAACTGGTCCACAGTTTATGAATATGGATGTTTGCTCTGGTGAAACGAACATCCATGAGTTGCGAGTCCACAGTTCCTTCCAAATGGCATGTGACAATTTTAGTATTCTAGTTGGACACTGCTTATATGTGATTTTTTTGTACAACTGCTGGACAATGCAATCCTTGCTGTATTCGATGCCAGAAAATATCGATGGTCGGAGAATAAATGTCGTTCCGTTGAGTTTTGGTGCTCGAGTTATATCTTCTAGTGGCATTTCAAAGTACCGTTGTAAATTGTAGTTTACTCCCAACACTGTCCGCTGTATCTTCACTTCTCGAAGTGTCTTCTCGCCAATCATCTCTGGAACCGTATAAGGTTGAATCAGCTCGTATTTATCAGCATCACTGATCATAAAATAGATCACTGATCCGTTGTTGTAGAGGACATCTCCAGTTTGTCCATTGGATCCGGTAGTATCTTCATGTCTGGTCCAAGTTTCTCTGCACACTTGGTGATTATTGTTTCGAGACTTTTGTGTGACAAGAATTCAAACAAATGACTTCGTTTGAGATACGCGTTCAACAGCTTGTTGTACTTCGTCTCGATTTCTCGCATGTAACTGAGAACAATGAGAAAAGCATTCGTCACATGTAAATTGATCTTATTTTCATCAACAAGTCTGTACCAGGACTCCATTTTATTGATCTCTATCAAGCCAGCGTTCAACTTTTTAGTGAAGTTGTTAATTTGCTTGCTGATTCGAGCTTCCGTTTCATTTACAGTGCAGATGGTGGATAGCATGATCTTCGTATTTCGACTTGCACTTTTGATAAGTTCCTTCTGATTGGCGTTCAGGCTTTCGATGTCATGGTAAACTTCATCATTTACTCAAAATAGTGAATTGAGAATAGTACCTAATAGTCCGCGTTTTTTTCGATGCAAATGTGTTACTTGGAGTCTGTTGAAAATTGAGTATACACTTTTCCATTCCTCTTCCATATGATGACGCAATTCCTCACACTGACTTTCTTTCGTAATTGATGCCGCTCTGTTACACAATTCAGTCAGTTGATCCCTGGTTCTGTTCATATCAACTTGATCCCGTTCGATGTCCATGATTGGAAAACGGACGCTAGTTCGTAAAACACCTCGTTGGATCTCGGCTGTGCCTATCTTTTCCACAAATAGTCCAGCGTCTGGGTAGGCAATGCTGTATCCAGCTGACGCCGGCATAACAAGTGCACCTAGCGATAGAACGAGTAAGGCGATTGACATCGTTGATGGTTTAGTGTCTGACTTTTTAGCATTATCTTTAAGATTCCTTCGGGGCTTACGCAACTGATGCTTTCGCTTCACGTTGGGGAATGCTGCAGATGCCTTCGCTGCTGAGTATGCGAGAAAAATGTAATGGTCTTCATTGCTGCATTGCACTGCCATACAAGTGATATTTGTTCGAGCTTCAGGCATCTTCTGTGCGTCTATTAAACTCTTGTCAACTGGCCAGTGTTGTTCATCTTTCTCCAACCATTCTGGACCGTGCCACCATCGTGAATTGGCAACCAGTGAGTCACTAAATGAACCTCTAGACGGTATGTCAGCAGGATTCTCCTTTCCAGGGACAAACCTCCATCGCCCCTTAGAATGTTGCTGCACGTAGGATACTCGATTTGCCACGAATGTGTTCCATTTTACTGGATGTTGTTGCAACCAGCTCAATACTATTTTAGAATCTGTCCAGGCAAAGATTCTGGTGTAGTTCGTGTCAGTTCCTTCTTGGATATATTTCATTAGTTTTGTCAGCAATGCCGCTGCGCATAACTCCAGCCTCGCCAACGAAACTTGTTTAATAGGCGCCACCTTAGTTTTCGATGCAATGAGAGATATAGTAGAAGAACTACCATTGATAACCTTCTGATACACGACGGCTGCATATGCTAATTCAGAGGCATCTGCGAATCCGTGTAATTCCGTTTGACAATTTATCGATTGCCTTGTCCATCTTGGAATTCTTACTTCGTCCAATTTCAATAACCTTGTTTGAACTCGTTCCATTCATCTTGAATCCGTGTTGGAGCTTCATCGTCCTATTTGATACCCGACAACCAAAGTTTTTGAGTAAGAACTTTCGCCTTAATTGTAACTGGTGCTAACCAACCAAATGGATTGAAGATTTTTCCCGCGTCGCTTAGGATTGATCGTTTGGTATTCTCGGTACTGAATGACGAAACATCGATGTTAAACTGGAAGCCATCTGTACTCGGACACCATTTAATTCCCAAAATTTTGAATGTTACTTCATTGTTAAAGTCGTGCTCTGGTTTCATTTCGATGACTTCTTCGGGTAGAGCTTTAAGAAACTCCGAACTGTTTGATGTCCATTTGCGCAAGTTGAATCCACCATCCTGAAAAAGTTTTGTAAGCTGTTGTTGTAACTCTTTACAATCCTTAAGTGAGCTGGCACCTCCAAGACAGTCGTCTACGTAAAATCCCTCAAGTACTGCCTTGCTTGCCAGGGGATAGTTATGTTCCTCATCCTCAGCCAATTGACACAAAGTTTTTATGGCCAGATATGGTGCCGATGCTGTTCCGTATGTGACAATTTGGGCCATTGGAGTGTTAACATGCCGTTTTATTAATCCCTCCGTAAGAAATTGTGGTAGAATGTCTGACCCGATGAGCAGCTCGATATCCTTCGGTTCTACATACCATGGATCCGCCAACCTCAAACCTTGAATATGTGGCCATTTGCTGGGTGTAAATTGTTGTCCTGGCATTTTGGATGTGATAGAGGGCATAACTAAAGCTTCTACCATAAGGTTGACCCTTTCATCGTGAATCGATTGAATGTTGAAATTACATACTGAGATGATTGGGGTCACATGACCGTTGATTCCATTTACCGTTGACTTGTATTTGGTTAGTGGTATCTTCAACTGTCGAGCTAAGGTTTCCGTAACGATGCAAGATTGGGATCCTTGATCAATTAAAGCTCGCACTGGTTTCACTTGTCCTCTAACACAGATGTTCACCATGGCTGTAGATAGTAAAACTATCCTCTTCTTCGTGCAAGCGGTAGCGCACCCAGTTATTGTTGACGGTATCTCATCTGAAGATTGCATTGTTGTGGACGCAGTCTCAGCTCGTGGAAAGTGAAGTAAGGAATGATGTTGATTGCCACATGTTCGGCATCCCTTCCTTGAAGGACATTCCTTCGCTGCATGTCCATCGCGTAAACAATTAAAGCATAGCCCGGATTTTTGAGTTACTTCTGATCGACTTTTTGGGCTCATACTTAAGAACCTTTTGCATTGGAACAATTGATGGGACTCGTTGCACGCTACGCACTTTAACTGACTAACTGTAGTCAAATGCGTTTTAGTAAATGCTGGTTTCTGTGTCTGTTGTTGATGCTCACGGTTATTTTGGCTACTGTCTTCTAATCCTCGGAATCTCCCTTCAATGAAATCGAAAAATTCACTTAACTTTGGAATTTCTGTTGAACTTCCTCTTGATTGTTGATACAACTTTTTAGAATCGGCGTCAAACTTTGGATACAAAAGCTGGATCACCAATGGATCCCAGGACTTTACGTCGACTCCCAGATTATTAATGCCGTACAAAATTTCTCTTGCCGTGTCCATAAGATTTTTCAAATCGAACGCGTTTTCGAATCGAACTGGCTTCAAAGCAAGTAAATTTTGTATATGGTTGTTGACCAGTGCAGCTGGATTCTAAAATCGTTTTGTTAGCAGTTCTATCGCCGTTTTATAATTGTTCGATGTCGGTGACAGATGATTTACGATCCTTGGTGCTTCACCCCTTAAACTGCTTTTCAAATACTGGATTCGTTCGACATCGCTCAAAGATCTGTTCTGGTGAACTAAACGCTCAAATAGTTCCCAGAATGACGTCCACTCTTCATATTTTCCACTGAATTCTGGTATACTTATGGCTGGAAGTTTAATTTCATGTGGCATTCTAGTTGATGCTGGTACTGCCTCCTGTTGGCCTCTTTTCTCTGCTTCTCTAAGCTGAATTTATAATCGTTTATAGCTGTTAGTTTTGCCTAGCAATCTCTTAACTGATCCAATTTGAACCCATAGTAAACTGGAGTTTGATTGAAGTCCACGTTTTGGATTATTCGTTGAAAATTCTTCTTTATAAGATTTAACTTCTTAAACTTCGTTGGGCACTCGTTGTTGTCCAGCGTCTCTTCTTTCTTTTTCCCTTCATCAGTTGAGGCGGCTGCTGTTGGCAACGTTGTTTTCTGAGTGCCGGTTGGTAACTCAAACGACGGTTGGATTTTTTTTTTTCCTCATCAAGTTTTTTATTAAGCGTATCCTTGATCTCAAGATACCTTTCCTTCAATTGATTGAAGTACATCTTCGTGAAATACTCATGTTATGGATTCGCAGACCTAAGATCTTCCAACAGATGATTGTTTTTCTGGAAAATTACCCAATACTGCTCAAGTCGTTCCAATCTCTGCACAAAGTACTCCACAGAGTATCGGGTTGGTCCATCCTTCTTGAAGTTGGTCCACAATCTGTGTACTTCTTCGGTAATTGCGGTTTGCCTTAATGCAATTTCATTAATTTCACTCATTTTTTTTTTTCACTTAGTCCCTTTTAAAGATTCAAAACAGTTTTCTTTATTTAAAACTGCTGGTCTCCTACCAACAGCTAACACTTACTCTAATTTAACTCACTCAAACTCACTCGATTAAAACATCCGGCTCGAAGGACCATGAAAAATTCCACTTCGATTTTATAAACTCAACGCGTTTGACTCAACGCTAAACCAAGATCACACACAAAAAGGCTTGCTTGATTGGTTGCTGACAATGAATGCCAATAAATTTATTTGTTCTACCTATTTATATACAATTTATGCTAACGTAAACTAATAACTAAGTGCAAGTAATATGATATTTACAAAAATTATGTGGGAACTAGATGACAGCGAAATTAAACTAACGTAGGCAGGTGTAATTCTACCCATCTTGCACATTTCACTTTTGTGGTAGGGTAGGATTATTGCCCTGCTACCTATATTGGAGGGCAAGCTTCGGTTGACGCTTCGATCGATTATTTTGTTGACCGAAGCTATTTTTGTTGATGTCTCAACACTGGCCAACTTACACTCTGGTCAAGGAATTTACATATCCACAAAGGCTAAGCCACAAATTAATCTTCCAAATAACTCAGCAGCAGACTTAGTTGCTTCTACCAAAATATGAGATCCATTCGAAGTAAACATAAAACAGATGAAATTTTTAAAAAACTCGATGGTTTTTCTTTACGACGTCATTATTTTGACCGAAACTCGGCTTAATACCAGCACTACCGACGCTGAACTCTTCAACAATGAGTTCTTTGTATATAGAAAAGATCGTTCTAAAGACGATTTAATTGCTTTAGGCGGGGGTACTCTTACCGCTCTTAGAAAACACATTACATCCGGAAAAGTAATTTTCCCATTTACTCTAAAAGTCGAGTTCGTTGGCGTCAAACTTGAATTCCCACCTTATTACGTATATGTTGTCATCACCTACATAACCCCAAATTCCACAGCCCTTGAATATGTTTTTAATATTTCATGTTGTAAAAGTACAGTTCTCCTTATTGGTGATGGAAGACGAGACTCATTATGTTCCGTGTATTTCCTCCCCCCAAAGTGCGCTTAATAAACTAGATCATATAATTTCGTTTGACTTACAGCAAATAAGCTGTATAAAAATTTTTAAAAATCGTACTGTTGTCTGTTAATCTACTTGCAACATTACTAAAATAGATACCCACCATCCGCCACTGGATGTCTTTCTTGACTTGAACGGTCTCATGCATGAGAATGCTAACTCGTTCATTTAGTTTTGATTTTCAAAAGGCTGACTTTCGAGTTCTCTCTGAAGAGTTGACAAGGTTAGGTATTTCTAATGTGGGCAATTCGTCAGACATTGACCACTGTATAAGGAATTTCTACACTTTACTTAATACGTCTATACGTATATAAAATCCTTTCGGAGAGCTTATACAATAGGTATAAGGTATATAAGGTATATACTCTTTTGTAACGAAACCCATGGAATTTTGGAAATTTATCAATTCGAAAAGAATGTCCGATGGCTACCCAACCAATTTAAAGTATAATGGTAACTGCTCTAACGACCCTACCATCACTTGCAACTTTTTTGCTGATTCTTTTTCTAAGTCGTTCAGAGATGCACCGTTTCCTATTGACACGGAATTTTTCGATTACTTAAATCATTCCACAAAGATCAATTTTAACCGTATATCAGTCCACTTAGAGACTGTTGATCTTTTTTTATACAACCTGAAGGAAGATTACTCCGCGGGTCCCGACGGAATTCCTCCCATAGTGCTCAAAAAGTGTAAAGAAACCCTTGTTCTTCCTCTTTAACACTTATTTAAACTTTCGCTTGCCTCCGGCGTTTTTCCGCTGGTTTGGAAGCTCTCTTTTATCACCCCCATTTTTAAAAAGGGTGACAAGTGTAACGTTTCCAATTATAGACCGATTGCTAAACTTTCCGCTATACCTAAACTTTTTGAACAAGTTGTATGTGACAGCCTTTTGTTTTTCTGTCGCAATGTCATCTGTAAAGAACAGCATGGTTGCGTAAAAAACAGGTCCATTGTCACGAATCTTTTGTCTTTTTCAAGCAAATGTACCAACGCTTTAGAAAGTGGCTTGGAGGTAGACTGCATTTATACTGACTTCTCGAAGGCGTTTGATCAGATTTCTTATGAAATTATTATATTCAAACTGGTATCGCTTGGCTTTCCATCTACTTTTATTTGTTGGATTTCAAATTACCTTCATTCTAGAACTTACCAAGTCAATTTTAGAGGCCTACTTAAATAAATTTTTTGGTCCACTTCTTTTTATACTTGCAATTAATGACGTTTCCACTAGTATCAACCACAGTGATATTCTCGATTTAGCCGATGACATGAAAATATCTAAAACTATTAAATCATCTTTGGATAACTTGCGTTTATAGGCAGATATCGATAGGTTCAGTGCATGGTGCAATAAGAACGGGCTCATGCTTAATCCTGACAAATGCCAAACTATGACATTTTCTAAAAAACGGATACCTTCAGTTTTCTCTTATTCAATACATAACCACATACTTAGTCGTGTTTTTCGAATCAAAGATTTCGGAGTTTTCTTTAGTTTCGACCTAAATTTTCCCGAGCATCGTTAATAAAGCAAACTGCATGTTAGGCTTTGTCAAAAGGTGGTCCAAAGAATCTAACGATCCGTATATTACTCTTTCACTCTACAACAGATTCGTTCGTCCACATCTTGAATATGCCTCGCAAATATGGACACCTCCTCATACTTGTCATGTAAATAGGATTGAAGCAGTTCAGCGAAGATTCATCCACTTCGCTCTTAGAGGTCTTCCCTAGGAAGATCCAATAATCATTCCTCCATACGCTCAGCGACTTAAGCTACTGAGCCTTATTCAGCAATAACTTCTCGGTCTCATAGATGCTCCTGACATTCTCTCTTTATTTAATTTTAAATTTCGCGGCGGTTCTCATTATCTGCGAACTATTCCTCTTCTAAATGTTCCTAGTCATAGAACAAACTATGGCATGCATGAGCCGATAACCCGTTTGTGTTCTCTGTATAACTCAAATAGTAACTTACTTGATTTTGATATTGACAAAGCTAAATTAAAAAAGCTGGTTAGCAAATTTAAACTGTGTTATTTTTTGCATGTTGCATGTTTACTCCGTATTTTTTCTATTAGCCGTGCTGTTTTGTGCTTCTTAGCGTCTACTCTATTATTTTTCTGATGTACTCTTAGCGATCATGCCTCTCATTATTTTATCATCATTTTTCGCTCTTTTAGTGTAACTTCTTATTTAATTTCTGTTGCATGTGTTTCGGTGTTTTTTACTAACCTCTAACACCAGCACTATGTGAAAAGCCTGTGTAAGTATATTTTTGCTTGGCAAACCTCTGCTTGTAGGTATTGCTTGATCTAAGCGCTCTACAACACAGATCTGATAGTGATAAAAAAAAGACCATGAGGTATAGAAAAAACAAAGCTTACGAAGACTTTTGAATTTTTGAAATTGCTTATTTACATAATATTATTGTGTTTTTTTTTTGTGGCTTCCTGCTAGTACTGTATTCATTTCCTTTCTTAATAGTTAATATTTTTTTTCTTTCGAATTAAAACACATAACTTAAGGGTGATTTTTTAAGATGTTGAGAACTTTAAAAAAAAAAAACACAAAAAATTCGAAAAAATTAATGAAATATTTATTTGAATCGATAGTTTGAACCTTGCAATTTAAAGATAATTTCATGCAAATGTTGACCGCGGCTGCGTCTCAGGTAGCCCATCCGCTGAGTCCAATTTTGGCATACTCTTTCACACATATCGGCCGGTATATCACGAATGAATGCATGGATGTTGGCTTCCAGTGCGTCAATCGAAGCGGGCTTGTCCCTATAGACATTAGCCTTGACATACCCCCACAAAAAATAATCTAATGGTGTCAAATCGTACGATCTAGGCGGCCAATTGACCGGCCGAAACGTGAAATTAACTGTTCACCAAACTCGCCTCGCAATTGCGCCATTGTTTCGCGTGCTGTGTGGCATGTGGCACCGTCTTGTTGAAACCACATATCATGCGTGTTGGTGGTTTTATGTCCAACAAAGTAAATTTAGTGTGAAATTTGGTCACAATCTTCCGAATAGACTGCTCAGAAGGTCGAGAATGCCGACCATAAAATGGAAGCAGCGCGCGATGAACATTTCGAACCGAGCACGAATTTTGATAGTAAAATTCAATAATTTGCAAGCGTTGTTCATTTGTAAGACGATCCATGGTTAAATTGCAAACCAAACTGAAGCTGATTGACAGTGACACAAGGTACTAAACACACGTCAGCTGTCAAAACCAGTGTTGCCAAAACCAAACCAGCACCCTTTACATGTCACCCTTCATGTGCCTATTCACCTTTAAAAAAATCACCCTTTACATGTGCCTATTCCGGCCACAATCACATTTAACATCTAACATATAGCTTTCAGTAAATAAAATCGCATTTTCTAGCTTGTACTCAAACCCTTTCCTAGCTGGAACCACAACCTACATCTATCACCTAAACCACCGAGCTTTTGCTAGTTCCCCATGAGTAAATAGAGGTGAGTAAGAAAGCACACGTTAACTCATTTTTACCCATGTGTAGGTGCCAGGTATTGGTATAATATCTGATACGACAAGTTGTTGTGGTTGTGCTGTATTTCTTTGGCGTTAAATGTGTAGGCCAGTATTTTGAAATATGACAGATGACAACCGTAACAAAACTCTGAATACGGAGTTGGAAAACGAGGTAAGCAGAGAAAAAGGTTTAGTAATTTAACATTTAGAAAATAATTGGACAATAATAATCAATGTAAATGCTACTAACAAAAAATAATAAATTAGCCTTAACCTAATGGAATAATTTAAATAAATAATTAAATACTTATAAAAAAAATTAATAAACTAGCCAATTTGATGGAATAACTTAAATAAATGAATATGTTAGTACTTATCTAAGAAGTAAACAAAGATAATAAATTAGCCTTAATCTAATGGAATAATTTAAATAAACAAATAAATACTTAGCTTAGGAACAGTGATATTGATATCACTGACGGGTGTATATCACAGAAATAGATACTTAGCTTGACAGATACTTAATCTTACAGGCGATCTACTGTGTAACGTTGTGCGCAAGTACAACCTGTTTATGCAACGTTGTAAGAAAAGTACAACCTGTGGTCCTATACACCCGACGTTAGCTATTGCGCTGTCGTTTATCTCCACCAGCAGAAGCCTGCTGGGTCAGGAGAGGGTGTAGTTGGTTCTGAAAGGATTAGATCAAACCTCCCAAGCGAGTTGCTTGTCGAGAGAGAAAGACTGTGTTTGCTCGGCTATGAGTTTCCAAAAAAGAACACTTTATTAAAATTTGCTTTGGCTTATATACAAAATTTCTGGAGTCAATTTCCATTTCAGTCCATTCAAATTCCCTTTCAATTTTCGATATTCGGTAATCCAACCCATTTCTTCTAGCACGTTAATATTTTTCCCAGCATAACAATTCTGCTGTGTCGGGACTATTGATAATGACGACGACCCAGACATAACAACCTTGAACAGGGCATCATGTATCGCTTAGCTGGCGTCGGTCGGGTATATCGTACTCATGGCCATATGCACCGTGGGTGTGGGTAGGTATATGTTTATTTTTAGATCAGAATAATAGACATTATCACTGGCAGTGGGTCACGTCTGTACGCTGATATGTAATATGACCGTGCCAGTGCCGCATACGGTGTATGGACAATTACCGTTACCTACCCCAACGAATGCACTTATTCTAGGTGGGTTGGAATACCGAAGATAGATTTGAATGTGGGCTGATGAACTCAATGGAAATTGAGTGATCGCTGGTGTGCTCCCCTCACACCACCCTTCTGGGGGAAAAGAAGAAATTTCGGAGTCACGAGGTTTCTTTCCCGCGTCACTTGCACATTTTTGGGAGTTTTATCAATGTCTTTAAAATGAAATTTATTTGCTGTATCTAATTAATACTAGGTATATATATTATATTGTAGTATACGTTTGGCTTTCACATCATTGTATGTTATTTATAATTCAACATAATACTACTCGTGAAATCGTATAAGTGTATTTAATTAATGCTTTGAAAGTCGTATTAATATATGATTGAAAAGGAATTTTTCTTATAATTCTACAGACTATTCTAATCATACAGATTTTATATATATTTTTTTTTATAACAACGTTTACAATATGTAATTAATAATAATTTTAATAATTAATTGTAATTGTTTTTATATATATTAGTTTTTCTTTTTTCTTAACTAACAATGCTAACAATAGGTAATTAATAATACAGCTTAGTCTTTATTTGATTTACTTAGTTTATTCGATTTATTTAGTTTTTAAATTTATATATATTCGTTTTTCTTTTAACTAACAATGCTAACAATAGGTAATTAATAATTCAACTTAATCTTTACTTTATTAAACTTAACCTATAAATACTCATATTACACTTAAACTATACTGTGATTTTGTGTCCGTACGTACACGGAGGACAATTTAATAACTAATATTAATTTCCACACGGAGGGCTCTCTCTCCTCCCCTTTTTTTTTTAAATACGGATAGATACAAATACAAATAGTTAAATTATAAATACAAATAGTTGTATTAAATGCTAATACAAACGTAAATTCGAAATGTCAAATGTCGATTGTCAAATACAAGAGTTACTTAAACGTAAATATAAATTGTCGCAGCATGTATACGAAAAATGGTTTTAATCTATTTTTGTGGACTTTTGTCCTTTTCCCTTCATATTTTATAACACAATTTACCCCTTCTTCTGCCAAAACTTCGTACGGTCCTATGTAAATTGGGTCTAGTTTTCGACGATTTTCATTTCGCAACAGGACTAAACTGCCTACTGGGAAAGTTGTCTGTTTACTGTTTGTTTTCTTGTCGTAAGTAGTTTTTCTAGCCTGTTTCTTTTCTATTAGTACGTCCCTAGCGTCCCTGTGAGCTATTTGTAGTTTTTGTCGTAAATCTATTACGTAGTTCTCGAATTGTATCTGGGTTCTACTTGTTTAGTCACGTTTGATGGCAACGTACACTGTTGTCCGAAAACCAATTCAAATGGCGAGTAGCCTGTCTCTGAATGTACCGAGGTATTGTAACAAAAGACATAATATGGTAGCCAAGTGCACCAATCTGTATGCTTTTCAGAAACATAGCTTCTAAGATATGCTCCGAGCACCTTATGTGAATTTTCTAGGGCTCCTATGCTCTCATGGTGATAAGCCGTGGACTGTAGTTGTTCTATTTTCAATAGTTTGCATATATCCTTAAAAAGTGTGTTTACAAATTCGGTACCTTGATCCGAGGCTATTGCCTTGGGTACTCCATATTTAAGGATAAAGCACTCTACTAGTCATTTCGCTACTGTGCTAGCTTCTTTATTTTTTATTGGTATGGCTTCGGTGAACTTTGTTAGTTCATCTTGCAACGTCAGTATGTACCTATACCCCTGTATCGATTCTTCTAAGGGACCTACCAAGTCGAGATAAATTTTGTCAAAGCTTGACTCGGCGGTGGAAGTTATTTCCATAGGCTGCTTTTTGGGGGAAATGTGTTTGTTTTTCTGGCAGACTGGGCAATGCTTGACGAATGTGGCCACATCGTTTTGCATTCCCGTCCAAAAGTATTTTCTTCTTATATTCCTGATCATGCGGTTTATTCCAGCATGTCCACTAGTGGGTAAAATATGGTAGTCGTTGAGCAAAAGTTTCTTTTTGTGAGGATCAGTAATTTTTACGTATGTATTTATGAGGTGCACCTTTATTTTGCTTTCTTTAAACCATTCTCCTAAGATTTTCTGTAACTCGGGAATTTTATATTCACGACGGCCGTCTGCGAGTTTTGTAATTTCTTCTTTTGTTATGTATAATTTCTTTATGGCAAGTGGTCCGCAGATTTCCTGCACGTCCCTCGACAACAATTTGACAAGTGAAGTCGATCGGGCAATAGTGCTTTCCTTGGACCCTCTTAGGAGTATAACATTTTTTTCCGGGATGTAAGCCAATACTCTATTGGGTCCCAGTATAAGAGTCGTATCTTCCCGTCGATACTCATTGTCCTCGAAACTTTGACATATTTTAAGCTCAATTATGTTGTGCCCATGCTCTGGGGGTTTTAACAGTTCGGTAATAGCGTTATTATTGTTTTCTTTTCGTTCGTCGTATGGAATTTCTTGTTTCTTTTTGTTTATGGATTTTTCCGTTTTGGATTGTGACCTGGTCGTGACACATATTTGTAGCTGTTTAAGCTCGTCCAGATCTACCTTTATGCGGCTAAGGGCATCGGACGTGCAGTTATCCTTTCCTGGAGTATATTCTATGTAGAAGTTGTACTCCTCTAAAAGAAGTCTAAATTTTGTCAGCCTACTGGAGGGTTCTTTAAGCGAGAAAAGGTATACTAATGGTCTATGGTCTGTTATAATTTTAAATTAAAAAAATTAAAAAATTCTGCCGAAAAGGTATGGCCTGAAATGTTTGATTGCCCATACTATTGCGAGCAGTTCTTTTTCGATCGTGCTATAATTTTTCTGTGCACCGTTTAGCGTTTTGCTTGCATAAGCCATAGGTTTGTCATCGAAATTAGATAGAACGGCACCCAAAGCAAAGCCTGAGGCGTCCGTTCGTAAAATAAATTCCTCTTTGAAATTAGGAAATTGTAGTACTTGGGGACTTGTGAGGATTGTTTTAAGAAGCTGAAACGATTTTTCGCAATCTTGATTAAAATTAAATTCAACGTTTTTTCGGAGCAATTTATTCAGTGGAATGGCTATTGTAGTGAAATTTGGGATAAATTTTCTGTAGTAATTGGCAAATGCCACAAATCTTCTTACTTCGTCAGCATTTGTAGGAACCGGATAGTTTCTCATGGCTGCCGATTTCTCGGGGTCTGGATGTATTCCCTTCGCGGATATGATGTGCCCTAGGTAAAGCACTTCCTTTCGTAAGAAGGAACACTTTCCTGGGTGAATTTTCAAATTAACTTCTCTCAGTCGTTTAAACACATCAATAAGATTTTTGTTGTGTTCTCTGAGATTTTTACCAAAAACTATGAGGTCATCTAAGTAGACGAAGCATCTGGAATACGTAAGACCGGCCATGGCTATAGACATCATTCTTGAAAATTTACTCGGGGATATCTTAAGCCCCATTGGAAGTCGTTTTAGTTGGAAGTGACCTCCTTCTGTTGAGAAGGCGGTCATAGGTCGACTACTTGGGCTTAGCTCCATCTGATAGTAACCTTGACTTAGATCGATGCACGAGAAGTATATTGCTCCTCCCACCATATCGTAGATGTCACTTATGTTGGTTAGGGGGAACTTGTTATCTTCTATCCTCTAATTCACGTTTCTGTAGTCAATCACCACCGGAATTTTTTTTCGCCGGTGACTGGGTCTTTCTTTTTCGGTACTATGAGGATCGGAGAGTTCCAGGCAGAGACAGAAGGCTCGATGATGTCATTTTCTAGCATTTTGTCTATCTCTTCCTGTATATCCTTTTTCTGTGTGTGCTGTAGTCGGTATGGTTTGGTGTACTTTGGTGTGGCTCCTTCCTTTAGGGAGATATCTGCTTGCCCTATATGAGTATACGTAAGTTTATCACCTTCTAAGTGAAAAATGTCCTGAAACTTTGTGCAAATTGCTTCTATTTCAGTTCTTTCCTCTGAGTTTAGGGTATCAAAATTAATGGCACTTATAATTTTCTTCACTCTGCTGGAAGTGGGTGAATTTTCCTGATCGCAACGTAGGATGCAATAGTCCGAGGCGGATAAAGATGGAGGTTCAGCCCATTTAAGGCTTACTTCTTCCTCACGGGTGTTAAGAATCCTAATAGGGATTTTTCCTTCAGTGGGTTTGGACAAGGATCCAGCCATAAATAACCCTTTACACAGTTCTTGGGTAGGAAATACTCTAGTGTCTATATGTGTCTATATGTCTATATATCTTGGGGCAAGGTTTATGGTATGTAAGTTGTGTTCTGATAGTATAGGTACTAGAACTGTTGTGCTATTTATTTTTAATTTTAGTAGGAGATCTTCCAGATCGATTATTGCACCAAACTCAGTTAAGAAATTTGCTCCGATAATTCCATCCACAGGAATCGGAAAGGAATCTGGTACTACATGAAATTCGTATGGGACATTATGTCGCCTGATATGTAACGTGCTACGGCAGGTTCCTTGGGACTGTAATTTACCTGAAATTTATATAATGGTGCTACTTTTATTTGAGTCGATTGGGAGTGTTCCCTTAATTATTGAATTTTTAACTACGCAAATCGAAGCTCCTGTGTCTAGCAAAAATCGTATGTCTTTGTCTTTATTGAATTGTAATTGTACATAAATGCCGTTTTCTATCCCTACTGTGTATATGGCGTTTTGTGCTGGGGAACTTATAGATCTCCCTCCGAGGGGTCGGCTTCCTCCTCGGTGGGTTGTCCGTTTCCTAATGCCATAACGTGTTGTCTGTCTCTAGCTTGGTTGTTGAACCCTTGGTTGTGGTTTGGTCTATGTCTACCTGTAGAGCTAGTGTTGTTGTTGCGGTTACCTGCGTTTGTGTTGACATTATTCTGACAAGCTCGAGGGTTACGAGTATGGTTGTTATTGGAAGTACTTCGGTTACGGTTGTGATTGTTGAAACTGTTATTTTGGTTACGATTGTCATGGTCATTTCGGTTATTTCTAAAAGTGTTATTTCGGTTATTTCTAAAATTGCTATTTCGGTGAAATGGTTATTTCGATTCGTGTAAGTATTCTGATATCTTGGTTGGTAATCATAGTTATCTTGTCTTCCCCTATATTCTTGCCTACTTGGGTTCTCTCTTCTGAAATCGTTCGAGTAACGGTACGGGTTTCCTTGTCCTTCGGCCACGTACCTAATAGAATCTACTTGTGTCGAGGATTGATCTATTTCTAAAAGGTGTTTGGCAGCACTTTGCATACTTGTGGGTCTAGAGCTATCCAACACTATGCGGAGTCTTTCGTTAAGTCCCTTTTTTAAGAATGCTAGACCTCTGCGGTCGTTGGCAGCGGTGAGGGTTGCTCTGGTGCTCTCACCGTGACAAGCTACCTCTAATTCGGTCATTTTAGTCACTAAAGTTTCCATTTCTGCTACATATTCCCTAATCGGTCGACTACCTTGCTGTGTTCTACTAAGCTTAGGTGGACCTAGGAAAACCATTGAGTCAATCCAGGCAGACTCAATGGTTTTCCTAGGTCCACATTTTTCCCTTAATAGTGTTTTTAATTCTTCGAAGGTTTCGGGTTTATTTATCCCTAGCTCGGTAAGAGCTCTGCCTTGAATTTTACATTTAAGGACGAACTTTATGAGGGTTTTCTTGGCTGCGCTTGACATGGTATCGTGGTAGAACTCGATACTATTTAGAAAATCACGTAAATTTTCCGACCGTGTGTTGTCGTTTTCACATGTCAGAGTTGGCAACTTCTGAGCCGTACTGAAGTTGAACTCGTCTGTCATAGTGGTAGTAGTCTTGTCGGTAGTCAGAGGTGTTGGAGGGGCGTTAGAGGATGTTTCGGGACCTTTCCCGGAGTTTGTATGGTCTATACTTTGATCAACTATGTCTTCAGACAGCGTGCGGTAAGCGGTAGCTTCACTGCTCATATGTTTTAAGTTTGCGCGGTCTAACTCAGTTATTTGATTTTGGTTTATCTCCCCTAAAATTTGAGCGAATTGTTCCCACTGTAACTGGATTTTTTGAAGCTTGTGTTCTGCTCCTTGTGGAGTTCTGGTACGGTTCGGGGTTTTTCGTAGACTGGTGTAACACGTCTTAAGCTGATTTAGAGCTTCTTCTAGCTTAGGGAAGCTCATTAACCTAGTATTCTTGGGAGAGAAAAGAACGTAGGAAGTGTTTGCTCAGAAGAAGTTGTATTTTTAAATTCCCTTTATATATTTTTTTTTTTATGAACATTCTACAATATGTATATATTTCTATTAATTCCTCTTTTTATTTGGATTTAGGATAAACATTTTACTAATACAATATATATGTTCTTTTTTTCGTGTGTTTGTTTTTTTTTTAAAGATATTACAAAAATTTATTTAATTATTTTTTATACCTTGGCTGGCCTGGATTCAAGGTGCTTGATCACGTCTGATATTAATTTCCTCCGGAAATGCTGGAGTCCTAAGTAAACAAGGCCGATTAATATTCCGGTAACGAAGATTAGGGCCAGTACGACGGCGGTGTGGTCGACCCGAGTTTCGGCGACGTTGGCGGCAAGCAATTGAGGGCCAGTGTTGATGGTTTCAGTTTTGCTCTCTGTTCCGCCCATTATTGGCCAGTTGCTGGGTTAGCTTCCCGAAGAGGCGATGGAACTTCTCCTCTTCTTGTTTTCGCTAGAGCTTCTTAGCAGCACGAGCAGACCTGATGTTTCGTCTTATCTCCTTTATTTGGAGAGCGTACTGCTTCCGGACCTCAGTTGTTGTACCAGGGATGTTCTGTAGGCGGTACAGCTCCCGGATTTGTTTTTGCTGTTTTACTTTAATACCTCCTCTGGTTTGGGGAGGTGCTGTAGGGGGCAGAGCAGTCTTCTCTGCTTCTACGCGGCGGATTTGGTGGCTGTGGTACTCGGCGATTGTCAACCGCCGGGGTCCTTGGTTCTGCAGTGAATCTGTTTTTTGTTTTCAGCAATTGGTTGGCTTGAGCAAGGTGTTGAGATGCTCGGGCCAAGATCTCTCGTTGTGCTGTTAGGGTTGTATCTCCTGTAATCTTCTGATCTGGAATCTTCTGATCTGGAATTTTCTGATCTGGAATCTTCTGATTTGGGATCTTCTGATTTGGAATCTTCTGATCTCCTGTAATAACCAGACCTGCTCCTGGCAGGATCGCCATGTAACGTTGTGCGCAAGTACAACCTGTTTATGCAACGTTGTAAGAAAAGTACAACCTGTGGTCCTATACACCCGACGTTAGCTATTGCGCTGTCATTTATCTCCACCAGCAGAAGCCTGCTGGGTCAGGAGAGGGTGTAGTTAGTTCTGAAAGGATTAGATCAAACCTCCCAAGCGAGTTGCTTGTCGAGAGAGAAAGACTGTGTTTGCTCGGCTACGAGTTTCCAAAAAAGAACACTTTATTAAAATTTGCTTTGGCTTATATACAAAATTTCTGGAGTCAATTTCCATTTCAGTCCATTCAAATTCCCTTTCAATTTTCGATATTCGGTAATCCAACCCATTTCTTTCAGCACGTTAATATTTTTCCCAGCATAACAATTCTGCTGTGTCGGTACTATTGATAATGACGACGACCCAGACATAACAACCTTGAACAGGGCATCATGTATCGCTTAGCTGGCGTCGGTCGGGTATATCGTACTCATGGCCATATGCACCGTGGGTGTGGGTAGGTATATGTTTATTTTTAGATCAGCATAATAGACATTATCACTGGCAGTGGGTCACGTCTGTACGCTGATATGTAATATGACCGTGCCAGTGCCGCATACGGTGTATGGACAATTACCGTTACCTACTCCAACGAATGCACTTATTCTAGGTGGGTTGGAATACCGAAGATAGATTTGAATGTGGGCTGATGAACTCAATGGAAATTGAGTGATCGCTGGTGTGCTCCCCTCCCCTATTTTTCCCAGCATAACAATTCTGCTGTGTCGGTACTATTGATAATGACGACGACCCAGACATAACAACCTTGAACAGGGCATCATGTATCGCTTAGCTGGCGTCGGTCGGGTATATCGTACTCATGGCCATATGCACCGTGGGTGTGGGTAGGTATATGTTTATTTTTAGATCAGAATAATAGACATTATCACTGGCAGTGGGTCACGTCTGGACGCTGATATGTAATATGACCGTGCCAGTGCCGCATACGGTGTATGGACAATTACCGTTACCTACCCCAACGAATGCACTTATTCTAGGTGGGTTGGAATACCGAAGATAGATTTGAATGTGGGCTGATGAACTCAACGGAAATTGAGTGATCGCTGGTGTGCTCCCCTCACAACTGTTTCAAGTCTTTGGCTTGAAATATGCCTACTCTCTTTCCTTTTAAATTTTCCAATTCGTACATGTTGTTACCGATTGCTTTGATAATGCGGCATTTTGTGAATTTGGGACACAGTTTCGAAGCCAGATACTTCGAGGATTCGCTAAGGACAAAATTTCTATTGAACACTTCCTGTCCGGGCAAGAATTGAATCTTTCGTGTCCGTTTATTGTAATTTTTCGCCCTCCTTTCACTGGCCTTTAAAATGTTCTTTTTGATTTGTTCCCTAATACACTGTTACCGGTCCCGTTGCGGTAAGGCCAAAAGCCCGTTATCATCTGCTGCGTTCAACTTCTCGGCTAATACGTAGCAACTGCCGTGCGTCATCATTGTTCGATAGCTCATTGAAACAAATGCTCTGCGAAATAATAAAACGCCCGAAAAGGTAAAGATAAGACGAGGTTAGTTTAGTGTGGACTGTATTTTTATTTGCACTAAAATGCTCTACACGACCGCTCGTTCCGATGACTGATACACGTGACGGGTTGGTGAAGGCACACAGCTGCACAGTGCCCTAGTCTCGCTGGGGCCATGCGGACCCGTTGCTCATCGGTTGTCGCTCGTGTGTGTGTGTGTGTTCGGCTGCTCTGCCACCGTTGCTCGATATACTGCTCTGCCCGTTGAGTGTTGAATCGTACGGTGGCCTTTTTGCCTTGGGTTGCGGCACGTTTGCACTGCCGGGGTTGCCATCCTTAACAAATTCGTGGCATCCTTCCATGGGTGGCACTCGGTTAGTTCTTGTATTGCACTGACCCTATTCGCAACGAATATGACCCTATTCGCAACGATTCCTTGAGAACAGTGAGTGAGAAAGAAAGATTAAGTTCGAAGGTTTTAGTGCTCCAGTTTCTTTTAAAATTTTTATCAAGTAAATACCAAGTCAAATTTACAAAAACTAGTGCAAAATACTTGTCCTATCAGATATATCCAGAGACAATTGAAGTTTTTCGAATTAAATCACCAAAGGTAGGGTAAACTTAAGTTTAATTATACCCATCACACCAACACCAACGGTACCAATAATAGTTGTCTATGCAACCGAAAAGAAAACTGTCCGAAACTTCTCCAGGGCAGTCTCCAGAAGAAAAGAAACGAATTTTCCCGAATCAGCAAAGAAATATGAATTTACAGGCTAAAGACATCAAAGATATTATTGACGAAAGTTTAAAGTCGCACCTAAAAAATATTGCCACCAAGGACGATGTTCTAGCCGTTTCGACCGAAATACAGCTAGTCCGGGCTCAAAACTCGCAGCTCGCAGAGCGCTTATCTAATATGGAGAACTACTGCGAACAACTCGAACGGCAATTGGAATTTATTTCACGTAAGCAGAACGAAAATAATGTTGTTCTACACCTTCCTGCAGACAAGAAGACCAACAGGGTTGAATTCGCAACACAAGCCTGTTTAGGTCTTCTCAATCTAAACGAAAGTGCTAATCTGCCACTATCTAAAGCACAAGTGTTCAATAATACACGCACCAACAAATCCACTGTGATTCTCAGTTTCCCGAATTCTGATGTTGTAAACAAACTAGTCGAAGCCGCTCCAAGGTTAAAGGGCTCTGGTGTCGTTTTACACAGGGAGCAATCATTAATCACCCGAATGAAAAGAAAAACACTATACGAAATAAAAAATAAATTAAACGCGATTAACCCGCAATGCAAAATCCTTTTAAGAGGAATAAAGCTCCAAATCGAAAACTTAATTTTTCCATATAACGAGGCGGCACGAAAACTTGTTATTAAAAATACCAACGAATTGACATTGGTGTCAACTTTTTTTGGCGATGCAGGCAGGTGTTTTTTTGTCAACAATTGCAACGCACGTGAAAATGACAGATGCCAAATCCAATCCACCGCAACCGAAGAGACACCAGCGACATCTCGCCACCAAAGTTCGCATACAGGAAGCAGCTCTCATCGACAATAGGACAGGGTTGCCGTCTGCCATTTTTTAAACTCAAATTTATCAATTTTATGCTACAATATCACAGGACTTAAATGTAAATTAATTATGCCAGAGTTTTTCAAGTTCGTAACTCAATATGATATAATAATACTTTTAGAAACATTTGTTGAAAAGGGGAAGGAACATCATTATTTCAAATACTTTAAAGATTTTAACTTTGATTTTATACCTGCCGCAAGAAGAAATGTCATGGGTAGGGCAAGCGGAGGTACTTTGCTGGCCATTAAAAACAATAATAAGCATATTTCACTTAAAAGTATAGGTAACAGAACTTTTTTTGAATTGTTATTTAATAATGTTAAATTTTATATAGTTCCTACTTATTTAAATTTCGGAAATTGGAGATCTGATTTTGAAGAGTTACACGACTTTCTTGCGAATATCCCCAATGAAAATGTTTTAATAATTGGCGATTTAAATGCTAGAATAAGCAGTTTTAATAACATCTTTCATTCCTCCAATCCAAACTTTGTTTGTGAGAGAAAATCTAAAGATAAGTGTCTAAATGAACGTGGAAGTCTCTTGGTAGAAATGATTGCGGATTATGGTTTTTTTTGTTTTGAATGGTGTTACAAGAGGGGATAGCGAGGGGGAGTTCACATTTGTGGCTGATCAGGGCTGCTCGGTGATTGACTACTGTCTTGCTAAAGGTAAATGGCTGAACTTAGTAAACGATTTCGAGGTTTTGACTGCTGGTTTCTCGTCTCATTTGCCAATTTCACTATCGTGTGAGGCCAAGTCACCGGTCAGTAATACTCAGCCACAAGAACGTACAAGTGGAGGTCTTAGACGGGTTTCAGCAAAAACAGATCAATACAGACAGAGACTGGGCTTAAGAGTGAATTTTCTACCGGCGGTTTCCTCCGGTAATATCGAGGTTACTGTAAACGCTGTTTTTAATGTAATAAAAGACTCAGCAATCCCTAGCTCGGCGCCGCGTTCAAGTAAAACAAAGGCTGTGTGGTATGATGCTGAATGTATCAAACTTCGGAAAAAATCGTTTGCTTTCTTAAACCTCTTTAGGAAAACAAATAACAGATGGTTTAAAAATCTTTATGTACTATCAAACAGGGTATACAAAGAAGTTTGCCAATGCAAAAAAGCTATGTGTCTCAAAAGGTCTGCCTCGAAGCTTCTGCTGTGTAAGGACTCCAAAACGTTCTGGAAGACCGTTCGTTCTGTTGCCGGCCTTGAAAATAAAACTTCTTCGGTAGTGTGCGTAGATCTCCTTGCTTCACACTTTAAGAACCTATTGACTTCAGACCCCAGCCAAAAACACATAAGTTTTGCGCTACCAAACTGTGTTGTTCCCGAACTAGATGACGCTTTTGTAATGTCCGAGTTATTAACAGCATTAA
Organism: Neoascia interrupta; assembly: GCA_947623515.1. NCBI lineage: Eukaryota > Metazoa > Arthropoda > Insecta > Diptera > Syrphidae > Neoascia > Neoascia interrupta. The sequence continues at coordinate 113,068,744 of OX392462.1, forward strand.
AAAAAATGAAAAATTCAAAGTCGCCTGGACCTGACGGAATCCCTGCAGAGTTTTTCAAGAATGCGACCGCTGAATTCCTCAGCTACCTCTTGGAGCTCTGTAATAAGATTCTTAAAGATGAAATAGTTCCCGGGAGCTTCTTGTGCTCAAAAATGTTTGGTATTTTTAAAAAAGGTGACCCGAGTGTCCCGGAAAATTACAGGGGTATTTCAGTCCTTAGCTCACTCAGGAAGATATTTACTCAAATGCTTTACCACAGGCTTGTAAGCTGGGTTGAATCAAATAATGCACTCAGTGCTTTTCAAGCAGGTTTTCGTCCAGGCCTGTCAACAATTGACCAAATTTTCACCCTAACGACTATTGCGAGTCATTTCATTGGGAAGAAAAAGAAAGCTGCTTTTTCGTCGACCTGAAAGCAGCTTTTGACACAGTAAATAGAAATCTACTTCTTTATAAATTGTCAAACCTAGGTATATCCTCCAAATTTATTAGATTATATGAAAAACTGTTGGCTAACAATTCTGCCTCAGTTTGGGATGGAAGTAAGAAATCTTCGGAATTTCTAACAAACTCTGGAGTCCCACAAGGCTGTATTTTGAGTCCCCTGCTGTTTGCTTTGTTTATCGATGATGTAATAAATTTCTTGCCAGGTGGATTAAGATTTGGAGATACTCTAATAAAGGTACTTCTATATGCCGATGATCTTGTTGTCTTATCAGACAACCTTCTTACTCTTCAGCTTGTCATCAATAAGCTGAAAGATTATTGTGATCTTTGGGACCTAAAAATTAATGTTTTAAAATCTAAAATTATGATTTTTAGACATCACCACAAATTGAGTAGGAGCGAAAGGGTGACCTTGGACAACGACAACATTGAAATTGTGAATGAATTCAAATATCTAGGCTTCCGCCTGAAATTCAATTTAGACCTTCGTCCTTACATTAAAGAAAGATCGGTGGCAGCTAAAACTGCGATCAATTCTATGTGGAACAGGTTTTTCTCCAACAAAGATGTTGACTTGCGGTCTAAATTCAGGGTTTTTGAGGCGGTAGTTAACACCTGTTTTCGGTATGCAAGTGAAGTCTATGGTCACCGAAAGCTCGACGAGGTTGAAGCTATCCAACGTTTCTTCGTAAAAAGGATTTTCAGGCTCCCTCGATCATCGCCAAACTACGCAATAGATATTGAAACAGGTTTATCTCCAGTTTTTGTAAGAAATACCAAATCAAGTGCCGACTATTTGTCCAAAGTTATTATAAGATCTGTGAATAACTTGCAACGTAGAGTTCTTTTGGTTGCACTAGAAGGGGGCTTTTCACCTTTTAAGGAATGGCGTGAGCTTGCTGGTAACCATAATTGTCAATTAAATCTTGACGAGAGAAATTGCCACGAATGGCGAAGTATATTCTATCACTGCCTGGCAGCCATTGACGAAAAGCTCTATCAGCAGTCCTTGTGCAGAGCGAGAACATCACTTACAAGAGAACTTTACAAAAGCCTCACTCACGATTTACACACCGCCAACTATTTTTGTGATAAGCTGAACGCGTCCGAAATTAGTTTAGTATTTAAGGCACGCACTGAAATGCTTGATCTTAACTTCAGACCATACCGAAATGACTTAAACCCGCTTTGTAACCTCTGTAACCTCAATCAGAACGAAGACACCTTCCATTTCTTAGCTTTATGTCCTATCCTTCAAGAGATCCGAAGATTATTTTTTGCCAAGAGCTTTCTCTCGATCCAGGAATGTCGCTCCTTACTAAACGGCGGATTTGGTTGGAAGATACTTACATGCTATCTAAAAGAAGCAATTGCTTTTCGTAATTTGTATCAGCCTCCGTGAGCTAAATCAGCAAAGCAAAATCAGATCTATCCACGAAGAAATCCCTTTTGTTCCGTTTTAAGCTAAACCAAAAGCCCATAAGTATAGATGACAAAGAAGTCACAATCTTTTCTTTTGTATTACAAATTAAATTAACAAAAAAAAAAAAAAAAACTTAATATAAGCACTAATTATTAATTAACTTTCTCGGTCCTATCATTCAACGGCAGACGGCTCTAAGCCATGTTGTATACTACTTTTTGTAAACTTCTTTTTGTAAAACTTATCGAAATGAAAATAAAAAGTTTTTTGAATTGAATTGAATTATTCGCAACGAAGGTCTTAAGCTCGAATGGGATCTTGCTGATCCAGTACAGCACTACCATGGAATCGCTCCAGTAAGTCCTTGGGGCGTGATGGGGATCGCACGCTCTCATCACGTAAGCCATCAGTCTGTTCAATAACTCTGCTGCACAAAGCTCCAATCTCGGCACTGAAATCGTCTTCAGAGGCGCTACCCTCGTTTTGGAAGCCACAAGTACGCACCTCGTATCTCCACTGCTCGTAGTGCTACGCAGGTAAACCACCGCTGCGTATGCTCTCGTTGACGCGTCCGCGAATCCATGAAGCTCCAAACTGCGGCCTGCTCCAGTGCCCAGCCACCTTGGAACCCGGATCGATTTCAAATGTTGTAGCTGCTCATAGAATTCATTCCATATAGGCACCATGGATAGTGGTATCTGTTGATCCCAGTGCACACCGGAACGCCAAAGATCCTTTTTGAATACCTTTGCGGTTATGATGACGCGTGCGATGTACCCGTTTGGATCGTACAACTTCGCGATCGCCCTGACCACTTCTCGCTTTGTCAGACCCTCGATGCCCTCCGTCGCACGTACGTTGTATTGGAATTCGTCGTTGGCCGAGCTCCAAACTAGGCCCAAGACATTGCTCACAGGATTGTCGGAAATCTCCCATTCCTTGGCTCCGCCATCAGTACTGCACACATCTGCTGGCACTCCGTCGCTCGAAGCCATGAATTTGCTCAGCTCGAAACCACCCTCACACAGTGAGGCAATGATTTCCCTGGTTAAGGCAGCTGCCTCTTCCCTGGTGTCTGCTCCAGTGAGCATGTCATCCACGTAGAAGTTTTTGCTGATCGCTTCATACGCTCGTGGATAGGTTGCTCTGTTGTCTCTTGCAGCATCGCCCGTACTGCATTGAAGCTACTGGATGTCATCCCGTAGGTCACCACGGTCAGCCAGTACTCTCGTAGCTCGTCTCTTGGATTTTCTCTCCAGAAGATCCTTTGGAGATCCCACTGTTCAGGATCGACGCACACTTGCCGGAACATTTTCTTGACGTCAGCGGTTACTGCCACCTTGTAGCTCCGGAACCTGGTCAGAATAGCTGCTAGGTCGTCTTGAAGTCTTGCTCCTGGCAGCTGAATATCGTTCAGTGATGCACCTGAATCGCTCTTGCACGAGGCGTTGAAAACTACACGGAATTGGCGTGTGACGCAGTGATGAGGTATGTGATATGTGAACCGTTCCGCCTGGGGTGCCCTCGTCACCAGCGTCATGTGCCCAAGCTCCCGGTATTCCCGCATAAATTGGACGTACCTCTCTTTGAGTTCACTATCTGCAGACAGCTTCTTCTCCTGATGCAGAAACCTCTTCAGCGCAGCTGCTCTTGAGCTTCCCAGTTGCTCTGCACTTGGATTAATAGGAATCCTCACTATTTACCGCCGGAAGGATCGCGACGGTGCGTGCTCATGAAGTTTTGCTCGACCCATTCGTCCTGCGCCGACATGGATGGGCCTTTGTGTAGCTCTTTGCTTTCCCAGAACTTCTTCAAAAGCTCGTTGAGTTCCCGGTCCGGTGATTCCGCCTCTGCGAACATTGCCCTTGCTGCTCGTTCTTGCTCCTGTTGCACCTGGCCGAAAACGATCCTGCCCAGAAGAGTCTCCTGCAATGTCAGCCCGGAATCAAACCTTTTGACGTTGTTCTTGATGATATCCGCCCAAACTTGTGCTTCAAGTAGCATCTCGATCCTGGCTGGCTTGTTGAAAGCCGCGTCAGCCAGTCTCAGACCGCTCTGATCGATGCCCTGCTCCGACAGAAAACCTTGGCTCGGGAGGCACGATGTAATTCTTGGGATGACATACATCGCGCACCTCATGTGGAAATCTGGCTCTGCTCCAGAGAGTATTTTGACGTAGGTGATGCCTGTCAGCCGCACGTTGACCTTCGGGCCGATCCCACGCACTGCTCGTCCGCACCTGCTCTTGCGCAAACCCAAACGCTGCGCGCACTGCTCGGTGATCAGGTTGATCTGGCTGCCGCTGTCAAGCAGCGCCCGCACTTGCTACGTCCGCTCTGCACCACACTCTACTATGACACGCGCTGTGGCCAGTAACGCGGCGTGGTGCTCATCTGCGCCCTGCTCATTTATGCTCTGCACTTCGTGTCAGACACTGCCCACGTTGACGTCGACACTTTGCGCTGGTGCAACGTGCCCCACTACTGCGCACTTAGTGGGTGACCCTCGCTGCGGTTGCTAGTCGCTGCTCGAATTCTCCGTGGCAGCTGCTCCATCTTGCTGAGGCGCTGCCATGATGGCTAGGTTGGCTCGGGGTTTGTTCTGCTGCTGACAGAGAACACTGTTGTGCTTCCTGTCACACTTACGGCACGCTCCCGCTGGACAGCTTCTAGCCAGGTGCCCGTTCCTGAGGCAATTCATACAGAGCTCATCCAGCCCCTGACCTTCTCGTTTCTGCTCGGTACCGATAGTGCCAGGAAATCCTCGCATCTGTACAAAGGATGCGGTGGTTTGCACAGTGGGCACTTGAGTGGTGCCGCTGCTCTGGGGGTAGCAGGCGCACTGCTGCTGCTCTTGCGCTCGATTGGATCACTTGCACCCTTGTTGATCTAGTCGAAGAAGGTCGAATCCAATGCGCTGGCTCTGCGCTCTAAAAACTGGAGGAACTCTTCGAGTGTTGCAATTTTGGACGAGTCATCCCTGGACATCTGCCAGGCGTGATTCGTTTCTACGTCCAATATAGCCCTCAGCATGTTCACTACGAAAGGGTCCCAATTCTTGGTATCGATCCCCAAGGCGCGCAAGGAGCTTAGATGAGCATTCGTCTCATTGACCATTCCTCTAATGCCCTGCGCTGAGGAGGAGCCCTTCACCAGCTTGGGAATAGCATGAAGCGCGTTAAGGTGAGCGTCAACGATATTTTGCTTGTTGTCGTAGACCTCGTTCAGCTTTTCCCAGGCATGCTGATAATTTCCGTCGGTCACCTGCCACCTGCTGATGGCACTCGCTGGCGGTCCTTTCAATGCCAGCTTCAGCTCGCGCATTTTTGTGACGTTGGCCATGGATGTGTCATGCACCTCGGTCTTGAACTGATCGCGAAACTCGCGCCATTTCGTGAAGTCGCCCTCAAACGTAATTATTTTTAACGGTCGCTCCTGCCGCACTTGAATCACGTTCGGTTGCGCTGTTGGGTTCGCGCATGCCGCTCTGGCCTCCTCCAACGTGCGTATTTTAGCTGACAGCTTAGCGGAGAGGTTGTGGAAGCACTCCTCTACGTCGCTGTAGTAGCTATCGTGGACCTCAATCTCTGCGGCGTCCGCTGCGTCTTCCATAAGCAGAAGGTGTTCTGCCAGCATCCTCCCAAACGCGTCCTCGGCCGCATGCAGCTTGGTAGTCAACAGCGCATGATCGGCCTGGTCGAAGCCTTGCTCCGTCGTAAACTTTGCTATACGCTTAATCGATGCACGGAAAACGTCCCTGCGATTTGTATCGCCCATCTTGTGACGTTTTCGCTAGTAAGCTCGCACCGTAAGACCGTGGCGACGCACAGTATCCCAGGTCGACCCTTCGGAGTCTACTGCGTTCGCACGGAATTGAGCTCAAGTCTAGTTTACTGACGGCACTATTGTCGCGGATGACTGCACCACGCACAATTCGCACCGAAAAGAATTTGCACTGTATCGATTCGCACTGAATGATATTGCACCGAATATTATTGGCAGTGAATATTTTGCGCCGAATATTATTCACAATGAATGTATGCACGGAACATTATTCGCGGTGAATATTTGCATCGAATTTGTATTATTCGCACTGAATGTCCTGCACAGAATTTCAATTCGCACTTATTGTTTTGGGTACGCCTAAAAAAGGTTCGCGACCACTGTCGCGCGCGCACGAGAAAAAAGGCTGAGAAACCCTGGCGAACACGACGCTCTTCTATCGTAGTTCGCGCCAATCGCACCAATACCACGAAATGATTTTCTCTTCCTATTTGCTTGCACACGCGAAGGGCTTGTACACTGCAAGCGTACAACGTACCACCGTTCGAAAGTTTCTGAGATGACACAATGCACAGGAAAGGCAACAACAACAAAAAAGCGAAACGTTAACTGGAGCTAGCACTATGCCCCTTTGCCCTTGAGTGCGTGTAACGACGCCTGCACACACTTCGCCCGCTCAATTGAAGTTTTTATGCACAATAATTTGCACCTATAAGGAACTGCACCTAAAGCTCGTACTACGTAGAGCGTTTACACACACACTTGTGCAAAGAATGAGTAAAACCAAAAAAATATACTCGCAAAAAGAGCCTGGAGTTTTTCGCCCGACAACAGACTGACGAAAAGACACTATTAAAAGAAAACCGCACTAAAAGGCACCGCACTGATAACTATCCGGTGCGTTTGGACCAAAATGTTCGATAGCTCATTGAAATAAATGCTCTGCGAAATAATAAAACGCCCGAAAAGGTAAAGATAAGACGAGGTTAGTTTAGTGTGGACTGTATTTTTATTTGCACTAAAATGCTCTACACGACCGCTCGTTCCGATGACTGATACACAACTGACGGGTTGGTGAAGGCACACAGCTGCACAGTGCCCCCTCGTCTCGCTGGGGCCATGCAGACCCGTTGCTCATCGGTTGTCGCTCGTGTGTGTGTGTGTGTGTTCGGCTGCTCTGCCACCGTTGCTCGATATACTGCTCTGCCCGTTGAGTGTTTTTTTGTGTTGAATCGTACGGTGGCCTTTTTGCCTTGGGTTGCGGCACGTTCGCACGGCCGGGGTTGCCATCCTTAACAATCATGTTTGTTCCAAAGAGCGCAAAGTACGGTGACACACCGGTAGAAGCATGTACCGAACTTCCCAACGCGCCTGCAATTTCACCGATGTGAAGGTTCCAGTCGCGTTGGTCTTCTTTCAGGTACGAACGTATCGCAGCTAACAATGTCGTTTTAACCCTTTCGGAAGCGTTAGATTGTGGTGCATAATTAGCCATTCGGAAGTGCCTAATCCGTATCTAGACAACAGATTTTGGAAATCCTTTGCCAAGAATTGTTTACCGTTGTCAGAATGCAGAATTTGAGGCACTCCAAATGTATTAAACACCTCATTCTGCAGAAATTTTATTACGTTAGAAGTATTGGCGTTCTTCAAAGGTATTAAAAATACGAATTTAGTTAGGTGTTCCAAAACAATAAAGACGTAGGAATTACCGAGTTTTGATCTTGGGTAAGGGCCCAAGAAGTCGACATAAATTTTTTGGAACGGGCGATCGGAACAATAACTTGTACAAATAGGAGGACGAGAAAGTTGGTTTGAGGACTTGCATTGTTTACATATATCACACTGAGAGACGAAGGTCTTGATGTGGGCAGTCATGTTTGGCCAGTAGAAGTATTGGCGGAGCCTTTGCAAAGTTCTTGCTATTCCTCCGTGGGCCGATTGTGGTGGATTGTGTGCTCGCACAATAAGTTCTGTAGTCAGGGCTGATGGGACCCACAGTAGCCAATTATGCTCTACCATGACTTCGTCTCTTAATGGTGGAAGGGCGCGTTTGTAAACAAAGCCGTCCTGAACCTTTAAGTCAGGTAGCTGGTAGGAGTAACTTTCAATAGTTTTAATTAAATCGAGGTATTCCTCGGACTTGAACTCATCTGAGTTGAGGTCTATTAACGACGCGACGTTATCTAGTTCCAAAGCCTCGACGAAGACACGAGAAAGGGTGTCTGGAACAACATTCAGGGTGCCTTTACGGTGCTCAATATTGAAAGTGTAGGCTTGAAGCTTTAGACTCCACAGTGCCAACCTGCCACTGAAATCCTTAAGACTCATCAGCCATTTGAGGCTGGAATGGTCAGTGATCACGGTGAAGTCCATGCATTCCACGTAGGGCCTGAATTTTTGTACCGCCATGACTGCAGCCAGACACTCTTTCTCGCTCACGCTGTAGTTTCGCTGGCAGGCGTTGAGTTTTTGGGAGAAGTAGGATATTGGCGATTCCTCACCTTCATCGTTTCTTTGGAACAGCACAGCACCTATTCCGGATTCCGAGGCATCGCATTGAATATAAAACTGTCTCGAGAAATTCGGATGCGTGAGAATGGGGGCTGATGTCAATGCTTCCTTGAGCTATTGGCTATAGGCTGGAGAAGTCCCGGATAAACCTCCGGTACCAGCCTGCCAGACCAAGTAGCCTACGTACCTGCTTCGGGTTTTTGGGAAGCGGAAAGTTCACAATCGCCTCCACCACAACTATGAACCCCAAATACTTCAATTCTTTGAAGCAAATTTGGATTTGTCCAAGTTGATGGTGAGATCTGCTTTCCGTAAGCACTCAGCTACTTCATCCAACAGGACTAGGTGGGTCTCAAAATCCGGCGCTACTATGATAAGCAGGTCGTCTAGATAGACGAAGACCCGATCTCTCAATTGGCTTGGAATTACCTTGTCCATTAGATGGCATAACCTTTGGGCTGCATTACACAATCCAAAGGGCATGACCGTGAAATGGTACAAGGGTCTTCCCGGCACCGCAAAAGCAGTCTTTTCCCCACTCTGTTTTTCCAGCGGTATTTTCCAAAATGCGTCTTTGAGATCAATACTACTTATAAAGTAGGTATCTTTTAGACGACTGTGAAGCCCATCGATATGGGGGAGAGGTCCAGCGAACTTTTTGGTCACCTGGTTGACTTTACGGGAGTCCAGGCAAAGACGATTCTTGCCTGGTTTCCGTATGAGTACAACCGGTGAACACCAAGGGCTTTCACTCTCCTCAATAACGCCGAGCTTCAACATTCTGTCTATCTCTTCATACATGAGGGCTTGTATCGCTGGAGAGACAGGGTAGTGACGCTGTCTTATGGGTGCCGCGTCCCCGGTATCGATGACGTGCTATTCAAGCGCCGTCTTTCCGAGACCATGTTGGGAGTAGCACCGGAACTTCTGCTTCACCGCCTCCACTCGAGATCGCTGATCTGACGTCAGATCGTGAGCATTCGAGGCTACAGCAGGTTCCGAGGGCTCAAGCGAACTCACGACCTTCGGTGCTATGTGAAACGATTTCCAAAAGTCAACGCCCAAGTACAACGCTTGGTCGAGGTTTGGAACGAGGAAAAACGTCACGTCATGTTTTTCATCTTTATATGTCACCGGGACAGTGATTTGGCCAATTATGCTTTGGCTTTTACCATCAGCTGTTTTCACATCTGACTTAAACGGACGGACTGGAACGGACAAGGATTTGACGAATTCGATGCAGTCTCTGCCAAGGATACTGACACTTGCTCCACTGTCCAAAAGACCAAGGACTTCCTTGTCTTCTATTTTAACCTTGGCATAAGGTCTGGGGTCAGTGGCAGTATCGGTGATAGATGACGCAATATTTCTTTGTATCGTGGTCCTAGCTAAGTATCGCCGTCTCGCACTTAATATCTTTTTTGATACAGGCTTGATTATTCTATCCCTAGCTAAGTTATACTGCTTAATTCTATCATGAAGGGGTCTTATCACAAACTTATTTTCACTACTTAATTCTACTTGTTTTTCTCTGTTATCATTTTTCAGAATTTTGACGCCCACCGGTGAATTACCGTCAGCCGTCTGCGTCTGGGATTCTGTTTTGTTGGTTAATCGGAGGTCAGAGTCGAACGCGACTCCTCCGTCGATTTCGAGTTCGTCGTCCGGTTTTCCGGGTTACAGCGGCGACACTTGGGAGTGATAACTCCCTCCTGTCCGCATCTGTAACAAAAGATATTCCAGACAGTTGCGGGACAATCGACGAAGGAGTGGCCATCGACTCGACAGTTCCAACATTGCAAAGGCCTGTTGTCCCCAGCCTTCGATTTATAAGTGAGACGTGCTCCGCCAAATTGAAGCGCTGCCACCGCTTCATCTTGAGGGTGGAACGTTCCGTCCCCAAGGACAAGTTCGTTGTTACGAGCTGCAGGAGCATGATGCCTTAGAAGTCGGGACTGTTCTCTTATTGGGAAGGCCCGTTCCGCCTCCTTGCACTCGTGTTTCAACAGGTCTAGTGAGAACACTGCCATTGGGTACACCAGTTTTCCGATTCCCTCGTTCAGATTCCTCTTTATAATCTTAACCAGCTCCATGTCCGGAATTTGCATCCTGAGCTGAGATCTTAGCTTTGAGATGGCGGTGAAGAAGTCGTCGATCGACTCCCATGCGCCGTGCCTCCTATCGGCTATGTCGCGCATAATCTCAAAATCTGATTTTGAGTTGCGGAATTGGCGTATGAGAGCCTCTCGGAGTATCGGCCAGACCGGCCGGTAATTGGCTCGCTGAAATTGCCAATACCACTCGTAAGCTCCTCCAGAAAGGAGTAGGTGGAAATCGCGCAAGATCTTAGCCCAGGAGCAGGCATAATGGCTTGGCAGGGTTTCCAGTCTAAAGACAAAATCTTCTATGGTGAGATTTTCTGGTTTCCCATCGAATTCTAGATCCCATTTGTCTATTTTAATAGGGCCTCGGACGTGCAGATAGGGATTCCGTTCCCATTGCTTAGAGGGAGCTGGAAACTGCATCTCTGCTGAAAGGCTTGGCTCTCGCCATGCTTGATTTGCATGTTGATTTTGGTTGTCTTGTCTATGTTGCTGAAACGAGCTAGGAACAAAATGTCTTGAAAAAGGATTCAGCTGACTATGGGACTTGAAACCGGGTGGTTGGTAAGACGTTTGCTGCTGGGACCTCTGTGGCTGTTCAGCTGTCGGATTCGAACGAGCTGTAGGGTCCAACTGGCCCGATAGTCTCGGATCTGGGGGCTGATACTGAACTCTCGGCGGCTCTTCAGATGGTGGACTCGGACGAATTGTGGAGTTAATGTCCCTAGATAACTCTAGCAGACTGGCCTTGAGTTCGTTTTTTAAGCTCTCGAAAATTTCTTCTCTGACGGCACTCTGGTATGAGTCGAAGGCATTGATTACCGCCAAGTTAACATAGGCTTTCAGGTCTTCGGATATATTTCCTACATCAGGGGCCTTGTCTTGAAGAATATTTTGTCTAACCTCGCTATTTTCTCCACGTCTTTCTTCAGGCGGCTTATAGGTAAATGACCTGTTGCTGAGGTTTGGAGCGGAACCTGCACCTGCGCCTAAAAGGGTTGTATGTTTCCTTAGCCCACTTAGAACGCTATATGGTGGTCCGGACAGTGACTCGGAGAATATACAAGAGGGCGTGGTGCGTGAAGGCAAATTGGAAGCAGACGGGATTTCGAAGGATGCGGAATGAGGATTTTGCAATTGCCTTGTCAGTACCTGTGGAGAGTGTTGAACCCTGGGTAAGGTACCAGACATTCGGCCTTGGTTGAATTGTCGAATTTTGTCAGAGACTATCTTTGCATCTCTAATTTCCTTGCTAACCTTATCATTTTCCTTTTCAGAGTTCGACATATTGAATATGGATCAGTGCAGTCGACGACAAAAGCACAAAAAGCAAACGATTAAAGAACAATTAAACAACGTAAAGAAAAAAATGTATCTATTTTAGATTAAGCTAAGGGCGTAATATAGTTACTTGTTTATAGTTTCTTTTTGCATAAAGAAGAACTGATTCTAACGCATAGCTTAACAAATCGTTATCCTACCTAACATTATTTAAGATTTAAACTTAAACCTTATAAGTAAGGAGGCTAAACAAAATTACTTAAGAAAATAGAAAATGTTTACAAAAACAAAAACTTAAACTAGACTACCTACCAGTGTGACTATAAATAGACTAAGGGTAGAAACTATAAATATATTTAATTAGGGTAAATGATTCACACAAAAATAATCTCTATAATACTCGTGTAGAAATTCCTTTCGGACGAATAATTCCTTTTGAATAAAGCGAACGTTAATTTTTGTTTTGAAAGTTGTACATATAGGTTCGGGGTGGTTTGGGCGGCTGTCTCTGGTGATCTTTTTGCTTATTTGTCGGAGGTGACGAGATGATTGAACTATTTTTGATTTTTCGCAAATTAAGACCAAGTGTAGTGTGCGGTGTTATGAGCAAAAAAAACATAAAACACATTAACAGGGACACACTCCGTTGAAACTTCAGTTGTTTCCCCGATTCCTCTTGGTCTTGAGGGCTCTGGACGGAAGACATGAAGCGGCTGAACTTTCAACACACTTAGGAAAAGCAAAACAATTCAAAGGAAAATTAAAAGAATGAAAGTTTAGAAAAATAAGAAGACTGGGACTGTTTTGACTTCCAAATGTCCCTGTTATCAGAACAAAAGATCTCGTCGCGAATGAAGCTGGCAATTTGATGAACATTCCTGCTCATGACTTAAGAGATCTAGGGTTCAGGCAACAGCAACATCTGTTGGCCGTTACATGGGGGATGAAATATTTCCGTTTTCAACCCTGGAGCCTCGTCGCAAATGAACTTGTGTTAAAGAACTTTTCAGTTCATGACAAACGAGCCTCCAGTGCTGAAAACGAGAACATTACCGGACAAACTGTAAAGGGGTTGATATACTTCTGTTGTCAACCCCGAGGTTCCGTCGCGAATGAAGAGGCACGTTGAAGAACTTTCCTCTTCATGACTTACGGGACCACGGTGTTGACAAAAATATGACGAAAAGGACGAAGGACTTGCACAACGTTGCGGGCGTCATTTGTTATGAGGTAGGAGGACCAGGCTATGGGATTGTAAAAGGGTGAGTTGGAGAGGATGTCACGATGACAGGAAGCAGATGGGGTCAGTGGATAGGAACGGAAGAAGAAAGGGGTGGGAAGAGTCGTGTGTGAGGAGCGCGGCATGCTCGTGGTTGCGCGGCTTAGCTCGCTGGATGGGGCTGGTTCTTGCCAGTCACACACAACTGCCTACCTATAAACAAAAACATATAACATGCCAAAACAAAAGAAAACTACTACCTTTTACCTCGGAATAACTTACAAGTAAATTGGTGCTCACCACACTTGGTATTAGGCGCTTTAGATGGTACTAGCGCTGCCATCACCCTCCCTGCCATGAAGTTTCGTGGCCCAATTTCGAAACTTCCCCTGTAGTTGAAGTCGTCATTCACGTCATCACACTCTCCGGCTCACCAAAAGGATTGTAGCCCGCCTTCACACACCCCTCTGAAAATTATCTTCTCAAAACATCTTCAGGCTCTTCTGGCCTCTAAACACAACGAAGACACTTTTGTTTTTTTTTGTTACATCCCTATATGGATGGTTATTATTTAATATTTTATTTTATTTCAATAAGATACATAGATCGTATGGATCGTGACACCAACACAAAAAAAAAAAACTTACTACTATACATTCTTGTACATGCAAAAAAAAATTAAACTTAAATCAAAAGGTTCGGCCCTCCTTTTTCTTTACTGGCGCATATGATACGGCCTCTTACTCCATTAAATCGCCCTACCCTAAGTGAGCTCAGTTAAGGTATGTTTTTATGTAATTTCCAATTCTCGCCTATACGGCGTGAAACCCGAGTGTAAAATAAAGGAAAACACAGGAAAGGAAAACCCAAACTTTAACAAAATTAATTAAATTTAATTATTTATATTAATATAAAATAATATAATTTAATTATATGTGGTTGGTGCGCTTCTATTTACTTGACCCAAAAGGTATGCTAAGGTTAAATGAAGTATTAACATTTACGCGATGCAGCGTATACTTATAGGCAAAAAAAACTAAACAGCGCAGATTTTAGATTGCTTAATGTCTTATGGAGTTGATGATCATTAAGATAGATACCATAGCAAGTAAGTATAAATGTCGAGTCCAAATAATATCTAGTTTACTACACTTATTCTACACGCGGTGTTCCTCCGTGGCATATCTTTTCCCGTTATGCTGTTTCAGGTAGGTTTCGACTCTCCCTAGTTACAGGTATTCGCAGATTTCTTGGCAACTTATTAGGGTGCATTTAAACCCGTGTATAGGGGCACTGGGCATTAAAATTTGGGCGACCCCGACTTTGTAGCGTCGGTAGTCGCCTTGGAGTTCTAAACGCGAAATGAAGTTTGGAATCAACACCTGATTGTATGCTGCCCTAATATTAGCACTTACCTTTTGCTTCAACGCAAACGGATTTAGGGACTTTTCTCCGTGGTGTCAACTTGAAATGATTGGCCTCACTCAGATGTTGTTGCTGGGTATAGTGTGAGTATATGATGTACCCACAAAAATTGGTTCACTTAACTTTCTATAATGAATGTCTTTTTCCGATCTAGACGCTGTTTTAGTCGCCCTGGTTTGAACATTTGATCAATCGAACACTCGTTCATAAACCGCGCACTTTGTTGTTGTTACATCTAAGGCCTTATAACTATACGGCCATATAAACTATACGTGAGACCTCTGGTCTCTATTAAGTCCACACCACGTCTATTTCGTCCTGGATGGATGAAACTTTGGACCCACTGCCTCGTTGCATAGTCCCACTCAGCCGCACCGTATGATTTTGTCATACGATTGGTCTATGTACCTCTTCGATCAATCAGAAGGCCGTTCTCACATGCAAATCAAATGCTTTTCAAATACATGTGCCTATTCCGTCACAACCACATTTAACATCTAACATATAGCTTTCTGTAAATGAAATTGCATTCTCTAGCTTGTACTCAAACCCTTTCCTAGCTGGAACCACAACCTACATCTATCACCTAAACCACCGAGCTTTTGCTAGTTCCCCATGAGTAAATAGAGGTGAGTAAGAAAGCACACGTTAACTCACTTTTACCCATGTGTAGGTGCGAGGTATTGGTATAATATCTGATACGACAAGATGTTGTGGTTGTGCTGTATTTCTTTGGCGTTAAATGTGTAGGCCAGCATTTCGAAATATGACAGATGACAACCGTAACAATAAGTCTTTCAAAAATGTTACCAAAAACTAAATACTAAACTCATTTGGGGTGGTGCAGCTGCGAGTTTAACACTTGACCGTAGAACCACAGTGATGTAGCTGTGGCGGTAGTAGTAGCGGTAGTAAGAGCTGTCAAAAGTTAAAACATTGTGCGCACACAATGTGTGTCTGTGGCGGTAGCGCGTAGCTGTGGCGGTAGTAAGAGTTGGCCAACTTTTAACTTTCGTAGCGCTACACGGTTGACAGCGCTACACGGTGGACAGTTCAATACAAGTTAAGTAAACAATGGAGGAATAGGACGTCGAAAAGTTTATTGAGATGCTTAAATCTAAAGAAATTTTATGGAATTTGTGTCATCCGTACAATAATACAAAATAATACAAAAATATTAAATCTAGTTCAAATTAACTCAGAGTATCGGCCATTGTTTATAAACGAGGTTTTTGTTCGGCATAGCCGCGCTACACCATTGTGTTCAATTTTTTTCCGTACTACGCCACATAACTCTGCGGCTGTACTACGTACTACTGCTACATACCACCACTACGGGCATTGTGGTCCCACGGTGAATGAGCGTCTACCGGGTCTTTAAAATTTCCTCGCATACTAAAACCATTTAACTAACGCATTAAAACATTAAACTTTATTCGTTGCCACTGATTTTGAATTAATCTCGAGTTGTATGCACCTTAAAGATTTTTTTTGTCACGAAAATGCCTGCGTGAGAAAATACTTGCAACTGCATTTTTCGGTACATGCAATTTCGAAAGTGCATTTTTTCGGTTCCTATGCACTCTACAAATTGTTTTTTGGCACCAAAATGTCTGGGAAGGTGCTCTACAATTAACTGAATCAGTCAAACCTGATGCCGCTCATTGCATTTGCTCCATGCACTCTACGAATTGTTTTTTGGTGCCAAAATGTTTGGGAAGGTACTCTACACTTAACAAACCGTGTGCATTTTTTCGGTTCCTGTGCACTCCACAAATTGTTCTAGAGAGGTACTCTTCAATTGAATGAATTGTTCTCATCTGGTACCGCTCATTAAATTTGGTTATATTTGCAACTGAATATGTTCACGACTATAACCACGTCGTCCATGCGAATGTTTTTACATTTTTGCATTCATTTCGAACGTTTACGTAGTTTGCTCAGGTATTCATCGGACCATCTGCCAAAAATCTTGAACCAAGGGCTGTAAGTATCGCCAACGATCGAAAGTTGAGATCTTGGTATCCAACAAGCTGACGTCTGGAACAGTTGAAATAGGTCGCATAATCAGGAAGTGCACGGGCGTAAGTGGGTCTGTATCTCCTTCAAATCGTGCGCATAATGGTCTTAAATTAGCGCAGGCCTCGATTTCACACAAGACTGTGGAGAACTCTTCATATGTTACTGATGTATTGCCCAGGACTCGACGTAGATGATACTTAACGGTCTTCACGCCCGCCTTCCAGAGTCCTTCAAACTGTGGTGCATGCGGAGGCGAAAAACACCAATTTATTCCCTCATTAGTCAAGGTCTTAGATATGACCTCATGAGAGTCGGAAGAGTACAGCAAATTAGACCATTCTCGCAGTTGCTGATTGGCTCTGACGAAATTTTTACCATTGTCACTAAATACAAAGTGACACTTGCCCTTTTTTTGACACGAATCGACGTAACGACGCAATGAGTGCAGCAGCAGTAAGCCCTCACTATCTCAAGATGTCGCGGCTTAGTTGCGCCCTAGTTTGTGAAAAATCAAGGGCGTTTTTGGTCGAATGAAATATTAGCCCGGTCGAGCCTTCCACCAACTCGCAGCAAACCTTCGTCATCAATAAAAGGGCTCATTAGCACTAAATTGCTCTTCTTAGACACAGGTAGATTTTTCTGCAAACAACTGATCTCGGAACCAAAGGAGTAGTTTTGTGATATTTTAAAAATACGATTTTTCGCTTGTTGTATTTCTATTAAGGGCAATGGATTTAAATGTCTATTGTTTTTTTTTGTAGTTTATGCGATCGAAATAACCGGGTACACCTTAGCCGAAATAAAAAAATTAGAAAAATCCGACCTGCTGGATTTTCAGCAGACCGAACATGATGCCAAATTGAGGCAGGGAAATCACTAATAATTTTTGACAAACGATTTTCGACAAACACATTCCTTTAACGGGGGTCACCTTGGATCCAATGCAAAACTGTTGTGGAATCGGTGTACGCCAAGCAGTTTATATCGTGCATAGCAAAGGTATCTTTAATTATACTAAGTAATTTGATTAGTAGCAAAGAGCCGCACAACACGAGACGCGCTATAAGCACATATAAGCGATGTTATTACAGCGTTATCTTTTACAAACCGAGAATACACTACAGCTGCGTAGGCTGACTCGGACGCATCAGCGAACCCGTGTAGTTCTACTAAGTCACCATTTTCAAACTGTATCCACCTCGACATACTAAGCAAACTGAAGCAATCAATTTCTCGTCTAAAGTCTGACCACTCATCATACAAATCAATAGGTACATGCGTGTCCCAATGAATGCCCTTTTGTCACAAACGCAAATAAGTATCAGCATAAGTATCATTCATAAGTATCTTCATTTTAACGAGAGCTGGCGCGATCCAGCCTTAAGGGTCGAAAATGCGCGCTATGTCCGAAAGAACTTGTCTTCTTGTTATGGCTGACTCAAGGGAAGGCAAAGATGAACTAACATCATCTGAACACGAACATCATTCGTAATGCTAATTGCATCATCACGATCATGAAAGCCGCTCATGTAATCGTCTACATAAAAGTCGTTGATGATTCTATTGGACGCGTATACATAGGGCGTAATTATCGATTCCAATTGGCTTAAGAACCCGTGTGGCCAAAAACGAAGCCGAGGCAGTGCCGTACGTTACAGTGTTTAGCCAATAATCGCGAGGTATTTCACTAGGGTCACTTCTCTATTGAATTCTTTGGTAGTCAATATCATTTTTGTTAACGAAAACACAACGATACATTTTAGCCCAATGAATCCGTTGAATCCTTCACGTTGAAGTACTCAATTGACAACTGAGTTAAATATTGTTATGTGGCGGCAAGAAATAAAACAACATGCGGGAGTCGCTGAATGCACCCATCGATTCACTCTACGAACACACCCGCTCGATTCACTGAACGAACATACCCAACTGTCATTTCAGTCATTTGACAGCAGCTGGCATATTCGAAGTTCGAATTTTGATTTCCCCTCCTTGGAATTCAGCGGAAGCGTACCAATGGAAAATTACCAAAGGGGAAGTATGGAACGTACTAAAAGGTGCTTAATTTTGCATAACTACACGGGTGACAGGCTCGTACGGGACAGTGTTATTTTAAACGTGGACTTGTTAAGATCGCAAATAAAGAAAAAAGTGATTGAATTGAAATAAAGTGTTGAATTCTAAGTAGTATAGTTGAATAACAGTGTGATTTGAATTTAAATGAGTTTCTTTGATAAATAAAGTGTTTCATTGTGTGATTATAAAAGTGTTTTATTCGACGAACACCAGTCAAGAATATTACATTGGTGTCAGAAATTGGGGATAAGACTCAAAATTGTGCGGGTAAATTCTACAGTGGAATTGACCGGAACAGTGTTAGTTTTCGAAAATGCAATTTTCCGAGATATTTTGTGTAAAAAGTGTCGATGACTATTACGGCTTATTTTTGCGGTGGAGTTCTCTAGTAATAGTGTGTGTAACAGTATTGGCACGATGCTGTTCGAAGTTCAAGAAGGACAGCAACAAAGCACAGTAAGTGCTGCCGATGAAATGCCCGATTTCATGAAATTGTTTTGGAAAAATTCGAGAAGCTGGAGCGCAGCCATAAAGAACAAAAGATTGCTTTTGAGGAAGGTAAAAAAAAGAGTGCTCACGAAGAAAAGTTCGACAAGCTAGATACTAAGTTCGATGAGCAGAAAAAAATTCTAGAAAGCAAACTCGATTGCCAGAATGCGCTTTTTGAGGAAAAGTTCCAAACGATGGATCGAAAAATTGAAAGCGTGGAGGAACAGTTCACTGAAGTCAAATCGGAAGTAGAACAACTGGCAATTTACTATGGCAGTTTACAGTAATGCCATATGGTCTGTGTAACGCTCCGGCCACATTTGAGCGTCTTATGGAACGTTTCTTACATGGTCTGACGTGGAAAACCTGCCTGGTGTATTTGGACTACGTCAACGTTTTGGGAAAGACGTTCGCAGAACATCGCGACAACTTGAGGGAGGTCTTCTCACGACTTCGAGCAGCACACGTAAAGCTCAATCCAAAGAAGTGTGGGCTCTTCAGAGCAGAAATAAAGTATCTGGGGCACGTGATACCGACGGATGGCGTGAAGACGGATCCAGGAAGAAGCTGTGAGAAATTGGCCAGTTCCCAAAGACAAAAATCAGCTAAGGAGCTCTTTCTACGTACAACAGGAGGTTTGTTAAGGATTTCGCCGGCATCGCAGTGTCTGCAACAGCTGATTTAGAAGGGAAGACAATTTAAATGGTCAGGTGAGTGCGAAAGAAGCTTTCAACATCTGAAACAGCGACTTTGCGAAGCACCGATACTAGCTTAACCCATGCCTGGCAAGACATTTATTGTGGACGCAGACGTGGGTGTTGGCGCAGTATTGTAGCAATTGCATGATGGGCAGGAGAAAGTGGTAGCATACTTCAGCAAAGTTCTAACGCAACCAGAAAGAAACTACTGTGATACCAGGCTAGAACTCCTTGCTCTTATACTGGCGACGAAACATTTCCGGAAATACCTGAGTGGCCAGAAGTTCATCTTGCGTACAGACCACGCCGCTCTCAAATGGTTACTTCAGTTCAAAAATCCTGAGGGCCAAGTCGAGAGATGGGATAGATCAATTGCGGGCTTTTGATTTCGAAATACAACATCGCAAAGGACAACGAACTGCAACGCGGACGCGTTATCCCGGAGACCATGTGAGCCCAATTCTTA
The DNA here is from genome assembly GCA_947623515.1 of Neoascia interrupta. Classification (NCBI taxonomy): domain Eukaryota; kingdom Metazoa; phylum Arthropoda; class Insecta; order Diptera; family Syrphidae; genus Neoascia; species Neoascia interrupta. Next base: position 113,088,688 of record OX392462.1, read on the forward strand.
GCATTGTGTGCGACAAAAGAAAAAGGACGAAGGTGTTTTTGCCCATAGAATAAGAGCCGAACCTGCAGAAGGCTGGAGTACTGAGGAACTTCGCAAAGCACAGCATACCTGAAGAAACTCTTCTTGCATGAGCCAATCCTTGCATGGAAGGAATCTATGGAGAAACCGAACGCAAGGGATATATCCGACAGAAGTCTCACATTGAAGTTATATTGGGCGCAGTGGGACTCTCCCCATGTACAAAATGGCGTTCTGTGAAGAAAATGGGAAATGCCGGATGGAAAATCCTTTAAAATTGTGAAGGGTGCCGACGGTCAATCAGTATTTGCCTCACACCACTAATCCATTCATTAATAATAATAATTATCGCAATCACCCAAACAAAGTAAACGGCCAAAAAAATATATTAACAATCGTCGAATGACGAATACGACGTCCACTCGGGTTACACAAGAAGAAAATGTGTACCCGACACGAGCAATGTTCGGCGCCCGTTCAAAGAGCATTCGAAGGTAATTTGAATGCAAGTCGATGAGCGAGGCAAATGACATGGTGAGACCCATTTAACGAATCTGCTGGCTAAGCAATTCTGGGTTGGTGGTCGATATAATTTATTGTCTTAAATAAAATATGTGTTGCATAAGTGGGTTAGACAAAATATTGCATATTTAAGGAAAAGGGAAAATTAATAGGTTACGTTATGTGCATATTTGCACTTATACATATTGTTTAGTTTTAAGAACGAAAAAATGAATAAATACCTACAGGAACTACATAAAATAATCATTATCGCACCACACACCACTGGACGTTTATCTCTCGAGCAACACGCTTAAGATAGGGTTTTCAGCGCAGCGATATCCCTTCTCAAAGAACGTAGCGGTTGACCGCTCTACGAGTATCAGATACGGGCTGACCTAAGCCTAGCCTGAAAGGGATTCCCGCAAAAGAACCTGATAGTTGACCTACGCACCAGGCCAACTTTACAAAATGCAGCTTGTGGTTCCACGGTCGAAAGTCCAGGAGATTCTACGGGAAATGCACGATGGAGGGTCTGTTGGGCACTTGGGCATCAACAAAACCCTGGAGAAGGTACGGGAACGTTTTTATTGGCTGAGTGCAAGAAGCGACGTTGAGAGCTGGTGTCGGAAGTGTACTACTTGTGCTGCTAGTAAGAGACCCAAAGTCAAAACCAGGAGTAAAACACACCAGTACAATGTGGGTGCGCCCTTTGAAAGGATCGCCGTCGACATCGCAGGACGGTTTCCGGAAACTAAAGGCGGCAATCGTTACATCCTTGTTATTGCTGATTACCTAAGCAAGTGGCCCGAGGCATTTGCGATCCCAAATCAAGAAGCAAAAACCGTTGTCGACCAGATAGTGGACCACTGTGCAGGTTTGGACACGGTGCAGGTTTGGAGTTCCAAGGGAATCACATTCCGACCAGGGAAGAAACTTTGAGTCGAAGGTATTCCAGGAAGTATGCGCAGCAATCGGACTACAGAAGACATGGACCACACATCTTCACCCACAATCAGATGAAATGGTGGAACGCTTCAACAAGACGCTGAAGGAACATCTCTCTAAAGTCGTGGACGAGAATCAACGGGATTGGGATCAGCGAATGCCTTTATTCCTCATGGCCTACCGAAACGCTATACGGATATACTCCATCTGAAGTTTTATTTGGACGAACTGCCAGGCCACCCAGTGAACTCAAATTCAGATTTCCCATTGAAGATTCAACATGCGAGGACTACGTGGTGGACCTTAGAGAAAGGATCTTAGACATACACCAAAGGACCGGAAGCAATATTAGGATTGCGAACGACCGCATGAAGACCAGACACTATGCACGAGCAATAGCACCCGAGTTCAACGAGGGAGATCTGGTATGGCTCTACAACCCACATCATGAAAAGGGAAGATTGCCAAAGCTTCAGCAGGACTGGGAAGGGCCCTACTAAGTTGTAAAGCGAATTAATGATGTGGTGTTCCGAATCCAACGAGGATCAAGAGCGAAGATGAAAGTTGTCCATGTTGATCGCCTACATCGCTACCACGGAAGCAATGATGACGTACTTGTTCGGGACGAACAAAACTAAGAGGGGGCAATGTTATGTGGCGACAAGAAGTAAAACAACATGCAGGGGTCGCTGAATGTACCCATCAATTCACTCTACGAACACAATCACTCGATTCACTGAACGAACATACTCAACTGTCATGCCAGTCATCTGACAGCAGCTGGCATATTCGAAGTTCGCACTTCGATTTCCCCTCCTTGGAATTCAGCGGAAGAGTACCAATGGAAAATTACCAAAGGGGAAGTATGGAACGTACTAAAAGGTGCTTAATTTTGTATAAATACACGGGTGACAGGCTCGTACGAGACAGTGATATTTTAAACGTGGGCTTGTGAAAATCGGTAATAAAGTAAAAAATGATTGAGTTGAAATAAAGTGTTGAATTCTAAGTAGTATAGTTGAATAACAGCGTGATTTGAATTTGAATAAGTTTGTCTGATAAATAAACTGTTTCGTTGTGTGATTATAAAAGTGAAATTGAGTTTTATTTGACGAACCCCAGGCAAGAATATTACAATATACACGTTCTTATGAAAATGTATTTCACTGATTTGTAAGTTGTGTACTTCGACGTAACGAATGCAACGGATTAATTGGGCTGAAGGCTTAAGTCACGCTCTTCTGTATGCCACTAGCCAAAAGAATGTGTGCGTTTTACTGAGTTGTCAGTTGTGTACTTCAACTGTAACAATCCGTTACGTCGAAGTACACAACTGACAACTCAGTAAAATACACACGTTCCTATAGGAAGTGACGTACGTCACGAAGTTCTTCTATGGGTCCCTTCACATAAGAACGTGTATATATAACTCAGTTGTCAGTTGCATACTTCTCCGTGATAGATACAACGGATTCATTGGGCTGAAGGCTTTAAGCCAGCCAAAAATCTGCCTGCAACAACTTATATTAGCTTGTTCTTTCGACATTTCCGTCCGCTAACATTTCTTTAACTCCACTCTACGACTAAACGTAAAAATAGAGGGGCCTGTACGGCTTAATAGTAATCATAATTGTTGTAATTTACTAAACAAGACATGTTGGCAATAAATAAAAAATAGAAAGATGATTGTCGGTCATAGGTGCTACCATCTGCACAACAGCCCACTTCCATCTCGGGCGTCCAAATAGCCTACATGATCTCTCTGCATAGATAATGCACATAAACCATCAACATTATATTAGCTTTGTTTAAATGCAAAAGTGGAGGGTTTGATTTGAGTTCAGTCCAGTAATTAAAATAACAGAAATCAAAAATGAAAAATGTAACAATTTAGTTCATTCTTTTGCATATATTGAAGCTGCAAATATGCCAAATCAACACGAAAAAGTAATCAAGTACCCAAAAAAATTCAAATTGTGCATATTTAAACCACAAATTACTGAATAATTAGATATTCAACTTCGGACATGTAAAAGCTTTGCCCACAAGCTGAAATTTAGGAATTTACCCATCTGCCGACATTTATTTATAACTGTGAGTAAATTCATCAATTCGTCTTTTCCATGCAATTTCGTTTTGGAGCTTTTACATCAGCTGATCGCGTAAGATAAATTGTTGTTCTATCTTCTTACACGTGTTCACCGAAACGGCAATTCAAAGCTTTGTAAAAGCTTTAAAGGCTTTATAAAAAACGTAAACAAATGGTTGTTGGAGGGTAAGAGGAACGCAAGTTGAATATCTAGTTATTCAGTATTTTATGCTATTAACGTACCGATAACAGACACAAGACCTTTATCTTGTTCTTGTCTGGTGCAAAAAATCACTCCACTTCTGAAAAAAGCGTGCAGTACACCATACAGGGTGTTTCCAAATTCGATGCAAATATTTTGACACAAGATTCTTGGGTATATTTGAAGAATAAAATTGTTCTACAGTATGGGCCTATTTCAAATTTTTATACCACTTATTGGGAATTTAAGAAAACACCGACTTTGAGGTACCTTGACCCATACTAACACAAATATCTCCGCTAACACTTACAACAGGTACTTCATTTAGGACTTAAATTTTAGAAGAAATAGTACTTCTCTTAACTGCATTAAAATAAAATTGATAGCTTTTTCAACTTTCGAGATATTTGCTTTTAAGTCGGATCCTTTTTCCCTGCCCATGACATTTTTTTGACTTTCAAGACACATTTCTGCGAAAAATGCGTAATAAACATATCGGTAATTTTTTCTTTCTAGTGCACCTAACAATACTTAATAAAAATTCTTAAGACAAGTTACCCGAAAAACCCACAGATTTTATGATACTTGGAAAATTCCATAGCAGGTAAAATTATGAAAAACTCGATTCGTAGTGTTCAATTCCTATTATTCTGAATAAAAATGTTTGTGTTTGGTTTATGTTTTTTTTTATTTCATTAAGTTAACTTTACAATCAAATAAGGTGTTCAAAGTGTCCTCCTCCATTTTGTATGCATGCTAGAGCCCGTTTTTGGATTGCGCTGTCAACGTTTATTGAGGATAACTCCTGCCTCACTTGTGACGAGGCTTGGAGAATACGATCTTCTAAATCATTTAGAGTTGATATTTCTGTAGAATTAACAAGTTCTTTCATTCTCCCCCATACAAAAAAAAATCCATAATTGTAAGGTATGGATATCTTGCAGGCCTGTGAACTGGACCATTTCTTCCTATTCAACGACCAGCGTACTTTTCATCCAGCCAATTCTTAACCTCGCGACCAAAGTGGGCTGGGGCTCCATTCTGTTGAAAATATGACGAAGCTCGTTGAGTTACCGGAACATCCTCTAGTAGATCTGTTAAATCATTGCGCAAAAATTCCAGATAGTTTGCAGAATTCAGTGTGGGAGGCAGTTTGAAGGGACCGATTAAGTTGTTTCCAATAACACCTGCCCACAAATTGACGCTAAATCTGTGTTGAAATGATGACTCTCTCCTTGTGTGTGGGTTTTCCGCAGCCCATGTGTGTAGATTGTGAAAATTTGTAATCCCATCTCTAGTAAATTGAGATTCGTCCGTCCATAGGATTCTGCTTATAAAACCGTTGTCATCCAAGTTCCGCTCTAACAACCAGTTGCAAAACTCAAGTCTCGGCTCCAAATCACTCGGAAGCAGTTCCTGCACAGGTGTATGGGGGTATGGATACAAGTTTTCCGTATGCAGGAGACGAACAATTTCATGTGTTGAAACATTAAATCGCAAGGATAAGGGCCTGATGCTGATTGATGGATCATTTGCAACCGCTTCCAGTATTCTTTCATCAACTGCAATTCTTCCTGGTGAAGCTCCTGCGTTAGGTCGTCTTGTTGAAACAGATCCCGTTTCCCGAAGTCTTCGAAACGAATTTGTAAATACGCGGGGATTAGGTACTCTTCGGTTAGGATAAAGCTGATGGTATCTTTGTTGTGCTCTAATAGAACTTCCGTTGCACATCCCATAAACGTAGATAATATCGGCGTATTCTTCGTTTGTAAAAGATGCCATTTCAAGTAGGGTTTCTTAACAACTGTTGTGTCACCTCGGCTTCAAAAATGACTTTGATGGATTTAATTTTGTTTTCTAACCTTTTATACAATTTACATTAGGTAAATTTTCCAACTAGGCGACCAACCTCAAACTTAGTCCTTTTTGGGATTTAACAGAAAAATGATAGGGAAATCACCTTTTTATCAGGTAGTCTAATAAAAATGCATGCTCTAAAACCTACGCAAATTATTAATACATAGTCAAAAAATCGTTCTTGTTGTCAATTGCGGTTAAAAAAGTAGGTAACAAATCATATTTCCACCTTATACCTGTCGCGGCTTCGTGAAAAGAGTTTTTCATAATTTTACCTGCTATGGAATTTCCCAAGTATCATAAAATTGCTATATAAAAGTGCTATATATATTTCCCATTAAAAAAACTTTTATTTTAATTGGCAAGTTATTTTTTTTAATGCAAAATTAATCTGAGTACATTGGCTCCGTTTTAGTACTAATTGAAAAAATTGCTTTCCATCAATACTTTGTTAGGTACCAACTGAAAAAATTGTTTCCCATCCCTAGTTTGTTAACATTTTGCTGTGGCTTTATTTCGGGATATTTTCTGTTCTTGTTTGTGACGAAACTAGAAACAAAATAAGCCCTTGTTATGTTTTTACATTAAAAAGCCTAAAAATATACGAATACCGCGTCCTTTGACTGTCGAAGAACATGATTAGGATGAATACAGTTTTTCCATTTCAAGCCCATGTTGAAATTAAAGTTTTTGCACTAGTTAATTAAATACAAACATTTTATAAAACAAAACAAAATTATTTCTGTAGAAAGACCAACCCGTTCCAAATTTACACGAAGTAAACAAGCGAACTGTCAACTCATCTGTTGGTATTGGTAAATCTGAAAATGAATCTTGCTAAAAATCGAGATTTTATTCTGCGATTTCAGATTCAAGAAATGTCAGTTTTCCCCTTAATTTCACCTCATTTTTGCCACCAAAGAAACGTTTTCAAATTTAGATCTGTCAGTTTTGACATACCCATACCCACTTCAAATTTTTTTTGACTCCAAACGAAACGCACATAATAAATGTATTTCAGAAATTCGGTGTCTGTCTGGTGTGTGTGATGCGTTTAATATTAGTGTATGTAGGCATGTTGTCTGGGTCGGGTACACTGATCAGCCCATCTTGTCTGATTTTGTTTTGGCTTTCTTGGCATTACAGGCTTTTGCTGGTGAAGATTTTTGCTAATTGATTTTTTTTTGTTTGGCTATATTTAGCATATATCTTTCTAATGGAAAGTTAGCAAGGACCATTTTTTCAACCGTCTGTTTTCTTTCGGTCGTTCATTTCTATTTTTTAAAAACCTGACAGTAAAACGGTTATCTAAATGAGGTGCGATCCGAGAAAATTAAAACCATTTTTGTACCCGACCAAGGGTAGGTAGGTATACCTACCTTTTAATTTTAATGCATAGTTTGTACATAGTGGAATATTGACCTTAGACCCCTAAGACCTTTTAGAGAGAGACCGACAGGTGAATTGATTAGGACATGTCCATCCGTCTGTTTGTGTGAAGGTTTTAGGTTTTTAAATTTGAGCTTGATATCGTCACACAGACGATGCGTCTTAAGACATTTAAGACAGTGTCTACCCAAGCCAAAACCCAAAAGTACTAGGTAATTTCTTTCGGGTTTTGGCTTGGGTAGAACGAATTTAAACAGACAAAGTTAAAAATACTTATGCCTTTGCCTTATCATTCGCACTTTCAATCCATTAATCTATTTCATAAACTGAAAATGAATTGCAAACTAAATGTGCCGGTTAATTTCTTGCATGAAAGAAATTTAAACTGCAAGCATATACTTAAACACACACATTTAAGCCTGTATGACACTTCATTTTTTTTATTTTTTCCGGAGTAACTCGACCAATATGTCAGCCTGGTCAAGAGAAAGAAAGATAGATTTTGACAGATATAGTTTAGTTGAATTTTTTTTCACGTGTCAAAAATTCTGTGTTTGCAATAACCAAAAGCAGGGGACAGCAATTTTTTTTTGCTGTCCATTTAAAACTATTACACCGGGATTTACTCATTTTAAATAAATTTAATTGCTTGTCATAAATATGGAAGCCTGTATGATCGCGGATGCGAAACAACTTTGGATGTAGATTGCTGATAAATACTGATGCAAAGGCAGCGTAAAGGACACATACATTTGGGTTCCATTCAGGATATCGTCCAGCATCATCTGAGTGTGCTTCTCCGTTGACTGGACCCACTTAATTTGTTTGAAGAAAAAATAAAACTAGCAAATACTAGCAAATACTATAAAAAATATTTTCAACTTTTTATCTTTGCTTTCAAAGTGTAAACAAACTCCGATGAGGGCTAGAAAAAAACGATTTGTCAAACCAGTGCTCTAGGGGCATTTTATAGAAAAAATCCCACATAGCAAAGTTCCCATTTTCGGCTTTGACTTTTCCCTTTTTTATCCCACACCAAAATAAAACATATTTTATCAATTTTGTTTAAAAACTGTTTTGAATTTTATTATTTTAAACGAATATAGTAAAAATTAGATGTTCTACATTTTGATGACAGCGGCTTATACCTTTTTGATTTATTAAACTAACAAGTAAGTGCCCGCCTCACCTACATTACTGGTTCAAAAGGTTTGAAATGCAAAATTATTGTAAGAAAAATCGCTAATTCGTCTTCAAAGTCCACCGAACAAACTTAAGATTAGCTTGATGCGAGTTTGAGCACCATGTTATTGTCATTATGGCTCTCAAAAGGGAGTGAAATTGACATTTCACAGGAGCGGGCAAAAAAACTTTATATACGTGGACAGTTTATATCTCCTTTTTTGAGCGTTACACAGTTATAAAAGTGTGCTGAAAGAGAGAACTGTCATAAAGGAGGTTTGTGAAAAGGTTGAATGAAATGGCCATGCCCAAAAATGGTGCTTTTTGTTTTTTTGATGGCACAGATGCTGGACAGATTTATGACAATAAATTAAATTTAATTAAAACGAGTAAATCCCGGAATAATAGGTTTAAATGAACAGCAAATAAAAATTGCACATTCCTTCCTCCACTGCTTTTTGTTATTGTAAACACACAATTTTTGACACGTGAAAAAAAATTTCAACTTAACTGTATCTGTCCTTGAATGGCATAATCTATTTTTCCTTCTCTTGACCAGGCCGACAAATTGGTCAATTTACTCCGAAAAAAATACAGAAAGAATGAAGTGTCATACGGGCTTAAGCAAAAGAACTTAAAGACTCAATAAAGAATTCAATTCAATTCTATGACTATTGCTATGCACTCACTTCAAGGGTAAATTTCAAGCGAAATCATCTGCGCTGCTCTGGCTCTCATATTTACTCAAAAAAAAAAAATACAGAAAAAATGAAGTGTCATACGGGCTTATGCCATTTGATTCTTACATGATACAAGTTCACCACGCACGATAGCGACAAGCCCAAGGTAGAAAATGTGTGTTGTGTCGTCACTGCGCACAGCGATCGGATAACGAATATCTCCGAAGAGACTGTCTTTGTTTTTGCCCAGCTGTAGGTAGCGATATGCGATATCACTCATTTTAGGGATTCGTACATGGGAAAGGTAGACAGAATTGAAAATGTCTAATCGTTGGTTTCTTTTGAATTGGCTTTACAGTTGAACACTTTTTGGGTGGCAGTCGTTGTGCCTGTGAATAAGACTCTAATAAAAAAGAGGACGAGACACGAGAATGAAGGGGAAGATAGGAAAGGAAAGAATCTACAATTATTTTGCTTGGAAGTAGCTAGTTATTTTGTATTTATTAATTTTCAACCCAATGCTGTGAGTATTTTTTTAGCTCTTGTTCTATTAGTAATTTTTATGTGAAGCTGTCAGAGAAGGTTGCTTATTTTTCAATGTTGCCTAGTAGGTACCAACCTAAAAAAAATAAAGGTAAGGATCCAAATGGATTTTTAAGGAATTGTTGATTTTTTGAAAGCAAAACAAAAAATAATAAATAACGACAAAAAAGTATAAAAGCTTATAGCGCGCTATACCTCCTTAAAAGCCCTTTTATTCTTGATACCTTGACGTAGTAAGAGAGCTTAATCGGGCTTTAAACCATACATTCGTACCTATACAATACGTATTATCATTATTGTAAAATCAAAAAGCAAGAAAAATAAATCAAAATGGGTCTTAATGTCTAACCAGTTTGTTCGAGTGCCGGACGTCCCTGGTTGCACAGTGTTAAAATTGGTAAAATCCTCCTATGGACACGGCGACTATTGGCTTGAATGTAATGTCCCATTATTTGAATTTTATTTCAAATGACCTTTTGACCTTTAGACAAGCGTTAGGGCTAGGAATACCTTCGATTTTCGATTTATAGCAAATGTGGGAAGAAAGCGAAAATTTGACCGCCAATGACCATACCCACTTTTACTAAGTTGTATCCTTTATACGATACGTAATTGTATCCTTAAAAACTAAATACATATCTCTGAAAATTCACTTTTAATTGATAAAAAATATATATATATGTATGGGTAGTTATGACAAATATTTAAGATATCAGCATTTGCCAAGTTTGTTTCATACAAATTTTTGGTCTCCGCCCACTATTTTGGACGGCTCAAACCGGCCGGTTAAATCGAAAAAAAAAAAACCGGAAAAACCGAAAGCCGGTTGTTTAAAAAAAACCCCCATCCCTAGCTACCAGGGCTTTCGGCTGTGTGTGCGTATTTTTTAAATCACCGTGGCATGCCTAGAGAACGTAGTGATTGTAATAAAAGATCTCTCTCAATGAGCGCAATGCCATTTCAAAGCCGGTTCAAAGCCCACGTACCGTAACGTTGCATTCGTGCGATCCATGAATGTTTAAGCCTTTCTCTCTTTCGCGATTGTGTTGAAATTTGATTGGCATTACCTATGAATAATTTCTACCTTTAAATTACATTAAATAAAAATAAAATTTAGTTCCCACCCACTTGATGCCTCCGATGGCCTTCGTAATTAAGCTTTAGCTACGGCCGCGGTCGAGGACGAAGCCATATAAACGCATATTGCAAGAAATCCAATAGAAACAACATTTGCCTCTTTGATTGCAACGAAAATTTTGTATGAGTAACATTTACTGAATAACTGCATAAAAAATTAAAAACACAAACGTATAAACTTTCTCTATATTTATTTTTTTTAAGAAAAAAAATCTTTATTTACTAAATAAAATTCTTTTTATATAAGAACAAATTATCCTTAACTAATAAGTTTCTTTTCGTCTCTTTCTTTCATTTCACCTCAAATTGTTATATATAAATTTTTAAGATATATATATATACATATGTATGTAATGTATATATATTTTCTTCTCACAAAAAAATATTTTACGGAAAAGCAATAATAAAAACGAGTTTTCGATTTTTTTTATTTTGTTTTTAATACATTATACATAACATAAAAATAAAAGTTATGGAAAATAAAAAAAATAATTTATTTTGATTGCACAGATCAAAAATGTCATTTCTTTGGAAACGAAATGACGTTTTTAATTAACTTAATTTAAATTGTTTTGAAATATATATGTAAAAGTATATATTTTGAAGAGCTTTCAATATTTTTTAAAAATATTTTTTTTTTATGTTCTCTACCAATTATCTAACTGAAACACGCATTTTTTCTATATACATACGTATAAAAAAGTTAAACGAAATACATAAGGCCCATTTTGTGTTCGTAATATTATAAAAGTATATTTGTGTACATATAAAAAAATTGCGTGAGATAGTTTTTAACCTTGTACACAACTGTTGTATAGAAATAATCAAGTCTTTAGAAGATGTATTGAGAAAAAAATTTTAAATAATAAATTGTAAGGAAAATTTTTGAGCTTATTTTTTTATAAATAAATGACACCAAAAAAGGGCGTTGTTCGATTTAAAAATTAAAAATACATACATGTACAGTCAAAGCAGCGTAGAGTAAAGAATTTACTAAAGAGGTACAAAAAGTTAATTATTTTTTTTGTACTAAGCAACGAAAATTTTAACTACACAATAACTTTTAAGAACAAAAGATTCTTAAAAAAATTTTAGCCCACGTATCCAAAAGGGAAAATTTGGAGAAAAAAACGAAATAATTGCATATGCTAAAAATAAAAAAATATCAATCGGAATAGATAAATATTAAACAATATCAAACAAAAAAAAAACAACCCAAAAATGTTGATTTTTTTCTCATTTCCAAAATTTTTACTATAAAAAACTTCCATTAAAAAAATATTCGGAGTAAAGTAGGGATTTGCAAATTTTGTTTTAAAATTTGACTCAGTCGATAATTTAAAAATAAGAAATATAGTTAGGACTCTCCCATTCTCTTGTGGTAACATCTAAAAAAGGAAATGACGTGTGGTATAATTTACTGTTGAGAGTGGGAGGGCGGCAGGGACTTGTTTTTAAGTCTGAGAAGAGTGTACAACATAGAAGAAAATTTTGATATCACACTTTTTAGCATTGCTCTGCTCTATGCTAATACGTTTCCATTTCTTAGAATAATTCTTTTTTAGAAGAGAAGTTAATTTTGTAATAAAAATATATACAAATATCAAAAATCAAGTCATGAGTCTTACGTTAGTCAGCGAACATAAGCAAATTTGTTTGTGGGATTTTGTTTAAAACTTTTTATTATTTTTAACGTATCAACTGAAAAGTAAACCAAGATAGTGGTTTCAACAGTAGTTTTCAACAGAAATAAAAATTTAAATTAAAGAATATTCCATGACCAACAAGAATATATGATTCTGCACAATGATTTTTCGAAACTTTCAATTAGATATGAACGAAAATTCTGCTTATGCCAAAAGGAAAATTTTATCATTTTGCGGCTCATAGAGCATTTACATGCTTGCTTAACCAGTATTGCACAGAAAATCAAAATCAGCAGGTTTCGTGTCAGCTTTATGATGAGAAAGTAGTTTTTACTGTAAACATAAAATACAGAAACAAGACGAAGAATCAGATTATTATAAATAAGTTTCATTGTAACATTAAGGAATCGGAACAATGAATGGGATGTTTATATGCTTACACATAGATAGAATAATATAAAACAATCTTTGAAAGTTTCCATAATTCTTCATTTTTTTAAGCAATAATGCATGAGATTTTTGCCTTTAACGAATGTACACCATTGTATTATCTTCTTGATGCTTGGCCTATATTTTCCTTTACTCCTTTTTCGAAACCATTGCTGTTTTTTTAAATGAAAGGAAAAACATGTTATTATGAACAAATGCTATCCACTTGGCATTCTTTTCTTTTTGCTTGCTCTTGTAGATTAAGTAGATTAAAATAATTATTTTTCACGCTTTTCTTTTCACATTTATAGATATTATTATAAATAATTATTAATTAAAAAGAGTTATGTTGTAACGTACCTATATATAATTTCTTTTCCTACATAAAGTGTTAAATTTTTTACAACATATTTTAGTTCTTCATAATTTATCCATTATATTGTTGTATAATCATCATTGTAGAATGTAGGTAATAATGCAGTTTTTTTTAGTACAATATAACTTTAAATTTTATTTATATAAAAAAACAATCTTTTCTCTCATTCTCTTAAAATTTATTGAACATATAAATCTTTTATATTTCACTCGAACTAGCTGACTTCATTTCTCTATCTTACAGGTACTTTACAAAAAAAAAAACTGTTCCTGCTTGCGAATTCACACTTTTGCTATCTCATGTACTCTTTCGTTATTCATTATGCTCATTCTCTCATTTAATATATATGTATAATGTGTACAATATTTTTTTGTTAAAATAATTTTTAATGTAACTTTATGTTATTGATATCTACACATTTAAATTAAAGCCAAAAAAACAGTAATTTTTGGAAAGGCTGATACGAACCTTTCTCTTTTTATCTATTTGTCTATTTCTGCATTTAGTACATAATTAACCATGCATTTTTGTTTTTTGTTAATGGTATGTGTCAGTATAAGGTGTGAATCAAAAATTAATCACATAACCTTGTGAGGATGTAATCGGTTAACGACTTAAGCTAGAGTAAAAAATATTAATTTAAAATAAAACTACTTTATATACAAACCTTTACGTATGTACGTTGTTTGTGTATACATATGCCATGCATAACTAAACAAAGAAATTAATTTACATTATAAATGTTTTAACTAAAAACTAAGGTTATTTATTTATATGTGTGTGCGGTGTTCGAGGGTATAAACATATTTCTTGTCGAAGAGATGACAAGTGGGAAATGGGCGATATTAATGTCGATGACTATAGCTTGTCCTGCTATGCTACGGTTCTATGATCTCCAATACCTCCGATAGATCCATCTCCTGCCACCAGCCCACTTTCACCAAGGCCGCTTCCAAGACCAGTTACACCCATCATTAAATCATCTCCACTCGTACTACCAGTGGTACCACCACCACCATCTTCTTGTGAAGACGCAGCTGCAGCCGCCGCAGCGGCTGCTTGAGCTGCTTGTGTGGCTTGTATATGTGACTGCACCGATGGTGGTATCGCATGCACATCCCAGATTTCTTCGAGAAATTTCGGAAGCTTGCGATTCTTTAGCTTCAGTGAAAAGCACATTTCGGCATTTTGATTGCCTAATGTTCGAAGTTCTGTTAGAATGGAAAGAAGCTTTGCAAAGAACACTAAACATTTTGGATCACCTCTATGTCGATTAAGGATATAGATCCGTAACGTATCGATGTAGTAACTTTGTATCTGTTCGACTAGTTCGGCTTCTTCGAGACCAGGACGATCCGAAAAGATCACAATGGCAGTGAGCAAGGCATACTCGACATTGTCGACTGTCATCGAGTACATTTGACGACAGAAATGCAACAAATCCTCAATATTGTCCGCCATACCAGCCATTTTGTACGAATCACGGGTGTAAGATCGATTATTGGCGAAGAAAATTGAGTCGGACGCCGCATCATAGCGCCGTGCCATTCGCAACATCATCACTTCACTTGAACATGCCTGCAAATATAAGAAATAATTATATTATTATCTACTTATTATTGATGTTCTTTTATTAAAAAAAATTTATTTCTATAGATAATAGAAACAAACGATGTATGTATTTTAATTGCATAATTTTAAGCAGCTTATAAAATAAAAATACAAAAAAATATATTCGAATTTATTATGTTTTCAAAAGTTTTAATGGGCTTTTAGAATAAAAAATATATATTAACTAAAGATTGAAGAGTATAAAAATGTAAGCAACAATCAAACAATTAACATAATAAAAGAGTACAAAATTAAATTTATTATTTAAATGTCAAAAAATAACATATATCTATTAAAAAATAAAACAAAAAACAGATAGGTTTAACGGAGAAAGAAAATTTGATCTGCGAAAGTTTAGAAGCTTGATTCGCAGTCGATCAAAAATATAACTTTTTTTTTAATGAGTCTGTAGAACAATCACTGAATAAATCCATATCATTACAGATCAAATTCGCTTCTCTAATGCAACGCGCCATGGGTTCGTTTCGCCCATAGTTTGTGCGGGAAAACTACCTCTTTCAACTCCAGCAGCATTTCCATGCAAACGGCGTTAAAGACGACAACATGAAAAAATCATATTTCTTATCGTCATGCGGAGATTACCTTTTGGATCTCATAAAAAAGTTGTTTGGAGCAATGGATGTAGGAACATATACATATGCTAAGCTTACCTCGTGTCTGACGGAACATTTCCAATCTAATCAACATATACTCGCGTCGAGATGTAAATTCCTTCGTCATAAAATGGCACCAGGTCAAAGTTATAGTGACTGGATCGCTGATCTAAGAGGCATCGCAAGGGACTGTGCTTTTGTTTGCAAGAAAGATGGATGCAACGAATCATACGGCGACTACATGATCCGGGACATGATTGCGTTTTATACACCACACGAGCATGTCCGAATGGCAGCGACTCAAAGCAAAGACCCAACACAAGAGAAACTGCAAGAAATCATCACAGGATTTGAGACATCGCAACTAGCGTCATCAATTCTAAAGGACAGCGAACGGAATTTACCAGCCTCAGAAGTCAACACCATACATTCATTCACAAGTAAGTCCAATCAACAATTTTTAAGTAGAAAATCTTGCCCTGATTGCCACGTGGCCCATGATCGAAGCAAATGTAGGCATCAAGATTCTATTTGCGATAAATGTCAGCGTAGGGGTCACATACAAAGCGTGTGTATGGCAAGTCAGAGAAAATCAGACACCTCTCAGCCAGGTTCACACTTCAAGCGTCACCCAAGAAATTTTTCCAAGAGCCGCAAGTACTCGCGCTCCAACTCAAAACAGTCGCAGGGGCAAACAAACGCTAGCCAAAATTTTTCTAAAGGCAGTCGTCATCGCCAAATAGAAAACGCTCATTCTATCTATCTGCTCGATCATGATGAGATTTGTACGCTCTCTGGTACAACCAAAAACTCTGTAGTAAACAAAAAATTAATGGTTTCGCTTGTGATAAATGATTCACCGCTAGATTTTCGACTAGACACAGGTGCATCTTGCTCTTTAATAGGCATGAAAGTCTATGCAGATCTAGGTAACCCCAAATGTCAGTGTACAGACAAAAAATTGCGAGCTAATGGGAACATTGAAGTACCAGTCAAGGGAAGCAGAAGACAATTAGTTTGCCATTACTTGTCGTAGAGAGCGAAGAAGGTTCCAATATAATGGGTTTAGATTGGTTAAAAGCATTCAAGTTTTCTCTGTGCAGTTCATCAGCTGAGCTTGTTTTTCAATAGGAACACGAAGCTAGACAGGAGCTTGAGGTTAAGACTAAACTACTTTGCGAATCATACAAAGCAGTTTTTAGTCCTGGTCTAGGACGCAGTACTCAGTTCGAGGCACATTTAAAACTAAAAGCAGGTGCTCATCCTAAATACGTACCCTTTCGTCCTGTACTTTATGCGCAGAAGCCTTTTTGAAAGCAGAAATAGATCGAATGGTTCAACTCGATATACTACGTCCTATACAGACAAGCCAATGGGCAACAAAGCGAATGGATCTATCGCCTTTGTGGCGACCGCAAAGTCACCTCTGGAGGTCGACCGCCATCCTATGCCAAAAAAAGAAGATTTATTTCATCGCATACAAGTTGGGGAGCACTTCACAAAAATTGACATGTCTGAAGCCTATTTGCGAATTCCCCTAGACAATGAGTCAAAGAAATTTTGCGTAATATCAACTGAATTTGGACTATTCGAAGTCCAAAGGCTACCTTTCGGTACAGCCAGCTCCGCCGGAATCTTTCAAACATTTATTGACCAGTTGACATGCGATTGAAAATGTTGCGGCGCGTACATTGATGATGTGATCGTTTCAGGAAGAACCTCAGCCGAACACTTGCAAAATTTAAAAACAGTTTTAGAACGTTTTGAAACACACGGGCTTAAATGTAATTTGGCCAAATGTCAGTTCGCCCAAAGAGAGGTAGATTACTTAGGCCATATAATCGACGCTAATGGAATACGCCCGTCAAACAGGAGACTACAAGCATTAAGGGATTTGCCTACACCAACCAATTTAAAGGAATTAGAAGCATTTCTGGGAAAAATGAATTATTATCACCAATTCATCGACAACTTCGCGCAAATTGCAGGTCCGCTCAACATGCTAAGGGCGAAAAACGCAAAGTTCTTTTGGGGTAAGGAGCAAGAGCAATCTTTCAACACGCTAAAATAAAAAATATTGAGTGAAATAAAGTTATTTCACTATCAGGAGGAACTACCAATATCATTGGCGACAGACGCGTCGTCACACGGCATTGGCGCCGTCATTTCTCATACGTATCCAGATGGGTCCGAAAGACCTGTTGCCTTCGTTTCAAAGACGTTGACAGATGCTCAAAAGAACTACAGCCAGATCGAAAAGGAGGCACTGTCGATAGTGTATGGCGTAAAAAAATTTAACCAATACCTTTACGCTCGTCAGTTTGAAATCATCACTGACCATGAGCCCCTTGTGGCTATATTCAATCCTAGTAAGCGGTTGCCCCTAATGACAATTCAACGTCTACAGCGTTGGGCAATTATGTTGATGGGCTACACGTACTCTACACGTACTCTTCAATATCGACCGACGAACCAGCACTGCAACGCAGATTGTTTTTCGCGCTTGCCACTCGGATCGGACGAGGACTTTGATAAATCGGAAACCTGAAATGCCATGGATGTTATATACGACTCAGTAGTCGACGATTTTTCGATCAATGCCTCAAGGATTGCGAGTAATACAAAAAAGGACCCGATTCTAAGCCGAGCATCATTGTATATCCAAAATGGTTGGCCAAAACAGTTGCCGAGTAACGAAAGCGCTTTGATTCCATTTTTCAGACGCAGGTAAAGCAGGTAAAGGTATATGTGCTAACGTTCTTTTATTACAGACTGAACACACCAGAGTAGTCGTTCCAAGATGTCTTTAGTCCCGAGCGCTTGCCTTACTTCACGAAGGACACTGGGGTGAAACCAGGATGAAGCAGATAGCTCGTCAATATTGCTGGTGGCCTGGAATAGACGATGCTATACAGCAGACCGTTGGCCAGTGTTCAGCTTGTCAGATAAACGCTAGCAATCCTACAAAGCAGTTCACAAGTTGGCCACCCACTAAGGAAGCCTGGGAGCGCATCCATGTAGACTTTGCGGGTCCATTCGAGAAGCATATGTGGTTGATAGTCGTTGACTCCCACTCCAATTTTCCTTTAATCCTTAAAATGGCCTCTTGCACCGCGAAGACAACAATCAGCGCACTACAAGCAGTGTTTGCTATGGAAGGCCTCCCGAAGACGATAGTGTCCGACAACGGCACCTAATTCACATCAGCGGTATTTCAAAATTTTTGTACTCGTTTCTCGATGCAACACTTAACATCTGCTCCTTTCAACTCAGAGTCAAATGGTGCCGCTGAACGAATGGTGCGAACTTTCAAAACCGCATTTTCGAAAATAATCTGTGACTCCGCTAGAAGAGAGGACGCTCTGCAAGTGTTTTTGTCAACATACCGGTCGACACCAGGCACCGATGGGAAGTCACCTGCAGAGAAGCATCATGGACGTTGCCATCGAACTGTTTTATCTGCTTTGTTTCCCGAGCAGATACTTACAAGTCGAACAAGCAGGGTCATCTAAATTTGTCAGAGGGCAAACCGTCCTCGTCCGACAATATCTACACAACACCGGATGGGTCAGAGCAGTCATTCTGAAAATGATGGGAAGGAGGATGTACAGGGTCGAAACTGAGCATGGCAAGGTCTGGCGCCGCCATCAAAATCAAATTCGGCAAACGATGGTCTCCAGAAATCAGCAAACCCCTTCAAGAATTCAGGCGAGTAAGCAATTCGTTTTGACTAATCCAAGTTCTTCTTTTAATTCAGATGATTTACAATCAAACAATCACAAGCCTCAAGACGTAACTAATCCTTTACTTGATGAGTCGCATCCATCACCACTAATATTATTATTATCCCATTTTTGCACAGGTGACCTTATGGTGGCGGAGGTTAGAGGGACGGATAAGAAGTGCACGGAGGGGCCGGTCTACATGCCATATGACGACGGCACCCCGATCCCCCGGAATCTTTGAGGGCATAACTAACTGCGTCTGAAGGTAGGAAAAACTTAGTCCTAGGCTGTTATGTAAATGCTTATCATAGTATCTTGGGAAGCTCAAACATTAACGCTAGAGGCGAGGTTTTGTTTGATTTTGCTTTCGGCTCCATCCTTTTAGTATGTAATAGGGAAAATGAAACTCTCCTTCGTTTCAGCGAATCGGAAGGAAGTTTAAGACGCAACTTTTGTGTGTTAGAACAGCTCTGTTCAAGTAATGAAATGTAGGTATACAGGTAGGCTCTCAGGCCTACTTAAAATTTTGAAGTTTTCAAAACCCCAACAAGAGCAAACTGGGAGAAGTTTAAAAAGCAACTACAGAGGACTATTAGAACAGACAAGATTTATTTTTATTGCAATTAGATAATTACAAACTTTGAAAGATTTATAATAAAATAACAAAGCCGTCTGCCGTGATTTGACATTACTTTCAACGTATATTATGAGATGCTAAGTTTGCAATACATAATTACAACTGAGTAGTTTAAGTTTTTATTTCAATAAAATAAATTTATTATATAACAAGAAGGCAGGAAGAAAGAAGAAAGCAGATAAGAGTGACAGTGAATAAAAAAGAAAAAAAAAAAAATATTTAAAGCAACAACAATACTGGAGAAGAGTTACCCAGCCATAAGATCCATTCCAAGATAGGTTTCCCTCTTCAAATGAGAGGTGGCTCTTTCCGAAACGTAAACGGCGAATTTCTGGCAAGATAGGACAAACAGCAAGGAAATGGAAGACATTCTCGACCACGTTTAAGTTGCATAGGGTGCAGGTTAGTTGAAGACCAGAACTGTGTGGCATGTAATTTAAGCCTAAGGTCTCAGTTCTAAGCTTGAAAATGTGCTAAATTGGTTGGCTGTTAAACTGTTATTGAAGTAGTTAACTTGTCCCAAAGAGTGCGAAAGATCTCTGTATAGCAACCTGGTTGACGACGATTGGGCCCTACATTGACTCTGTACGAAGAGGTTTTCATCAACCTTCGCAATACAATCGTATAAGATGGTCCGCAAGCTGAATATTAGCGAATTCTAGCGTTACATCAAGGTCAAACAACTCCTTAAAAAGCGATAACCTATGTTGTAGTGCGTGTGACATCACTTTCCTCTGTAGATTGGACTCAGGCCTGCTCAACACCCTTAAAATGTAGTCCGCATTAGCCTTGAGGCGCCTAATGTAGATTAAAGGGAGGCCGGATTCGACATGGATTGCGTAGGTTAGGGTTGATGAGGGAAGTTTTATATCATCATGGTCATATTTAAAAACTTGGTTTCCATAACAAAGGCAGATGTTTGTGGTAGGCTCAAACACCCTCAATTTTGAAGAAGAATCCAAAAAAGGTTACTGAAAAGCTTTTTCCATAGAAGGTTATACTGTCGTAGCAACGGTGCACTTTTCCTCTACATGCGGACGGACATCAAGGTTGTGCGTTATAAAAAAGCCAAGATACTTGAACTCCTTCACAACTTCGATACGATCTTCACCTAATAGCCATTGCTCACGAAAAACCATTGCTTTCGAAAATCAGTACTTTTGATTAAGAAACATTGATAACAAGGCCCCACAATTTACATAAGCGTTTTAGTCTATTTATCTGCAGCTGGAGTGAGATAAGATTATCGGCGAGAATGACTAGATCGTCGGCAAAAAGGGGGATTTTTAGTATGTCTTTCCAGACGTTATCGATAAACAGAGCGAACAGGATAGGGCTAAGATCACAAAATTTGGGAACACCTGTTGAAGTATTAAAATATTCAGACAAGCAACTGCCATTCCACACAGCTGCAGCTGTATTAGAAACAAACTATAAATAAATTCGTA
This sequence comes from Neoascia interrupta, assembly GCA_947623515.1. NCBI lineage: Eukaryota > Metazoa > Arthropoda > Insecta > Diptera > Syrphidae > Neoascia > Neoascia interrupta. The sequence continues at coordinate 113,109,720 of OX392462.1, forward strand.
GGAACTTCGAAGATGGACCAAGCATCGAAATTCTGTAAAGCTGGAAACCTCTGTTAATGGAATCGAAAGCCGCCGCTTTAAAATCGACAAAAAACGCGTACAATTTCTTTTTTTAAATTTGATCAATTGTAGAGAGACCAGAACGAAAGCCGGCTTGAAAAATGCTGAGTAAATTATTACTTTCTATACAGCCTACTAACCTATGGTTAATAATCTTTGTAAAGACTTTTCTAAAACCACAGAGAATCGATATTCCTCTGTAGTTTTCCGGTGGGTCTGGATTTCCTTTGTTATAAATTGCACAGATCATGGACTGAAGGAAAAACGCAGGTACACTTTCTTCCTCAAGAAACTTATTAATAGGTATAACGAGGTGGTCCATAAAAGCAGACGGTGAGTTTTTGTAGAACTCTACAGGAATCCCGTCAAGTCCTGCTGACTTTTTATTTTTCAGGCTTTTTAGTGCGGCCTGGAGCTCCTGAACAGTGATGGCCTGGCCTAACTCGGAAATTTCCAAAAAAGGCTCGACATGATAGAAGGCTGAAACAACAGATTGAGTTTAAAGCAGTTGCTAGAAATGTGTTGCAAGGGCTCCGACTCCAACAGGCAAAGCAGATTTTTGTGCACATCCCCCCATTCGCTTTACTTTTGCCCAAAATAATTTAGAGTCTTTGTATGAAGTCAAGCCTCCGTTTTCCGCAGACACCTTGACGGGTGCGTCATTTTGAATGACGCCGGTGCGGAGGCTTAAGTTGCATCGACTCTACCGGCTTCAGTCGGCTGAGAGGTGCGGCGAACTAAGCCCTACCAAGCCTGATTCCAGTGGTGTGTGAGCATACAGCAAACCGTGCCGAAGGATGCAAGGCTGACGGCTACATCAGTCACGAACGAGCTCCTTCAAGTGCCCTTGGCAAGGCTTGTCGTGTTAGTGCCTTATCCCAACAAAACCGGCTCTGTGCGGATGGACGTTTTCCTTACCGGCCTACCCATGGCCCGTGGGAGCAAATTAATGAACTCTTCCAACAAAAAGTCAAACGAAACTACTGAGGCTTGCCCTCACTCAGCCCTAACGGGCGCAACGGCTACGAACACTGTGACGACCAACACTACGACAACGGCGAAGACAAATACTTCACGACAAAAGACAGGAAGTGAGACAGGGAAGGTGGAGAAACAGCTCTACAGGCTGAGCGTCGACGATGATGCCTCCATCTCCCTTAGGGTGCGTCTGCACAGGACAGAAAAATCCAGGGTAGCCAGACAGAAAAATTTTTGGTGCGCAAATTATGGCAAGGCGATTCAGTAATCATTTTTATCCTGAACGAAACGGATATGCGCTGCATCATTGCACTAGGAGCACTTAAAAAATTTAAAAGAATGCAAAGTGAAGTAAAAAGAAAACACCGTTTTTGGGTGAATCCTTTCTTAGCAAAGAGGACTCTACACGATGAGGAACATTTATTAAAGGATTTTTTGTGGGACACAGGAAGTAACTTTACTTTACCTATATTATAAATTAAAATAAGACTTTCTATTATAAACTGTGCAACTGATACCATTCACATAGGTATGTATACAAATCACCTTATCTTAACCCCACAATTATTGCCTCATAAGGAAAGGATTTTCCGTTTGTCCTGTTGGTTAATATCCATCGTAAACAACCCCCAAATAAACATAAAGGCATAGCGAAATTCATTCTTAAAATCCTGTGCAAAACCTCAACTTTAATCCTTTTTTATGCATTTTTCCAACATTTAACTACTTGCAAATCCCGAAACACAGTAAGTGGCGAGGTGTTTGTAGTTTTTTTCGCGATAATCCGTTTGCTTACATTTGCGAACACTGGTATAGTATTATCAATGACTTTTCGGCTTTTGCGGGGTAATAAAATGAATAACGAATGAATAAATGAATGACCCTAATTCTTTGACTGTGAATCCTTTGGCTTGCGAGTGAATTATATCTGTTACGTGCACCTAGTACCTGGCTTTATTGAAAAAACAATGAATTGAAGCAACATTTTTTTAGAAAATAATTGAAAAAAATATTTTGAAAATAGAATTGAAATTATATCCAATGAATAATTCTAGCATGACGCACATTTCCTATTTTGGCATTCCTCAAAAGAACAAAAACGAATATACATCCCTTTTTAGCAAAAATCTATCATAACTCTTCCGTGCACGTCTTCACACCGCGGGGTCAACCCATAGACTATCGCCCTGGTCTGGAACCACACACACAATAGATACACAAATTCCAGTTTCTCGTCAAGACAGCACTGTTAAGCCGAAAATCAAAACAGAAATGTCTGACGATAGTCTTGCCGAAAAAGATTCCAACTATTGGTGTCTTCACAAAAATATTTCTAGACATATTCCTCGCCTGGAAATCGGCAAGACGAATCTATAACTGAGCCCCGTGCTCAGTTTTAAAAAAATCGCAGGTCTGCGAAGTTCATCCTGAAGGGTCTACTGAAAAAGGGAGAAGCAAACTGGAGTGCGAGCGGTCGTGAGTCTGTGAAACTAGCTGAAGCGCTCATCGCGTGTTGTCAACCTGCTTCGGGAGGAGAGCTCAGGGAGAGCTCATGCAATCAACCTGTAACGGCAAACCCCAGCGGAAAGACACTTGCTAAGGGAAGTCAACTCGTTTCGGGAGGGCTCCCTAATAGCACCAGGCGGAGGAGTCAACTCACTTCGGGAGGGTCCTCTGCCTAGCCGTCTATCTCCAAACCGACGTCCAAGAAATCCAGGTCTCAAGACGGCCCTTCAAAAACCCCTAAGAAGCCCAAGACATCTTTAATGGTGTCAAGGCTTTTCAGCGAGGTTGCGAAGGATCATCTGATACTGAATATCATGAACCAAGGTTATGATGAGGGTAGGATTGGCTCAGAGAAATGGAGACTCCTGAAGGCTCAGATTTCTTCAGGCATTCTTTAGCACTGCCTGGCCAATCCTACTTTGCCACCTCCTACCTTTATGGGCGGGGGCTGGCATCAGACGCGTGTCAAAATCCTGGTTTGCAGTAATGAGACGCCTGCTGACTACACCAAATCGGCTGACTACATTCTAGTCAGACCGAGAGCCAGAGTCTGGATCCCTCCGAGCCTTAGTGACCCGAAGGGGATTCTCCGACTCATCAGTATAGAACCCCGGTCTTCCGACTAAAAATTGGAAGGTTATCAAAGCTGAGGAGCCAACTGATGCCGGGCGATTATTTTCATTACTACTGAACCCGGAGTCTATTGACCCCTTGGCTGCAAAGGGGTTCAAGTTCTTCTATGGACTGGAAACACTCCACATGAAGGTTTATGAGAGGGACGGCAAGTCAGTTTCTAGCCCAGCTGTGTCAGCTGGCCCGTCTCAAGGTAAGCTTCCGGAGAAGCAGCATGGTGGCGAGCAATCCTCTGATTCGGAGGACTGCGACCCCACAGTTGTAGAGTCTATACCGACTAGCAATAATGCTTCGGTTGGTACAGATTGATCTACAGTACTCTAAAGCAGCCTCTGCTAACCTTTTGCTCCGCCTACAAGAAAGTGGAGAAGGCATCGCCCTTATCCAGGAGCCCTGGGCTCTTGATGATCGCAGAGTTACTGGACTGAGGGCAAAAGACTATGAGCCTTTCTATGCAAAAGTACCAGCTAAAACCAGCACCAGAAACCATTATTCTTGCAAAGAAAAGCCTTAAACTTACCTTGATTTTCTTTTACTCAATTTTAATGATGCAGACTTTGTTTGCGTCAGCATAGAACGCGGGAAAGAGATACGCATCTGGGTAGCATCGGCATACATACTGTACGATGCGACAGGACCCAGACCAGCGGAAATCATCCGAAACACTATTAGGCAAGCCGCGAGGGAAAGACATCCTCTCATGATAGGCTGTAATGCCAATGCGCACCATACTGCCTGGGCAGCAGCGACACAAACGATCGGGATGAGTGCCTTTTTGATTATCTTATGGCTACTAACCTCATTATTTGTAACAAGGGATCAGATCCCACTAGGGCCGGACCTTGCATTGGAGCAGGTGAAGCAGCCGCACCGTGCGCAAATTACAATGCATCGCTTGTTTTTTTAAGCTTAAATCTATTTATTATTCATATTTCAGATTTAATGAAGAAATATTAAGCCGTTTATGAATTCGCAACTTTTAATTATAGCAATTAATTATAGCAAGCATTTATAGCAAGCCAGGCCAAACGTGTTGCATTTAGTCCTCATCACAACAGGTGTTAAAGTCGTCATTATCGCATTCGAAGGCGACGGCACTTGGAGCGTATGATTGGAATTTGTGTACTGAATTAGTCTTATCGGCCACATGCAACTAGTTGACAACCAAACAGTTGAATCACGATTGAAGCAAGCAGCGCTCACATGGGCAACTCTTTCAATTCTTTGAAGGTACACACAAACACATACTATTTACATACAAACATACATACATACAAACACATACACATAATATTTCACCCTTCTTTGCTTTCGCCACATTGTCCGCGAAATAGCACCAATATTGTTCACTTAAAAAAAAGAGATAATGCATTTATTAACCCAGTACGAAAGGCGAAATGTTCTATCCTTACCGCAAATTTCACCAAAGAAACAATCATGTTCTCTTTCGCACTTTACGTTCACACTGTCTTCAAGAAAAAAATGGTTTGTTTAATTTTCTCTTAAAAAGCAACAGCAATGCCGTATATCGCGCATACCTCTTCGCACTTAAGGCGGCTTATGTTGTTGGCACAAACACACGTAAAATTATTTTCAACTATGCAGTTGATAGCGGGCGCACATGCCTTTAATCACGTGAGTTACAAACATTTTCAACCGTTGCAACGATCCTCAACCACCCTTTCAAAGAGAGAAGGAATGATGCGAAATTTCTTGCTACGTTTCCCTTTTTAAAATGTTTGACGAAAGAAAATATATTTTTGTATTGCCTTCTCGTTTGCACTTCAAAGGGGTATTGCTGAGATTTTCAAAAAGTTTAGTTGCATGCCAGCGCACATCCATCGGTTTGCATATGTTACAAATATCATTTATGACAACGAGCAACCACATCATTTGTGGCAAAACACATATTCGAAAGTTGCGCTAAACTGATGTTCGATCACTTGCCTATATGAGCGCACTGTCATGGCACCTCACTCAGGCAATTAAACAATTCGCAACTAAAACTGTCATGTGGGCGATAGGCCTCATGCGTACCTTTCAAGTTGCCAAGGGGTTGCTTGTTGTTCCTCCCCATTAGGCTTCTTTTAGAGGAACGATAGAACATTCACCGCCCACACGAGATGAACCCAAAAAAATTGGTTTTTATGGGAGCGACAGTTTTTGTTAGCATAAGGCCGCAGATAAGACTCAATCAACCCAAACACTGTTTCGTTGCTCATGTAAGGACACCCTAATGGCTAAACATTGTTGGTGCAGCCTGTTGATGATATGCGCCAAATAAAACACGCGCAGAGGCAGACTGCTTAAAAGATTGTGTGTGTGCTTTAAGTAGTTAAGTGTTTGAAGTAGGTAGGTCGTATTTGCATTGTGGATGGTAGCGGGGTTTTTTTTCATTTGCATGGTGTTGCCAGTTCATTCATAATAAAATAGCATATAATAATTTTATTATGAATGAAAAATAAAATTGTAATAATTCAGTTACGGCTTTTATTGTAGCAGTCAATTTAATCTTGAGCATGAGCATTCATATCTGATTCCTACTAAAACTGTTTTTAGCACTAGAAAAGTAATTCGAGTGCTGAAATAAACATTATTTTATACCTATCTCGTTAACTCTATTTGCTTTACCTCTAATTATTATGTAGGGTAGGTCGTAGGTGTACAACTAACATCAAAAAAATCGTTAGGTGGACGGAAGGTAGGAACACTTTTCCTCACATAAGGATATTCTGATATTGCTACTTCTGACCCATTTTTCTAAGGCATTAACTTAAACTTTATTGAGACTGAATTTGGAGTTTAATGAGGTTAGTCCGTCCTTCCATATGTAGGCAGTCTCAAGGCTCCACCCGTTTAGCCGCAAGGCGGAAATTAAAAAAAAAATCTTGAAACAAGTAATTATCACACTTAAAATTTTTAAAACAAATGAAAAAAAAAATTTAAGTAATTTTTTCATAATTTTGCTGCGCTCATATCTTCGTTTTTAATGGGCGCCTATTATTTATCTGCGCCGGGTGCCAAGTCATTGTACCGGCCCTGGATCCCACCTTCATCACCAGAAACAGGCAGGAAGTCATTGATGTGACCCTGGTCACGAACTTCCCTAGCATAATAGTCAACAACTGGACTGTATCAAGTGATGTATCATTCTCCGACCATCGCTTCATACAGTTTGGTATTGACTTTAAGCCTCCCGAAAAGTTCCTCTTCAGAAAGCCCAGAAGAACCGACTGGGAGTCCTACAACACAAAGTTGAAAAGTCATCTTGGAAACCTTACTCACACTCAGCCGCAATCACTGTCGGATCTAAACCTGATGGTGGGTAGGCCTACCGAGGCAATGAACCTAGCTCTCCACAAATCCTGCCCTATCAGCAGATACAGAAATGGGGGCAAGCCCCCATGGTGGAACGTTGAAATAAGTAGGCTTCGAAGACGGAGCAGGAAACTCTTTAATCAAGCAAAACGCTATAGGGACCCAGGCGACTGGCACCTGTATAAAAGCAGTACAAGGAAATTTAAGATGGAGATAAGGAAATCACAACGTTCCTCTTGGCATCTTTTCTGTGAAAACATGGAGAAAACCAGTGATTCATCCCGGATTAGAAAAATCCAATCCAAATCTCCAGTCACTCCTAGCATCAATAAAAAGCCAGATGGAAACAGGACAATGTCCAGCAAGGAAACTTTGGACCTTCTCATGGACACCCACTTTCCTGGCAACAAAGCAGGGACAATGTTTTCTGAAATAAGCCACGATAGAGTTCAATACACTGTACCCGAAGATGTTGTCACACCCAAGAAGATACACACTATTTTGAAAGGTTGCTTAAGCCATGGCTATACACCCAAATCCTGAGGAAAGGCCAAGGTGGTGTACATACCAAAAGCTGGTAAGATCTCACATGCAACTCCTAAAGACTTTCGCCCAACCAGCCTTTCTATTTTCCTATTAAGGACCCTTGAGAGACTGATAGACGCCCACATCAGAACCAACATAGACAGCAGTCTTCTCTCGAGCTCCCAACATGCGTATCGCAAGGAAAGATCGGTAGAGACGGCCCTACATTCCTTGGTTAGCATCATTGACAAATCCTTTGAGAATAGGGATTTCACTCTATCATCTACCATCTCTGCAATTGGATCGAGGAAATGCTTAAAAGCAGGCTCGTCCATGCCGAGCTGGGGAGTTGTCTAGCTGACAGGTCCGTGTGCGTGCAAAGGCACCCCACAGGGCGGGGTATTACCGCCGCTACTATGGCTCCTCGTAGTTAACGACTACTCTCGATCCTAGAGAAAAACGGCCTCAAAGTTATAGCTTATGCTGACGATATTTCGATAGCGGTAACAGGCAAGATCCTTCCCATTATTAGAGACGTAATGCAATTTTCCCTCAACTAATTCCTCGGCTGCGCTTGACATAATGCTCCATCTTCTTCCCATTGACATCTTCGGAAAAGTGATGGCAGCGAAAGCAGCACTTAGGCTGAGGGAATCATCGCAACTGACTCGTGACAACACGGGACATGCAAGCATCCTGAATGGCCACGACACCATCCTTAACAAATCGCACTACGTTGTCCCATACCTCGACTTCAATTTCAAATTCAAGACCAAATTTCCAAGCAGAACCGCCAGGTGAGGTCTTAAATGCATCAGAAATAGAATATACACTGACGGATCGAAAACAGCACTTGGAGTAGGATCAGGAGTCTTTTCCAGTACTCTAGACCTATATATCTCCAAGCGCCTGCCAGATCAACGCAGTGTGTTTTAAGCAGAAATTACAGCCGCTCATGAAGCCGCTGCCTAGTTTTCAATCAACTCAATAGACTGCAGCGCTATTGTTTTCTATATAGACAGCCAAGCTGCAATAAAAGCCTTGGAATCGGCAACGATACGATCTAAGTTGTTTAAGCAATGCCGCGAATCTCTCAACGAGATTGCTGTCATGTGCGACACGTATCCCTGTGCTGGGTTCCAGGCCACAGGGATATTCCAGCCAACTGCAGAGCCGACGAACTAGCTAGAGAAGGAACCGGCAGCACCCATAAACTCGATAAAGTTCCACCTGGACGTCGAAGCCATCAAAGTGGCAAACAATAGGTGGAATAACATCAGCACATGTCTCTCCTCCAAGCAAATCTGACCAGAGCTCGATCATAGGAAAACAAAGAGACTCATCTCCTTAAATAGGCTGAATCTAAGGAAGATAAATTGGGCCCTTACAGGCCACTGTCTGGTAGGGCGACATGCAAGAAGACTTGGCGCTCCCTTCAACGATTTCTGCAGAGGTTGCAGGGATGAGGAGGAAGAAGAGTCCATGGTTCATCTTCTGTGTGGCTGTCCCGACCTATCGACATTGAGAAGGAAAACTTTTGGTGATTACTTCTTTGATGATCTAAATGATCTAGCGCGACTTGATTTAAAGAGGATAATGAACTTAATCTCCGGGTCAAACTGGCTTAACGCCTAATTGTGTATAACAAAACCCATCCCTCCTACATATGGAATCTTTATGGGCAAGCAAGCACCTTCCACTATAAGGTGGCCATATATTCCCCATCGCACTCCCCCCCCCCCCCTTCAAGTCTTCCCAACAGGACCCGCCTGGTAAGGGCTCATACCGTTTGGGTTGCCTTTACCTCTCCGCTCCAGTGGGAACACCGATTCATTTTCCCCCTGGTACGGGTTCATACCGCTTCGGTTCCAAAGGCTAACTTCTGACTTAAGTTACCTGAGGTACGGGCTCACACCGAAACGATTACCCTACATCAGCGTCTTAACGAAAAATTGATTTGATTTTGATTTGATTTATTTCATCCAATGAATACAATTTCAGAATTAAGATTTACTTAAGAATAACAAAGTCTATAAATACAGGCTACAAAAGCCGCTTAATATTGAAAAGATAATTCATTGAACTTACAAGAAACATCCTGTAGTTAAGAACTAGTATCGGATGTTATTAAATATAAAAAACTAAAATACATTTTTACAGTGGGGTGCTAGCGCTTAAGTTATACTATAGTGTTTTTCTTTTTAAAGTAATTAAAGTTTAATTTTATAAATTTAGAAATAGTAATAGCAAGTCACATGCAGAATCAAAATTATACTTATAAATATTTGGGGATCATACTAACGTTCGAACAAGACTATAAATTTGACTATAATCAAAAGTAAATAACCACTCTTTAATTTTTCTATTAAATATAAAAGGATTACGAATGCTTCGAATAGAAAAAGGCAGCCTATTAAAAACACGAGGTGCTACTGATGTGTAGAAGTTGAAATACTTATGAGTGTTATGAGGGGGAATAGAAGCCAAATAGCGATGATTACTACGGAGATTACGGGCCACTAAGTTTTGATTTAATAGATAGCCACTTCTTTGAAAAAAGATTTTTAGAACCTTGTAAAAATATAGGTGCTTAAGTGGCAGAATCTTCGAATTGAAGAATAAATGAAAACTATGTTCACGACGCCTTTTTTCCACATTATTCTCAACACATGCTTTTGTAAGACTAGCAAAGGCTGAAGTTTATTTTTATAAGTACCTCCCCAGCAAATGAGGCCATACTGCAGCTTAGATTGAACCAACCCATAATATATTGTTTCCAGAAGCTTATGAGAGCAGAATTGTCGAAGGTGGTACATGATGTAAGTTGTTGTCAATAAGTATTTTTTTACGAGGGATGTATGTACGCCCCAATTCAAATTATTGTCGACATTTAAACCCAAATTTTTAAATTCGGATACATGCTCGATAGCAAAGCACTTAGGACAGCAGTCTACCTCACAGTTGAAGGTCGAATGGCAATCAGCACAGTTTATAAATTTAGTACAAGTGTTGCTGTGAAAGATAAAATTTGGAGGTTGCATTTCAAAGGAAGAAGGGTTAAAATACATGATTTTGGTATTTTCGCTGATGACAAGTTTATGTGAGGCAAACCAGTGCCTTAAGAGATCCAGATCATGGTTTATATCTGCCACTAAATCCAACACAGAATTACTAGCATAAGAGCAAGCGATATCATCAGCAAACCCGACTTTCTTTCCTTTCAAACAGAGGTAAAAAATTGAATTAATAAATATAAGGAACAAAATAGGACCAAGTACAGAGCCCTGTGGGACACCAATTGTAATTGACAGAGAACTACTAAAAGCATTGCCTATTTTAACTCGTTGTTTTCTTTCGTTTAGGTAAGAAGCAAACCATTGTAAATAAATCCTCGGAAACCAGCTTTTTCCAAATACGACAACAACAACTCATGGTTCACGGTATCAAAAGCTTTTTTGATATCTATAAAGAGAGCCGCAGTAAACTTTTTATCGTTTAAGCTCTTATGAACATGACTACAAAAGTTTAGTAGTGCGTCTTCCGTATTTTTTCCAACCCTAAAGCCAAATTGACAAGAACTAAAGAAAGAGCCTCTATCAAGAAAGGAAATAACTCTAGTTTTCACAACCTTTTCAAATATTTTAGAAAAAACCGGAAGAAGAGATATCGGCCGGTAATTATTTAAGTCCATCCTGTCACCCTTCTTAAAAATTGGTATCACTTCGGCATTTTTTAGACTCTCCGGAAAAACACCGAGATAAATGCTTTTGTTAAATATATATGCCAAGACATCGACAATATTCAGACAAATGTTCTTAATGAAACTATTTGAATAGCTGTTCTGGGTGGATGAATTCGATTTTTTTAATAACTGAATACTTTTGTAAAGTTCAAAAGAAGTAATTGGCTCAAAGACAAAACTATTTTGTGAATCGTAATCATCACCGACACATAGGTAAGAAAAAGATAACTGAGAAGTTGAATCTAAACCAGCAACAGACAGCGTATTTAAAGCAGCGTTAGCAAAGTATTCATTAAAAGTATTCGCAGTATCAGCTGACGATGTAATTACGCTTTCTTTGGACATTATGCTTGAAGGTACATCACATGAAGATTTTTTGTTAAACATTTCATTTACAATGCTCCACTCTTGTTTAGCGTTTCCCTTAGCCAAATTAAATTTCTCAATGTAAAAGCGTTCCTTACATAAGGGAACCTCTATGGCTACGTCTTTGCATATAAGTTCAAAAGATTTGCGAAATCGAGTATTACCAGGATATTTTTTACACTTTAAATATAATTTCTTTTTAGCTTGGATTTTTTGTAGCAAATCATTCGACATCCAAGGCTGGAGTTTCTTTAATTTTTTACGTTTACTAACAGCTGCCTTAGAACAAAGATCAAAATGGACATTTAATATCTCAAGAAACAAATCAAAAGCTCGAGAGGGATTGTCTTCAGCATAAACAGCAGGCCAACTTTCATGTAATAAAAATGCGTTTAGAAGATTAAAATCCACTCTATTTGTAACTGATTCAGGCTTTGGTTTATTTTTTTCTTTTGAGACACAATTATCTAAAGCTAGGCAGGTCATACAATGATCAGTGATTTTTAAGTCAAGTATAGCACTTGTGATAGATAATTTGGGATTATGATCTAGCAAAAGTCTAGCAAAAATATGGTCAATGCACGTACTGGACGCATTCAATATTCTTGTGGGCTCGTTAATACACGAAATAAACCCATGAGCCGACATCAGTCCAAGGTAATATTCAGTGACAGATGATGGAGACAAAATATCTAGATTCATATCGCCAATCAAGATCACATTTTTAGAGACATCAGTAGCAAGTAAAGAAGATAACTCCTCCACAAAAACATCTTTACTCATGTCATGCAGCCTGTAAAAACAGTAGAAAACAAGTTTGTGGGCATCAATAGTGCAGGTGACTTTTAGCATGTCAGAGCCCTGCAACCTAGAAGAATCAACAACACAGTCAGTTATCCAACTATCACATATATAAACAGCAACACCACCAGCCGCATAGGAGTTATTGCAAATGGGAAATAATTCATACCCGGGTATTTTAAAAAAAGCTTTTTCGTGGTCGTAAGTCCATATTTCAGACAAAAAAACAAGATGTGGTTTATTTACAAAAGATTCCAAATGAACTAAAAGTAAGTCGAAATTCGCTCGCAAACTACGGATATTTTGATGAATAATGATATACTTATTGTCTATACAATTTTTTCCATGCAAAACATTATAAAAAGCATCTGTATCATAGTTAATAGGAAAAGGAGAACAAACAAAGTTATTTACAAAAGGATCTTCAATTGAGTTATGTAGATTGTTCATGGCTAATGGAAGCATAAGTTAAATTCTAGACAAATTTTCAATATCATCAAATGAAGAAATTATAAAATACTTATCCCCTTGTTTTTTCGCATTGGAATTGAACCATTCCTAACCCACAAAAAAGAAAATTGAAGTTCTTTTTTAGCTATTACAGCTTTATTATAAAGCGCTCGATTGAAATTCGAAAGACTATCATTTACATAAATCTGTTTTTAGCCATATTGCTGACCGAATAAACTACTACAGTATATCTTGTGTTTCTTTTTCATAATATTCTGCTTGCAGTCCATGCTCTTAAACTTCAGGCAAACGACGTGAGATGACGTGGCAGCAATTGAATTTCCAGAAACAGATTTGGGGTTCTTTCCTGTTTATTTTTTATGTCAATAATATTCTTTATATAGTGAGATTTGATGTCATCTGGGCAAACTTCAGCACCAAAGCCTTCAGCTAGCACTTTTATAGCGGAGTTCAACACATTTTCCTTATTGACATTAGGTATGCCCACTATGTCAATGCATTTGCGAAGAGGTTTTTGTTGCAGCGAGTTGACTAAGCGATGTAGGTTCTTCATTTTTTCCTCAAGAGATCGTTTTTCGGCTTGCAATGTGTTTATTTGCAACAGCGCATTGCAATTCATGGTTTTTAGAGAGACAATCTCTTGGTACAAAAGATCCAAGGTTATCACTTTGGGAGAAGTACTATTATCTTTGCCGCTGGCAGTGAGTGATGACGAAGGCAGCGGCACATCGGAAGAATAGAGAGCATCTACCTCCGCAAGTGCGGGTGACGATAGCTGTGGTGTAGTGGTAATCGGTGAATCATCGGGAATGTGTACATGCTGGTTGGGTGGCGGCGAGCGTAGTGAGTTGCGTCTGATGACTTTACACGGTGCACAAAGAAATGGAATGTGGTTTTTTTTCATGTAGTCACAGTCTATTAGATTAAGGTTTATACATTTAAGATGAAACAGTATATGACACTTGGCACATTGAATTTTTTCATCTAAACGATCAACTTTAAGGCCACACAGACAAGGCATTTTCAGTAACAATGTTCGTAACTTTAATTTTGTTAGATAAATTACTTAGTGAAATCGACTGGAAGATGAGTTAACACTGAGTATATGCACACCCCACGGCACTCTCTTGAGAACTGAAAATCCTCCTCCGGCAACGGTTTTACCTCAATCGGTTACTCTACCTGCACTCCAATCCTTGCGGCCAACTCTCAGTTATAGGGCAATAGAAAACAAAAGATCTAAAGATCCAGTTAGACTCAACGTAAAGGGGAGACACATCATATATGTCCCTCATACCATCCGGGAACGTAATTAGTAGAATTCCTACAGCAAATGCCATTCTCCCCATCTTTACCCTCCCCACCTCATCCCCCGGTCTTTCCTTACAGGGCTGGACCGGTGTGGGCTTATGCCGATTTGGTTGCCCACCACCCCCCCGGGTTCACCGGCATTCTAACGGGAGTCACCTGTAGTACGGGTTTATACCGAAGACGGTTAGCTTCCACCAGCTTCTTGCGTTAGTACTCCCCCCATGCAAGGGTTTACACCGAGTTCGGTTACCCCTGCACCCTCCCATCCTCGAGGATAATTCCTAGCAGAGGAGCAGTTGACACGGACTTATACCGAAATCAGTTGCCCCTGCCGGGCTTTTCTCACATTCAGCAGTTACGAGACCACCCTTTCTTCAGGAAGTATCTCACTGGCCCCCCTCACCCCTCCCACCCAAATGGGGACTTGTCATTTAGGTCCTCGGACTGGTATCTCCGGTCCTATAAGTGGTAGCACAATGGACCTCCCTTGGCCAAAGTGTGACCCTGCCTAGCGGGGGCAGCCACCTAACCTAACGAAGTCAAGCTCGATGCGACGCGAATAACCTGACTTTTCTGTTTAGCTTTGCACAGAAGTTTGAACTGTTTATTTGCTTCAGCACAGAGTGACCTGAAAAAAGTATTATTTGTTTTACGAAAAAGTGATAGCCAAGCAAAGGATCTGTCACACAGTTTCTTGCAATCATAATCGAACCAGTCGACCCTACCACAAATACTTCGGTTAGAACTGTTCACTGCACAGCACCTCACTAAATTCATTAAGACATCAGCTCTCTGCTCGCCAGTCCAAGTTTCTTGGATGGGCTTATCGCTTAATAGGGATGAAAGTTTACGCCTATAGCGGACTTACTCGCTGTCCACCCACTTATTGCTTAGCACACTACTTGGTAGAACATCGATGCTATCAAACTTAATAGAGGTAACTGTTGGAAGGTGTCAATTACAGAACAAGCTTGGTTTGAAACAAACGTAAGATTTCCTTTCGAATCACTCTTGAGAGACCGTTAACAACTAGCAGACTGAAATCCGGAAACAATTCCATAAGTCGTCTTCCATTCCCGTTTTTTGTGCTAGAACGGGAAACCAAAACCCTTATTATTTCAGCTAAATAATAAGGGTTTTGGTAGCTCCCTATACGGCCATTCACATCACCCAGTATCAAAATATTATTGTTTTCAACGTCATTTAAAAATTTTTGCATTTTTGACCTCCAACTATTAGAATTTAAGTAGATCGGGACGATATATTACAATTTTTATCGATATTTAACATCAATAATCACTTTACTCGAAACAGATTTAAATGTTGCAACTTTTGAGAAAGAATGTATAATTGCACCGAGAATATCTCCACTAGCTCTACCGAAGGCACTATTCCGTGTCGCTGGCACACTCTTGATACAAAGGTTTTTAAAATACTATGAAACATACTATGACTTAATTTCTACTTAAAAAAGTCTCAATTAAAAATAACATCGAGTTCACTTATTAATTTAAAAAATCGGCAAAAAGTAATTTTTTTTTAAGCCCTGAAATATTATTACAAATAATTTTTAAATTTACTTGACAAGAAGACGGCAACTCTATCCTATCGATGTGCACGAACAATAGTTAATTGGGAGCTAGTACCAGAACCAGAAGAACCATTGCTCGGATATTGAATGCTAGATGGTGCCCCATTCGCAACATTATTGCTGCTGGAAAAAGTGTTGTTGCACATAATGCTGTCGTATTCAAAGTGCTTCAACACGAACGAAAAGTTGTTTATATGGAGTTTTGTTCCTCGAATGTAGACATTGGCTGACATTGCGATAGGGCCGCGAGTAAATCGTTTTTTTTTATCTGAAATAGTGTTTTCCTTTTGTGACGCTGGGCTAAAGATTGTTCACGGTGAATGGTTATTCTTGTGCCTTTCAGTTTATGGGCTTCTTCAATTATTTCGTTTGTTGTGTCTCCAGGGTGAAAACTGAGGGTGACTGTGACTTTGTTGGTCCTTCGGTTGCTGAATTTTTGTGCGGCAATGATCGGTAGTGTGGCACTTTCTTGAATTTGAAGCCTTGAATTAGAATTGAAGGTCTTTACAAGTCTGTTTGGCATAGTCAACTTTATTGACTTTACTTTCTTCCGGAATATGCAAGACAACAGAATTCTCGCCTTTTTTACGGAAGAGCAAATCGACTTGGCGTTCCAGTAGCTGACAGTAGTTTTGCATTTCGGCCAGTCGGTTAACAAGGTAGTTGTTTTGAGACCGCAATAACTGAATCTCAGTCGTGATGGCAGAGACATCCTCCTTCGTGGCGATGTTTAAAGCTTTTCGGTAAGAATTTCGACGTGTTGCGCTTGAGATCCTTCGGAGATATATTTCCAACGGCCATGGTAGTCGATGTTAATTTTTTTTTATTTCGGTGGTCAAGAACAGGTGGGGGGGTTTCAAAAAGTTTTCTTTTAGAGCGCATAGGCGACCAGGCCGGCGGGCTATGAACTAAGAACTAGTGCGAGTGGTTTCAACTATGGTGATAGATATAATGCATATGCCTTGTGTAATCGAAATTTCTCAGTTCTTGTATCTTTCGGACGGGCAGTTCTTGTATCTTTCTTTCATACACCTGCGCAAGAACTGCTTCTGAATGATTTGGAGCCGAGACTTGAGTTTTGCAACTGGGTGTTAGAGCGGAGCTTGAATGACAACGGTTTTATTAGCAGAATCCTTTGGACGGACGAATCTCAATTCACTAGGGATAGGATCACAAATTTTCACAATCTACACACATGGAATGAGGAAAACCCTCACACAAGGAGAAACTCATCATTTCAACACAAATTTAGGGTCAATTTGTGGACAGGTGTTATTGGAAACAACTTTATCGGTCCCTTCAAACTGCACTAATTTTACAAACTATCTAGAGTTTTTTCGCAATTATTTAACAGATCTATTGGAGGATGTTCCGCTAACTCAATGAACTTTATGATATTTTTAACAGGATGGAGCCCCAACACACTAAGGTCGCTTAGTTAGTAATTAGCTATACGAAAAGTACAGTGGTCATTGGATAGGAAGAAATGGACCAATTCATTGGCCTGCAATATCTACGGACCTTACTATTATGGATTTTTATTTTGTATGGGGGGGAATAAAAGAACTTGTTTACTCTACCGAAATATCAGCATGAAATAATTTAGAAGTGCGTATTCTGCAAGCCTCGTTACAAGTGAGGCAGCAACTACCTCAATAAACGTTGACAGCGCAATTGAAAACGGGCTCTAGCATGCATACAAAATGGAGGAGAACACTTTGAGCACCTTATTTGATTGTTTAGTCAACTTAACAAAAAAAATATATAAACCAAACACAAGCATTTTATTTAGAATAATGGGAATTAAAAACTATGGTTCGAATCTTTCTTAATCTTAGCTGCCACGGCTTTTTGCAAGTATCGTAAAATCTGTGGGGTTTTCAGGTAACTTGCTGCAGCAGTTTTTTAAGTACTGTAAGGTTTACTAGAAAAATAATACCGATATGTTTATAACGTTGTGTTCTTGCAAAAACTTGACTTGAAAATCAAAAAAATGTCGTGTGTACGGAAAAAAGATGCGACTTGAGAGCAAATATCTCGAAAGTTAAAAGAAGCATCAATTTTATTTTGACGCAGTTAAGAACACTATTTTTTCTAAAATTTAAATCCTAAATTTAGTGCATGTTGTAAGCATTAGCGGAGATATTTGTGTTAGTATGGGTCAAGGTACCACAAGGTAGGTGTTTTCTTAAATTCTAAACAAGAAAAGCAGGTTCTAAAAAAATTATTACAAATTTTAGTAAAACTTTTTTGCAATTTTTTTTTTCAAAATATTCATGTTTTTTTAAATTTTCCTCATATTTCCTAAAATTTAAAGTTAGCAGATCTAATTTTTTGCAATTTTTTTTTTCAAAATTTTCATATTTTTGAAATTTTACTCATATTCTCTAAATTTCGAAGTCAGCAGATCAAATTATTTTTTAAAAAAGTAGAATTTGAGTTGAAGAATAAAAAACGCAAACTTTTGTGAAGTTTGAAGCAAAAGTGAGAATTTTTGAAGAACTAAAAAGTTTAGTGGTTTTATTTTTAAAGATACCGGGGGTGTTTAAGGCTATGTTATGTTTCAAGAGCTTGGAGAGAAGTCTGAGTGATATTCATCTAGGAAAGGCTTCATTCAGGAAAGGCTAGCCACACTACCCCAAGTAGAAATGTGTGCCTTTATTTAAGGCCTTTCTGAAATTATGGTAACGGTCCAGACATTTTGATTGCATTTTGAGTTGATGAAGTTTTTATTACTAAGTAACAGCAATTTGACTGAATACCAACAATTTACTTGGTGACTTTAAATTAAAATAATTAATTTCATGATTTCAATATATTCTTATCGGAACATTTAACGTCTTCAAAACCATTTATCTCCAGCTCTTGTGTTTCTTTTGAGTGAAGAGTATCTTCTGATTGGTGCCTTAGACAGCACATATATTCTGATAAGTAAAAGTACTGATAATCTGATCTCTTTATAGCATCAGAAAAGGAACAATAACCCTAATTTGTGTACTCACTGAAACTTGAAATGTTTATTTTGGATTTCAACCAGTGAGTTAGTGCAACAATGCGTATGCATTAGCTCCGGACCTTAATCCCATTTTTCTTTCCATTCCTGTTCTCCTTCCCGCACGCAAATTAATGCATCATTTTAAATAGAAAAAAAAAATTATTCCCTATTGAGTTTTGCTTTATTTATTATTTCGAAGGGGCGTGGCAGCTCCTTTAACTAAAAATCAATATTAGCATAGAAATATCCAAGTTTGCCGTTCAAACTCAATAATTATGTAAAATAGCCCCTAAAGATGGGCGTGGGCAAAAAAATTCTGTGAACGAATTCTAAAATAGTGCCTGGTGTACAATATGTGCTAAACTTTATTTATAATTCTTTCCTTAATACGGCAGCATTAAGAAAAGCTTTCCTTAAGAAAAGCAGTCGAAATCCATGTTTTTCTACTATAGAAAATTTCTACCATGAAAATCTACTATGGAAAATAGTAGATTTTTCTTGAATTCTGCCTATAAATGTTGGCGTGGCCCAAAACTATGTATGAGCCAAATATAGGACCAAGTATTTGCTACATAACAGACTGTTTGGAACAAAAATATTGAATAAATTGCATTTGAAGGACGATTCGGTAAATCGATGCTGAGCCTACTAGGGGCAAAGACGCTAAACAGAGAGATTACGTCTATGTCACATTATCGCCTGAATAAAATTTTTAATTTGTGTAAATTTTAAACCTTATCCCCTGCCAGATAAAGCGAATCAAGCTGAAAACTCAATTCAAGTATTTAGAAAATCAATTCTGGTTAGTTAAGATCAATAAAAAAAATCCTAGGTACATCACAATTTTATGAAATGCGCACAAATAAAATACGCGCAAAGGCTCATTGCATAAAAGAATGTGTGTATGTGTAATATAGTTAATTGTATTTTAGACATAGTTTCTTTTGTGTTTCGCAGGTGAAGTTGGCAGGTGAAGTTGGCATCTGAGGCCAGGTCCACCCCGGACTGTAGCGCCACCTTAAGTAAGTAAGTAAGGTGCATTCTGAATCGTGGCGGGTTTTTTTTTTTTGAAAATGTGCGGTGTTGCCAATTTGTTTATAATAAAAATATAATAGTTGTGTATTAATCAGTGGACTTTTATTGTAGAAGTCATATTTAATCTTGAGCATTCATATCACTCAAAAATGTCCTAATTACCAATGGTCAAGTACTAAAACTGTTTTTTTTTAGCACCAGAAAAGTCATTCGAGTACTGAAATAAACATTATTTTATAGCTACTTAACTCTTTTTGCTTTATTGTAATTATTATGTAGAGAAGGTCGTAGATCTACAACTATGGATCATCAAAAAATTCGTTAGGTGGTCGAAACTGAAAGGTAGGAACACTTTTCCTCCATAAATGTTATGATAATTATTATTGCTAGTACTGACAAATTTTTCCAAGGCATTAAACTTATACTTTATCGAGACAAAATCGTGAGTCAAATGAGCCATGTCCGGTTCGTCCGTCCTTCCGTATGTCGGCAGTCTTAAGGCCCTAAATAAATGAGTTAAGAACTTCAAACTTTTAATGTGCGCGTTTAAGATTCCGAAGTAGTAGGGTAAAACACCCAGCTCCCTTAAAGAATCTTATGCATTCAATTACGTTATACAAAGAGACGGCTACGTTACACGACGGTTGAGTTACATAAAATGTGTTATTTCTTGTTAATTGATTATTGTATAAGATTCGCTCTAGATATGACTTAATGACTTTATTAACAAATTGATATGACTTTATTAACAAAGTTATTAAGCTTTTGAAGGTTTTAATTAAAATATGAAAAGTGGCAGAATTTTTGGTGATGAGTTCCCCTTGTAGGTAGCAGTGGCGAGCCACCCTATCTTGTTAGTGGCTAGCCCCCTGTCTTCTTGTAACTTTACCTACGTTTTTTTTATCAAATATAAAGGATTTAAAGGTTCTAAATAAAGTAAATAGCAGAATGCTTATTTAATTATTATTTCTTATTATAAAGAAAATATTTATATTTATCATAGTTTTAATTATAATGAAAATAATAATAAAAAAATAGGAGATAATAAATGTACTAATAATACTAAGAATAATATATAAATATATATTATTATCATTATTACTACTCATCTAATCACTTAATCATGACTTTTAATTAAAATAATAATATTATTACTATATACTTTATTATAGTATTATACTATATACAACAACAAGATAATCATAATGATAACAATACTATAAATAAAAATTATTAATTAATTGCATATATTATATAAATTGTGGGGTGCCGTGGCGTAGTGGTTAGTGTGTGTGCTTACTACGCCGGAGGTCTGGGTTCGAATCCGGCCATCGTCACCTGAAAAAAAAGACTTGTTCTTTTTCACGGCCCCCACCTCCGCGAGGGTCTGACAAGCCCTCCGAGAGTATCATTTGTCTTGAAAAACTTCTCAATGTGCCGTTCGGATTCGGCAAAAAATTGTAGGTCCCCTTGTATGTAAAGAAATTAACACACCAGCATACATTGCTGAGAAGTTGGCCCTGGTTCACCTCGAGCTGTTGCGCCACTCTATTTGTTTATATATTTATATAAATTAATAATAATTATAATAGTATTATTATTATTGTTGTAATGAGAACCTTGCCCAATTTGTATGTTTCAAGAAATTCATTGTTTTCTGCGATAAAGGCCACAAATTTAGTTCAATGAAAAGAAATATTCATAGTTCATTACTATGAATATTCAAGTAGATTCAACTAAATAGCCTTGGATTTGCCGGTCAAGGCGTTATTACTGGACACCTAGAAAATTTTAAATTATATACATTCATCTATAAAGTTTCCCGTGCAGCTACTGGTGAGAATATGGCTGCCGTGCCCCCCGAAAATAAAAGATGGCTCTTGTTGTAAAAGGCGACTTAGAGCTCTAGGCCACAGTAACACCTAAGAGAGCCTAGCGGCACATTCAACATCTTAAACTTTCCCACAAGTGTGCATTATGAAAGTCCGTGAGTTGACACGACTGGGGGACCACCGATGGATGTAAAGATAAAAGCTTTCAAGATGTACTACTACGAAACTGAACAAAGTAGGAACGGAATCGGTATTATCCTTGCGGTAGAGCTACTTAATGGCATCTTGAATATTTCAAAGCCAAGTGATGTCGATGTCTCTCAAGCTGATGATGCAAGGTGAGGTGTGGAACATCGTTAGTGCATGTGCTCCCCAAAATGGGTGTGAGCAGAGGGAAAAAGATGCATTCTGGATAGATTTTCATAATCTCATCACGGCGGAAGAGTTTTTGTTTGTTGGCGGAGAATTGAACGGAAATGTCGAGAAATCTAACGAGGACTATGAAGACTGGTGGACTGGGGTATGGCACTAGAAACTCTTCTGGTGAAGATATCCTATACGTTTGCAAGTCATACGAACTTGTTGTGCTTAATACCATGTTCGTTAAAGTGATTTTAGGTAAGGCGGTCACAACACAATACTGCCTGTTGCTGACCGTTATTTTTATGGGACCATCAAAAAAGCTAATTAATCAAGCAAAGGTATCTGGGAGAATCAACAGGTACAATTTGGATGAGGAAAAAGGCGAAGAATTTTTAAGCGCGATGCAAAACTACCTCTGTAACTACCTCTGTAATTGACGAAAACGAAGATGTAGAGTGCAGGGCACCAGATATGTGGGATGATCTACAGCGAACGTATGTAGAGAAGGCCAAATTACTCCTCGGGAATTCAAAAGGCCACTGCAAACAGGTCAAAAAAACATGGTGGCGGTTAGGTGAGGTGACACTAGTGATCAGTGAAAAGAGAGCGGCATTCAAGGCATGGAAAAAGTGCTCCTCGATCTCAGAGATGAAATGCTTCGCCTGGAATTGGAATAAGAACACCTCAAGAGGCTTGCTAAGAAGTGCGCCCAGGTTCAAGCAAAGAGAATGGAGAGCCTGTATCAGGAATTGGAGGAAGTATCTTCTTCCACTGCTAATACAGATTAGACCACACAGAATCTTCGACAAAGTACCTTGAATAAAGTGGCTTAAATCTTCTAAATTGCCGCTTAGCGGAGGAGAAACGCCCAGGAGATTTGTTGGCCAAAGTTCACTAACAATGCTCAGGGACGGGCCTCTTATGGATGACGAAAAAATTCTTCACAGGTGGCGGCAGTATTGTGAGGGACTTTTAAATGAACAATTTCCTAGGCAACATTTTCCAGAAGAAACTACTCCTAACCGGGAAAAAGTACCAGGCATCACAGGCGAAGAGGTTGTGAAGACGATTAAGTATTCCAAAAAGCGAAAAGCGGTTGGGCCAGACCAGATACCCTCAGAGTTCTGCAAGAAAACACGAGACAGCGGGTCCAGACCTTCATCTACAAAGTAATAAGAGGGGAGGTTATCTCTCTTTTTTTTGTTTAGAGAAAAAGGGTGATACACGAAACTGTGCCAATTACCGTTCTATCAAGCTGATGTCTCACACAATGAAGATCGTCGAGCGGGGACTGGATAGTCGACTACGGAAAATAAAAAGTCTATCTGAAGACCAGTGTGGGTTTGTCGCGGGCAAATCAACCACTGATGCAATCTAAAGCATAAGGATCATAATGGAAAAACATCGGGATGCCATTAAAGATCTGCATATGCTTCTGGTTGATTTTGAAAAAGCTTTCGATAGACTACCACGAGATCTGATATGGGTGGCTAAGAAAATTAGGGGTTCAAGAAGCCTACGTGCGGATGATCATGGACATGTATGATGGAGCCCCTGCAAGGTCGGGGTTAGAATAGCCTTGAGGTAAGGTATGCCTGTCGTAAGAGCCGACTAAAATCCACCGGAAGAAGTATTCTTTAATGTTTCAACGGATGCTGTCGATGCTGCTCCATTTGGGGCAACTTTTGGCTGTAAGGTTTTAACTTATAGATGAATCTGAAGGTTAAATTAAAATCCAGAAGCGTCTGTCACACATTGTGCGGCTCACTGGTCGGCGTCTGTCTCCAAAGGGGCGGCTGTATTTAAAAATGAAAATAGAAGTGACTTACCTATTTCTCATAAAAACGGAAAGTTAAAAAAAAAAATGGCAATGAACAAAACGAAAGATTTGATTAGCCCAGGTGGCAGCCCAGCTATGCTGGAAAATCCACCCTCTTCGGAGGTAGGCTCTGCGGATTCTGGGGAGAGCCTTTTATTACTTATAAATCCTTTTGAGAAAAGGACAAAACTAAATCGATCACCACCAACTAGATCGAGCATATCCGGAAAAAGCAGTCCACCGGTAAACCAGGACTCTGTGAAAATTAAGAGCTTAGAAAAGGAGAATAATGAACTCCGAGCTAAGCTTACTGAAATGGAGCGACTCTTCCACGATCTAAAAATGTAAGTTGACTCTCTGCGAAAAGAAAACGAGGATATTAAAAATACTCGTTTAACGAAAGACTGTGAGGTAACGAAAGAGTGTGTAACACCGAACCGACCAGCAGTCGAATACTTTACGGACGAGGACGAACTTGCACTTGAGACCGATTCAGTCTTAAAGAAAAGGTCTAGCAAGAAGCGTAATACAAAAGTAATACAAGAGAAGATAAGCCCTCTGGCTCAAACAAGGCTACACCAGAAGCGAAAATTCGTCCACCTCCCGCAATAAACATCGTCGGGATAGCAGACTTCGGGAGATTGCGCAACCTTATTGCAAACACGATGAGAACAGAAAACTATAAGCTTACTTTGCATCGAAATAACGTGTGGAAAGTAAATTTTGATAACGCCGATTCCTATCGCGTACTGCCTCTTAGACTGAATGCAGAAAGAATCGAGTGGTATACTTACCAAAATAAGTACGAAAAACCACTGCGAGTCATTGTAAGGCGGTTCCACCCATCATGCACAAAATGAGACGTTGTAAACGACGTAAAAAATAAAGGCCTTAAAATTATTGATGCCGTCAATATCATTAAAAAGGAAAAGCAACGCACGGAAGGAGAAAGAGACACTGTGATCAGACGCGGCCTTCCAATTTTTATGCTCTCCTTTGAAAGAACTGGTAGCATAAGCGATATTTATAAAATAAAAATGATACTTAACATCAGGGTTAAAATCGAACCCATGTGAAAGACTAATATAACAATGGAAGCGATGCCAACAATTCAGGCACACAAGTGCCTACTGCCAAAAAGAACCACGTTGCATGAAATGTGCCGGAAAACATCTCTCAACAGAGTGCAAAGTTGACATAAAGGCTCCAGCAGTTTGCGCCAATTGCCACGGAAACCACCCCGCAAACTATAGAGGATGCGAAGTAGCCATAGAGCTGCAAAAGGGACGAGAACCTCTTAAGGAAAATACTCGAGGTCAGAATCAAAGCCTAGGACGTCCAAAAACTGCTGAAACTCCTAAGTCAAAGACTCCAAAGACGCCAAAGCTGATCAAAAGTGCGAGATTGGCAAAGGAGGCGTCGACAAAAGGCGTAAAAGCTCCACAAAAGAGCGGCGCCAGTTCAAGTGCAGCGGAGAAACCACCTCTGGTCGGACGGAAATGATACGCACAAGTTGCAGCAAACGAAAACAAGGCAACATCGCCGACAACAGGTGCAGTGTCTCAGATCCTCGCTGTAATCTTGGAGAAACTTGAGGATTAGACTAAAATCAACAATATGATATTTGACAAACTGGACAAGCTCGAGTTTAAGTCTCGAAAAAATTACAAGAGAACATGGAATGCAAACGGCCTTGTGAATAAAATAGACGAAATAGAAGTATTTCTACGGAAAAACAATATTGATATTTGCATGATTACGGAAACTCACCTTAAAAACAGGTCTACACCCAAACTTAAAGGTTACAATGACTATCACGCACATCACCCTTCGCAAAATTCGAGAGGAGGATCCTCCCTCTACATTAAGAACTGCATAAAGCACTTCAAGAACACAGAAGTTGAGCTAGACTCTATTCAGATCAGTTCAGTTTCTGTAAAAATTGACTGCTTAGGTTACAACACTGCACCTTGTTATTTCCCGCCAGGATATAGACTGGTGGAAGACGATCTTGATCGTATGTACGACTTCATTGGGTGGAATTTTATCATTAGGGTGACTTTAACGCGAAGCATACTTTTTGGGGTTCACGATGCAATTCAACAAGAGGCAGAATACTGTACAAAAATAGTATGAAGCGTGGGTGGACTTTTTCTCCACGGGTAAGCCAACATATTGGCCAACCGATAGGAATAAAAAGCCTGACCTTGTCGATTTTTTCATCGCTAAAGGGTACCACAAATACCTTACGCGAATTGAAGAGTGTTATGATCTTTGCTCAGACCACTCAGGAATAATCTTGAAGATGGGTGGAAGACTGGCGAAAATAGAAAGAGCTCCTAGATAAGCTAGCAAAAACATGAACTGGGTCGCCTTCAGAAAGGACTGTAAGGAGGGTGTTGGCTTGAATGTGCCATTGAAAACTCCTTTCGAGTTAGATACCGCAGTTGACAAGTTCATTGAAACAATTCAGAGCGCTGCTTGGAACAACACTTCGTCCCAAAAGAACGCAGTTAGCACCGACGGGCATGTACGTAAAACATAAAAAAACGTGAAAAAAGAAGAGCGCGTAGGAGATGGCAAGGCACGAGGGCTCCCCAGACAAAACCCTCTTGAACCACCTCTCTAACAAACTGTAAGGAATGTTGCAAGATCTTAAAAATCGTGAGACCACTGAATACCTTGAAGGCTTGTCGGCGGATAGGAGCTCAAACTACTCGCTGTGGAAAGCAGATAAGTCTATCAAAAAACCTATAATCCACTCGGCACCAATAAAAAAAAGCTAACGGAAGTGAATTTGTTTGCTGAACATTTAGAAGAAACATTCAAGCCTTTCGACGGTCCGCTGTTGGCTGACGATCAAAACAACAACGCGGAACCTGATAGCTATAGAATGAAAAATTTTCGTTAGTTGAACTCCTCGACGTATCGCAAGACAATTAGCAAACTTAAAAATAATAAGGCCCCGGGTTACGACCTGATCACTGGCGAAATATTGAAAGAGCTACCAAAACAGGCATTAGTCAAGCTTCTTTATATGATAAACGCTTCTCTTAGACTTCTATACGTTCCAAGACAATGGAAAGTTGCTGAAGTCATTATGGTTCCGAAACCGGGGAAATGCGCAAATGATAAAAAATCTTATAGGCCCATATCGCTTTTGCCGAAAATATCGAAAGTAATCGAGAAACTTCTGCTGAAGCGATTACAACCAATAATTGCAGAAAGACGCTTGATCCCGGATCATCAATTCGGTTTCAGACCTAACCATTCCACAATAGATCAAATCTACAGAATAACGCATGAAATTGAAAAAGCCTTAGAAGGGAAAAAAATATGTTCAAGTGCTTCCCTCGACGTATCGCAAGCCTTCGACAAGGTATGGCAGGAAGGCTTGAAATATAAGCTACGGCAAAACTTGCCGGAAGACATGTTTAAAATATTGGAAAATTATCTTGAAAGCAGACTCTTTCGTGTTAGGTGTAGTAGTGAATACTCGAGTTTCAAGCAAATTCGGGCTGGCGTACCCCAGGGAAGCGTCCTCGGTCCGACACTGTTCCTGCTCTACAAAAGAGACATACCTCTAGATGACGAGACAGTCGTGGCCACGTTTGCGGACGATACGGCCATCCTGGCAACAGGTGAATCAGTCGAGTCATCAACGAGAAACCTCCAACGAGCATTGGACAGAATCTGTGTCTGGACGAAGACTTGGCGAATCGCTCTTAACGAGAACAAGTCTACGCATGTGAATTTCACTTACAGAAGGGTTAACAATTTACCTCTGTTCATAAATTCTGCACAAATACCTTATGCAAATGAAGCGAAGTATCTAGGGATGACACTGGACGCTAAACTAAGGTGGAAACCACACGTGAAGAAGAAGCGTGACGAGCTCGAGATTAGGCTCATATAACAAACTGCTCTTGTACAGGCAGGTGTTAAAGCCGTCCTGGACATACGGTATACAACTTTGGGGTTGTACCAAGCCAAGACTTTCCAAAATAAGACACTAAGAGCAATTCTGAATGCTCCATGGTATATTAGGAATAGCGATATTCACAGAGATTTAGGAATAGCTACCGTGGGCGAAGAAGTAACAAACTTCGCTCGAAAGCTAAATGCTCGCCTTCATGTTCATTGCAACAATGAAATGATCCGTACTCTAAACGAGACTCTTAACGATGTTAAAAACGAGCGACGACTACAAAGAACAAGACCCTTCGATCTAGCGACGTAGGGTGAAGCCGCATGAATGAACGGCTTAGTAGGTGCATTCACTGGAAAGCAACCTATCCAATGCGATTAACACTACGGAAGCGTAGGCTACTTGTTAAGTTAACTTAAGTTGTAATCAAGAAGTATTATGAGAGAGCGAACATTTACTACTATGAAGTGCGTTCTGGCAGTTTCATAGTGTCTCTCATAAATGGGTGGTTTTTTAGCACGTGGAAATCGGGCATAACCAATATCGGCTACTTCGGTATTATATACCTGTTATAGTGGGCGTATTGGTTTCTTTAAAAAATTTTGGAGTTTTAGCCTCCGGCCACCCTAGTATTCAAAAAAAAAAAAATGTATGATGGAGCAAAGACAAGAGTAAGATGTCCTTCCGGAATCAACGATGAGCTCTCAATTAAGATCGGTGTACACTAGGGGGAAGCATCCTGTGTCCTTTTTTAATTTCCTATTTTTTTTAATTTTCTATTATCTTAACGATTAAAGCGATCTTGTTCAGATTTTCCAATATCTTTATGTTGTCAAAATCAGCTGAGTATTGATTGTCTGATACATGTTGCGCTAGTCCAGTTGAAGTCCTCAGGTTTTTGATGTCTGCTTTGAGACATAAGAACTTCAACTGGACTAGCGCAACATGTAGCAGACACTCAACACTCAGCTGATTTTGATAACATAAAAATATTGGACAAAGAGAATAACTACAGAATACGATACACACTAGAAAGCCACCGAATTCAAAGAAAATGTTGCAATGATAAGCAAAGAAAACCAGGACAATATAAAGCTTCACTATCATATTGCTCTTCAAGCCAAAACAAAATCTGTGGTATAAGTGTTTTAATGTAAAATCTGTTTGGTCATTTCTATACCCTACTCCATAGGAAACATTAAGTTTGATGCAGGCGAAAATGAAACATAGAGAAATAATGACGATATGCCCTCAAGAGATTAAGGGCATATAATCGGGACCGTCCGTCTGTCTGTCCGTATGTCACAAATTTTTAGGCCTTAAATTTTGAGCTAGAATAGGAAGCTGAAATTTTGCACGTAAGCTCTCTGCCATCCGAAGCAATACAAGTGTGAAAATTTTTCAAATCCGCCCACAGATACGCCCACAATCGGTCTAAATTTGCAATAACATCCGGTACTTTAAAGAAAATATGGATTTCGACTACTTTTTAGCCTAACTTAAGTAAGAATAAGAAATAAAACTTAGCACATTAGCTTCAAAGTGTTCTCTACTAGATATCGTTCCTACAAAGTTTTTGGCCACCCCCATGTTTGGAGGTAGATATTACGAAATTGTTGAATTTTAACCGAAAAATTACATTTTTGGAATCGAATTACTCTTTAATTTTACCTAATATGTTATGTAGAAAATACTCTACATTTTGTTCATACAAAATTTTGGGCCACGCCCACATCTAGAGGCAGAATTCCATAAAAACCTTTCCATAAAAAAGAAAGGACCTTTCCATTTTGAAAAAAAGGAAAGGAAGAACAACATGGATTTCAACTACTTTTATCTTTACTTAGGAAAGAATAAGAAATAAAATTTAGCACATAAAGTACACCTGATACTATTTCAGATTTCGTTCATACAAAGTTTTTGGCCACGCTCATCCTTAGAGGTCGATTTCACAAAATTATTGAATTTGAACCAAAAAATTACAGTTTTGCGTACATTTTAGCCGCAAACTTGGATATTTCTATGCTAGTATTGATTTTCGGTTAAAGGGGTTGGACATGCCACGCCCTTTATTAAAAAAAAAAGTAAACAAAAATTAAAAGGGATAATTTTTCTTATACCCCATCCCATAGGATAGGAGGTATATTAAGTTTGTCACATAGTTTGTAACACGGTGAAATAATAATGGTAGACCCCGTAAGACGTTCTAAAAGGCTGAAATTTGACATTTAGCATCTCTTAGTAAATATAAGACACAAAAAAGACAAATTTAATTGGTAAACCTCCTCTAGTGGGCGTGGCATCTATTTTAAGGGTAAATTTTCAAATGCAGTCTACTCAGTATTTTCGATGGATGGATGGGGTATAAAAAATGCCTACCCCTGAAGAAGCAAACAACAAATTTAAGAAACGTAGGGAGTAATTTTGGACTGAAATTTGCGTTTCATTTTGCATAGAAAGAGGACGACCACTAAGCCCAAAAAATAAAATAAAAAGGTAAACATAGGCGAATCAGAATGTCTACACAAAAAATCAATATACAAAAGAAAATTAAAATTTTCGAAAAAACACTAATTTTTTGTAGTCTTAAGTCGCTCCCTTAGTCCTTAAGTCTTAAGTAGGTACATAGCGTACGGTGCACAAAACAAAAGATGTGCGTAAGATGTGCAGAAAACAAAAAAAAAGTTTAAAAAGTTAAAAGTTTATACTTTTAATGTTTAATTATGCTTAGTCCATTTTGAAAAAAAGGAAAGGAAGAACAACATGGATTTCAACTACTTTTATCTTTACTTAGGAAAGAATAAGAAATAAAATTTAGCACATAAAGTACACCTGATACTATTTCAGATTTCGTTCATACAAAGTTTTTGGCCACGCTTATCCTTAGAGGTCGATTTCACAAAATTATTGAATTTGAACCAAAAAATTACAGTTTTGCGTACATTTTAGCGGCAAACTTGGATATTTCTATGCTAGTATTGATTTTCGGTTAAAGGGGTTGGACATGCCACGCCCTTTATTAAAAAAAAGTAAACAAAAATTAAAAGGGATAATTTTTCTTATACCCCATCCCATAGGAAAGGAGGTATATTAAGTTTGTCACATAGTTTGTAACACGGTGAAATAATAATGGTAGACCCCGTAAGACGTTCTAAAAGGCTGAAATTTGACATTTAGCATCTCTTAGTAAATATAAGACACAAAAAAGACAAATTTAATTGGTAAACCTCCTCTAGTGACGTGGCATCTATTTTAAGGGTAAATTTTCAAATGCAGTTTACTCAGTATTTTCGATGGATGGATGGGGTATAAAAAATGCCTACCCCTGAAGAAGCAAACAACAAATTTAAGAAACGTAGGGAGTAATTTTGGACTGAAATTTGCGTTTCATTTTGCATAGAAAGAGGACGACCAATAAGCCCAAAAAATAAAATAAAAAGGTAAACATAGGCGAATCAGAATGTCTACACAAAAAATCAATATACAAAAGAAAATTAAAATTTTCGAAAAAACACTAATTTTTTGTAGTCTTAAGTCGCCCCTTAGTCCTTAAGTCTTAAGTAGGTACATAGCGTACGGTGCACATAAGATGTGCAGAAAACAAAAAAAAAGTTTAAAAAGTTAAAAGTTTATACTTTTAATGTTTAATTATGCTTAGTCCTGAGCAATAACAAAAAGCATTGTTAAAATGTCTTATCTATATATATAAAGCAAAGTCGTGTCTGTTACACTAATTATAACTCAAAAATGGCTGAACCATTGAATGGTTTTAAAAGTTTTGCATTCTTGTCCACCTAAAATAGGTTAAGAGCTAATACAATTTAAGAAAAGTTCATGGACAAAAATTAACAATCATTTCCACAGCCTGTCAGTAAATAAAATTGTAAATCAGAAAATCAGGGCACAAAAAATTAATCGTATGAAAATAGCCTAAGAGCTGACAGGTTAAAAAAGACCGTCAAGTATGCAGTCATACAAGGAGCGGTCCGTCGTTTTTTTTTTTTTTGAAGAATTGTAGAATTATTGCTCAATTTGCATATAAAATGTCAATGACGACTTTGGACTTTATGGCATTTTTTCAAGCGCTTCTCGATAACTCATTTGTTTCGCTTATATATATTTATAGAATACAGGGTGTTTCTAAATTTGATGCAAATATTTTGACACAAGATTCTTGGGTATATTTGAAAAAAAAAAACATTTCCTACAGTATGGGCCTATCTCAAATTTTGATACCACTTATTCGGAATTTAAGAAAACACCTACTTTCAGGTACCTTGACCCATACTAACACAAATATCTCCGCTAACACTTACAACAGGTACTTCATTTAGGACTTAAATTTTAGAAGAAATAGTACTAGTACTTTTAACTGGTAACTAGTAACTAGTTCGAACTAGGCGACCAACATCAAACAGAAAAATGATAGGGAAATTACCTTTTTATCAGGTAGTCTAATAAAAATGCATGCTCTAAAACCTACGTAAATTATTAATACATAGTCAAAAAATCGTTCTTGTTGTCAATCGCGGTTATAAAAGTAGGTAACACATCATATTTCCACCTTATACCTGTCGCGGCTTCGTGAAAAGAGTTTTTCATAATTTTACCTGCTATGGAATTTCCCAAGTATCATAAAATCTGTGGGTTTTTCGGGTAACTTGTCTTAGCAATTTTTATTAAGTATTGGTTAGATGCACTAGAAAAAAAAATTACCGATATGTTTATTACGCATTTTTCGCAGAAATGTGTCTTGAAAGTCAAAAAAATTTCATGGGCAGGGAAAAAGGATCCGACTTAAAAGCAAATATCTCGAAAGGTAAAAAAGTCATCAATTTTATTATAATGCAGTTAAAAGGAGTACTATATCTTCTAAAATTTAAGTCCCAAATGAAGTACCTGTTGTAAGTGTTAGCGGAGATATTTGTGTTAGTATGGGTCAAGGTACCTCAAAGTAGGTGTTTTCTTAAATTCCCAATAAGTGGTATCAAAATTTGAGATAGGCCCATACTGTAGAACAATTTTTTTCTTCAAATATACCCAAGAATCTTGTGTCAAAATATTTGCATCGAATTTGGAAACACCCTGCATTTCGAGTATTCGAGTTATTAAATGCTGCCATTACAGTGCAGTGTAGTGTAGTAAATAAAGGCGAGATTTTGCCCGGTATTCAAGTTTAAAATTCTTAAAATAGATATTTTTCATTAATTGTATTATTACTATTATAATTACTATTGTTATTCCACTAATTTTACTCTAGGTACTGTTAATATTTGTTTTTTTTTGCAAATCTACTTTACTTTTAGCCGAAAGTTAAGGTACTTAAATTTTTATTGAAACGCAGGGTGACAAATATTTTTTTTTATGTTTTTTGGTAAAAAAAAATTAAAAAAAAAAACCTTTTTAGCTTTTTTCAACATTTTTTTGATTTAAAATCCATAACACGTCTATCCATGAAACGTCTAAAATTTCTTGTTTTACATTCGGTCTATTAGAATGTCTAAATCTTTTGCAAAAATAGACTAGTTATATTGAAAAAATGTATACGTAGGGAATACGTTTTTGATGTGATAACGCTGTTCATAATCTTTGAGATAACTCTCATTTCCACAACTCCACTCAAAGTAGAATCAATCTACAAAACTATCCCGTATAGCTATATTTCAAATTTCGTTCTAGTTCTCTGTGCACGTACTCCACCACCAGCCACCACGCCACGACATCCGACCACTAGCATAGTCACATACTTACATATCACATACACAATGCAATAATCCAGTATAAATTTCAAATTTCGTTCAAGTTCTCCGAGCACGTATTTCACCACTCGCCAAGCCACAACTGCATCCCAGATCCCACCATTCGCACAGTCATATACACAAGCCAACGGCACGCGCCGCTCTAGCCGTAGCTTGAGTGAAATTCATACCTTTTGCTTGAATACCTTTTGCTAGTTAACGGTGTTGAGTTTTTTTCACATAATTTTTTTTTGAAGGGAATATTTGGTTTTTCTCTCAAATTAACGCCTTTGATACCAACCGAGTGGAAAAGGCGGTAGTCTGTACGGTAGTGCTTTGCATATTGCTGCAAGTGCATAGGTTATTTGTACGAAAAGGGAAATGCGCTGGCAAGTTAGGACTTAGGGAGGGCATTATGGCAAGTACATATATGAAGTACATTTTGCAGGCGGTTGTAACTTGAAAAAGTTAGGTTTTTAAGAAAGTCTGAAAGTTGGTCGTGCATGCACTCTCTCGGAGGGCTTGTCAGGCCCCCGCGGAGGTGGGACCGTGAAAAAGTACAAGTCTTTTTTTCAGGTGATGATGACAGGATTCGAACCCAGACCTCTGGTGTTGTAAGCACACACACTAACCACTACGACACGGCACCCCACTTTCAAATCATTTGGCCTATGCTATATCGGAGGGGTAGGAACAACATTTTTTTCACGATATTTTTTCGAAAATACTCCAAAACTACAGTTTTAAAACCGTTTAACCATAATTTGATTTTAGCTTTTGATTAGCCTTTGAATGTTTTACATGTTAGCCCAATATCGGCTTTCTAAGTAAAGAGATGAAAAATATGGTGATGAAAAGATGGTTTCAACGTTGAAAATGGGTATCTATTTTCCATTCTTTATTTCTCAAAAACTTTTCAATATTTTTCAAAACTTCGATTTTATTCTTTTTAGTGCATATTTCAATTTTCGTCCTTCTGGCTGTAAAACTTTTTTAAAAAAGGCAAAAACACTTTTTGTCTTTTTTTTTACCATCTCATTCTCATTTTTTTACGGCGTTCTAATTTTTTTCCGGATTTTATGAGTATACCAAATTTCATCTTTCTACGACTAACCGTTCAAAAATTACAGGTGCAGACGGTTGGTCGGATAACGGAGTGATACCTACAGGTCCTTTTTCCATTTTTGGACGGACCGCTAAGAATATAAAAAAATTAAGAAAAAAGTTTTATGGCACCATTTGTTAGTGATAAATTAAAAAATTCACCCAACATAAGAAAAGTAGACTCCATTACGAAAAAGTATACAACAGAATGTAAAATATTCACCTACAACAAAGGCCGACGGACCGCTCCGCGTATATCTTTATACTTGACGGTATTTTTTTACGTTTTTGTTGGAGTGGACAACTACTGGTCCATTGTAGCATGCAGACACCTTACATAAATGTATTTATGTTATATTGTTCGGTTTGAATATAATTCAGGGTATTTTTCTCGCCAGTGTCTAAACATGATTACGACAGACGAAGTGTAGGTGACATTGATTTCAAAGTAAATCATTAAGGGGTCTGATAATGAAGTTCTGGCAGACTTCGAAACAACGTTGTCATCCCAGCCACTTTCAGTCGAAAGACTGTAACTTTAGTACTTGTTATCATTCCGATAACTGGGAACATTTCAATTTTTTAATAAATATATTTAGTTTACCCGTCTTTCGAAAAAAGATGAAAAGGGCTGCAGTGATGAAGAGTCAGTGATCGGGCTGACTCACCACGTCAGCCCCAAATATCCGCCACCTGATGCGAGCATAGGCAGTACAACTACAGAGGAAGTGTTCCGCTGTATCGTCGTCCTCTCCACAGGCAGGACAAGTGGTGGGGTTGTGCTCAAGCCTAACACATTCAAGTGTCTAGCAGTAGCTTGGTGGCCGGTAAGGACGCCTACAGGAAGTCTGCAATCGATTCTCCTGAGAGAATGAAGGAAAAACGCTAGTCGTTTAGTCTGTCTGCACCTATCGCGGTGACGCCAACGAGCCCTGTGCTCCCGAGAAACCCAAGAATCAATGGCAGCCGTGACAACAGATACAGGCAGGCCTAAAGCAGGTTCGGGTCCTGATAATTTAAAAGTTCGATCCATTAATATGTTCCTGCTGTCCACTGGAATGTCATCATGAACATGTCTTACTGTAAATGAAAATGAAATTATACCCCAAAGTTATTCTTAGGGCATTATTTCATTTTCAGTTTTGAAGTCGTATTTCCTGGGGCCAAATTTCGCGGAGCCGTAATAGGTAGTGTACTAAAAAAAAATTAACTAAACAAATGAACTAAAAATAACTAAAATAGGCAGTGTGTACTCAGTAGTAAATTGATGAGATCTTAATTAATCAACGATGTAAATTTTTTGTAAATTAAATAGGAGTTTTAAGAAATCTCCACAACATACCTTAAGCAGTGTTATTTGGTCCTCTTGTGGAATTTTGGTAAAAGCCGGCAGCCCCTTGGCGAATTCGACTATTAGTTGTACTGTAAGGATTGTAATTTCAGTGATGTGCCTGAAACTCACATCATGCTGACTTTCATTCTCATCGGGTGAGCTCTGTTGAAATATACAAAACAAAATAGTGTCGCTTGGTTATATAAAAGCTTAGTTTTGTCCTTACAATCATTATCCGTTTGAGATCTTCCTCTGACGGTTGCTCGTAACCGTCCTGATACCAAATTAATTTGTATATGACTGCTAGTTGGTTAAATGTTAACGGAGGTATGTTTTTCGCTTGGTTCTCAGCCAATAAGCTTTCAGGCAGCAGCTATTAACAATAGAAATCATAAGCTGATCCAAGGATAAAAAAACAAGGAATTACTTACTGGACATGTCGCATGGGAGGGCGCTTCACACTTCATCAATTCGAGTACTTCTTTTTTAATAAATTCCGTGGTACTCACTGCGGGCGATATCTGTTGTTTATCCTTTTCTTTTTGTGCTTTTTTTTCTCTCCGCTTTAAAGCACATTGATTTTCGGGTACCACACATTCGGGTCGCATGCCAACGGCAAGGCATTTTTTCAGTCTACATTCTTGACATTTGCGTCGCATGTACATGTCCATTTCGCAGGCATGACCAAATTTACAACAATATACTGCATTTTTGGTAACACTTCTTCGAAAGAATCCCTTGCATCCCTCGCAAGTAAGCGCGTTGTAATGATAGCCCGACGCTCTGTCACCACACACAAGACAGAGTTCTTCTTGAAGTCTAGGTGCAGGTCCTTTTTTACCCTTTTTTGCATCGCTACCGTCGTTTGTGGAATAGCCATTAAGGCTACTAGATGGTGAAAGATCATCGCGACCTGTAAAATAGAAGAAAATTCAATATTAAGATACTTATTTTAGGCTTTACACTGTGTAATAATATGTAATTTAAAATTTTTTATACTTTCCGTGCACTTAACTTAATATCTTTTTTCTACGTAAACCGTCTCCATGATGCATTACGCTGGAAACGTTGAGACAGTATTCTCAGTTAAATACACTATAAGTCCAAAAGGTTTTGCTTTGCAGCTTTATTTTAAAACACGTACATTAAACATACAAATTCGCATACAGATTCGCTTAAGCGAATCGTTGGATACCCAGTCCCAGTCGTTCCCTGTCAACCTCCGAGCGCAGTTCGAATGAATAAGACTTTAATACCAAATAGTTAGTTATATTAACATAAATTTCAAATAGAGTTTATCTGTTGCAAACCTCCTTCAAAGATATGAGGCGTGACAACGACACCTTTTAAAAAACATTAATTTTTTTTAAGTATATTAAGTATAAAGTATAATTAGTTTTATTCATCGTTTGTAACATAGAGAAATAATCACTGGGATAAAAATCGCTTTGATCCCATTCATATGGCATCGTTTTGAGTTTTTTTGAGTCAACACCTGCAAAGCGTATTTAAGGTGTGTTCTCACAAAGCTATTGTACAAAAAAAGTGTTATATAAGGATCATTGAACTCCTTAGACCATCGTTTGATGAAACCCAGTATGCATTTCGACCTTTTAACAATATTATTTATGAAAAAGTTTAACATGCACATTAACTATTGATAGCAGGTGTGACGAGGAGGTTTATTTGTTTTAAACAAGAAAGATCAAAATTGGTCTTAACCTCCGTTTTTTGGTCGTGTGTTTCGCTAAGAAATCTTGGCACCGAGCATCTTCAGTGGGTATTCACCAAGATTTCCATACGCATACACACTTTCTCGACAAAGGCCGAGTGAGTATGTGCATATTACCTTCATTGTACAAACACAATGTAAATTAAAAGACCCTTCACGAAAGAGAAGAGAATTAAGTTGCTGCACACTTTTTAGAAAAAGTGATTAATTGGCACTTAGGAGGATTAAGGGAGAGACCGGTTTTGCTACACCAGGTAGCAAATATCGGACTGAAGAAGGTCATAAAAACATGGTCATAAGAGTTCCTAATAGCTTCATATTTTTTCATATAATCTTCGTAAGACAGAACTTTACAATAAATGACATTAGAACGAGCATCGTTTATAGCAAAAATATATAAGAGTGGTCCTTTATAACTCTTTATCAAGAAAAGTAGTGGTAGAGACAACGTATTTAGCATAAAACAAATTGCCGCAAGTAACGAAACAAGCAAAAAAGATGCTTTGAAAATTAAACAATGAGAAAAACTACTAAATACCCACTGAGTAAGTGCAACAGTGCGTATGCAATAGCTTCGGTCCGTCTGTAACGGACCGCGGTATACCCTATTCCTGTTCTCCTTTCCTTTGCAAAATTAAGTTCTATAAAGTGTCAAATCATAGGGGTTTCTTATGGGGCCCCTTCACTTGTATAGAACCTATTTCAAGAACCTAAGGTTTTATTATGTGGTGCTGGAAACGTAGCGGTGGCCATAACAAGAGATTCTGTGTTACTTGGGGTTCGTACTAGCCCCTGTTTGCTCTAACCCCTACCCTTTTCGGGCAGGTAAGAATATACCCGAGGTAAGGCATGCCTGTCGTAAGAGGCGACTAAAATCCATCCTCCGTATGCCGAGCGCGTAGCGCATACAAACTATGCAATGGAAAAAACAAAAGATATTATTACTCCAGGTGGCAATCCAGTTTCACTGGCAAATCCACGCTCTTCGGAGGTAGGCTCTACGGATTCTGGGTAGAGCCATTTATTGATTATAAATCCCTTTTTGAAAATATCAAGGGTGCCTCGATCTCCACCAGCTGGATCGAAGGTCTCCGGGAAAGGAAGTCCGCCGGTTAATCAGGACTCAGCGAAAATTAAATGCTTTGAAGCGGAAAACAACGATGTCCGTGCTAAGCTTAATGAAATGGAACGTCTGTACCATGAGCTTAAAAGCGAAGTAGATTCGTTACGTAAAGAAAATGAAGCCTAAAGGAACCCCCGTGGTACTATAGTATGCGAGGAAGCGCCGAAACGTCAATGTGAATACAAGACGGACGAGGAAGAACTTGCACGCGAAACGAATCCGGTCTTTAGGAAAAGGCTTACCAAGAAACGAAAGGCCGGTTCTTCACCCGAAGTAGAAACCGTGCAGCAAAAAGAAGAAACACCAGTCGGATCAAACAAAGCGATAGGAATACCCCAAGAAAAAAAACCGCGGACCACCTGCAATAAATGTCGTTGGGATCGCGGACTACGGAAAGTTGCGAAACATCCTTAAAAATACTCTTGGGACAAAATATAACTTAACATCACTTCGAAACAACGTATGGAAAGTTAACGTCGATGACTCTGATGCCTATCGGTCACTGTCACAAAAGTTAAATTTAGAGAAAATCCAATGGTTTACTTATGAAAATCACGTCGAAAAGCCGCTGCGGGTTATGGCGAGGGGACTACACCCATCCTGTACCAAGGACGAAATAATACAAGACGTTCAAGCCCAAGGCTTTAAAATTCTTGACGCCGTGAACATAATAAAGAAAGAGAAGCAACGTACGGACAAAGGCAAAGATTCCGCTGTTGTCCGACGCGGCCTGCAAATTTTTTTGCTTTCTTTTGATAGAACTGAAAATATTAACGAAATCTACAAAATTAAATCAATCCTTAACATCAAGGTAAAAATCGAGCCCAAGCGGAAGGGCAACAGGCTAGTTCCCCAATGTAAGCGATGCCAAGGTTTCCGACACACGCAAGCGTACTACCAGAAAAAGCCGCGATGCGTAAAATGCGCCGGTGAACATCTCTCGACGGATTGCAATGTCAGCAGTCAGGCCCCCGCGCCAATTGCAGGGGAATTCACCCAGCAAGCTACCGAGGTTGCGAAATTGCCATTGAGTTGCATAAACGACATGAAGCTCCAAAGAAAAATAGTGAAAATAAGGGCCCAAGCCTAAAACCTCCTAAAGTAGATAAGCCATAAACCCCTAACCCGACAAGGGGTAAGGGTTTGATTAAAGACAAAGTTCAAAATGTGCAAGAAAACGTCGCTGGTCCTAGTTCCCACCGGAGTCAAAAGGGAGAATCCACACTTGTTGGTCCAAGATCGTACGCCCAAGTCGCGTCACGTGAAAGAAAGCCACAATCGGCCGCATCAGATTAGGTCTCTCAAATTCTAAGCATGATTTTAGAAAAGTTTGAGCAACAGACGAAACTTAATCAAGCAATATTCAACAAATTGAGCGAGCTCGAGTTTAAACCTCGAAAAGCTATCACGCGCATAATCCTTCAGAAAATTCGAGAGGTAGATCCTCTCTCTACATGAAAGACTGCATATAGCACTCCAAAAACGAAAGGAATAGAACTTGACTCTATGCAAATAACCTCAGTCTCAGTAAATTTAAGTCACATAAATTACAACATCGCGACGAGCTATTTTCGTCCGCAGTATCGGCTGGCAGATGAAGATCTTGCTCTGCTCTTTGATTCACTTGGGTCAAACTTTATCATCGGCGGGGACTTTAACGCGAAAAATACTTTTAGGGGCTCACGGTGCAATTCAACAAGAGGCAGAGCATTCTTTAAAGCAAGTACAAAACGCGGCGTGATCTTCTTATCGACGGGAAAGCCAACATATTGGCCAACCGACAGAAACAAAATACCTGATCTCGTCGACTTCTTTATCGCCAAGGGGGTACCTCGTTACCTTACGAACGAAGGTTCCTCCTCGTACCCTTAAGAAGAACGCTTTGATCTCTGTTCAGATCACTCGGCGGTTCTTTTGAAAATCGGCGGAAGCCTAGCGAAAAGGAATTGAGCGCCTAGATTAACTAACAACAACACCGACTGGGACGGCTTTAGAATATACTGCAAAGAAAACATAGCTTTAAATGTACCACTCAAAACGCCACTTGAAATAGAAGACGAATTAGATAAACTCGTGAGAGTTATTCAGAGCGCTGCGTGGAATAACACTTCTTTTCGGAGGCCCGAATTATCGAACAGCGGAATAATATATCCGCGAGAAATAGAAGAGCTAATATGCGAAAAGAGGAGAGCGCGCAAGAGATGGCAATAAGACCATCTTGGCCCGGATAAGACCATCTTGAACCACCTTTCTAACAAACTGAAGCACGAACTTCAAGATTTTAAAAGTCGCGAGACTACTGCTTACCTCGAAAGTTTGACTGCCGATAAAGGTTGGAACTACTCTCTTTGGAAAGCAGTCCGTTAAGAAGCCTATAGCACACTCTGCGCCATTAAGAAAAGCCAACGGCGAATGGGCAAGAGAAGACAAAGAAAAGGCGGATTTATTTGCAGATTACCTAGAAGAAACATTCAAACCGTTTGACGGGGAACCGTTGGTTGAGGAGCTCAATCCTTATGCGGTACAAGATAATTATAGAATAAAAACCGTGTCATTGGTTGAACTTCGTCAAACGATAAATAATCTGAAAAACAACAAAGCCGCTGGCTACGACTTAATTACTAGCGAAATTCTAAATGAGCTACCGAAAAAAGCTTTGGTCAAGCTACTCTATATCATTAACGCTTCCATGAAAATTTTATACGTTCCAAGGCAATGGAAAGTGTCCGAGGTCATAATGGTTCCGAAACCAGGAAAATGTCCAAACGACAAAAAGTCATACAGACCTATTTCGCTACTGCCGATAATATCTAAGGTATTCGAGAAACTTTTGCTTAAAAGGTTGCAATAAAAGGTTGATTCTGGATCACCAATTCGGATTTAGGAAAAATCATTCAACAATCGACCAGGTCTGTCGAATAACAAACGAAATCGAAAAAGCTCTGGAAGCGAAAAAGATATGTACTAGCGCTTTTCTCGGCGTATTGCAAGCCTTCGACGAAATGTGGCACGAAGGCCTGAAGTACAAGTTAAGGCTTAGCTTACCAGAAAAACTCTATAGAATCTTAGAGTCTTACCTTAAAGACAGAATCTTTCGCGTAAGGTACGAAAATGAGTACTCGGAATTCAAAGAGATAAATGCCGGTGTCCCGCAAGGAAGCGTTTTCGGCCCAATATTATTTTTGCTTTATACAAGAGACATACCCCACGATGAGGGAACAATTTTAGCTACGTTCGCAGACGACACTGCTATTCTCGCTATTGATACGACAGTTGAATTATCAACAGGGAAACTCCAGCGCGCTTTAGACAAAATATGCGACTCGACGAAGAGCTGGCGAGTCGTCCTTAACGAGACTAAGTCAACGCATGTTAACTTTACCTATAAAAAGATAAACAACAAACCTTTATTCATTAACTCGGTACAAATCCCGTATTCAAATGAAGCGAAATATCTAGGAATGACTCTAGACGCAAAACTTAAATGGAAGCCGCACGTTAGAAAGAAACGCGACGAGCTCGAAATCAAGTTAAGAGAAATGAATTGGCTTATCGGAAGATTTTCGAAACTAAGCATACATTACAAACTGCTTTTGTATATGCAAGTGCTAAAACCATCTTGGACATACGGTATACAACTAAACCAAGCAATATATCTATTTTAGAAACTTTTCAAAATAAGACACTCAGAGCAATCCTTAATGCTCCATGGTACATAAGAAATAGCGATCTACACCGAGATCTAGGAATCGCAACCGTGTCTGACGAGGTAACAAACTTTGCTCGCAAACTTAGTTGTCGCGGTCATTGCAACAATGAAATTATCCGAACTTTGGATCAGACAAATCTTACGCGCCGGCTACAACGAATGAGACCGTTAGATCTAGCAGCATAAGATGAAACCGCATAAATTGACGGTATTGTATGTGCCTTCGTTGGAAGGCAGCCTGCCACACGCGATTTCTACAGAAGCTTGAACTACTTGTTAAGGAAACTTAGTTGTAGTCAAACGGAAAATGGGAGGTTTTTTAGTGAGTAAGAATCTCACACTACTATGAGCACGCGCGGCCGGTCCTCGTAGTGCCTATGAAGGTTTCACCTACCCACGGAAAAAAAACCTGGGGTTTGTGGTGGATGCCACCAAAGAGTACTGTCATCAGCAAAGCTAAATATTTTTTTATTGGTTGCATTTAATAAATCAAATATATATTTGAATTTATATGGACATAGATAATTGATATTGATATACGATATGATGATGATATACGATTATTATATGATTTACTCTATTGATATACGATATATACAGGGTGTTTCCAAATTCGATGCAAATATTTTGACACAAGATTCTTGGGTATATTTGAAGAAAAAAATTGTTCTACAGTTTGGGCCTATCTCAAATTTTGATACCACTTATTGGGAATTTAAGAAAACACCTACTTTGAGGTACCTTGACCCATACTAACACAAATATCTCCGCTTACGCTTACAAGAGGTACTTCATTTAGGACTTAAATTTTAGAAGAAATAGTACTCCTTTTAACTGCATTAAAATAAAATTGATGACTTTTTTAACTTTCGAGATATTTGCTTTTAAGTCGGATCCTTTTTCCCTGCCCATGACATTTTTTTGACTTTCAAGACACATTTCAGCGAAAAGTGCGTAATAAACATATCGGTAATTTTTTTTCTAGTGCACCTAACAATACTTAATAAGAATTGCTAAGACAAGTTACCCCATAAACCCACAGATTTTATGATACTTGGGAAATTCCATAGCAGGTAAAATTATGAAAAACTCTTTTCACGAAGCCGCGACAGGTATAAGGTGGAAATATGATTTGTTACCTACTTTTATAACCGCGATTGACAACAAGAACGATTTTTCGACTATGTATTAATAATTTACGTAGGTTTTAGAGCATGCATTTTTATTTAACTACCTGATAAAAAGGTAATTTCCCTATCATTTTTCTGTTAAATCTCAAAAAGGATTAAGTTTGAGGTTGGTCGCCTAGTTGGAAAATTTACCTAATGTAAATTGTATAAAAGGTTAGAAAACAAAATTAAATCCATCAAAGTCATTTTTGAAGCCGAGGTGACACAACAGTTGTTAAGAAACCTTACTTGAAATGGCACCTTTTACAAACGAAGTATACGCCGATAT
Source organism: Neoascia interrupta (assembly GCA_947623515.1). Taxonomy (NCBI): domain Eukaryota; kingdom Metazoa; phylum Arthropoda; class Insecta; order Diptera; family Syrphidae; genus Neoascia; species Neoascia interrupta. Next base: position 113,153,191 of record OX392462.1, read on the forward strand.
TATCTACGTTTATGGGATGTGCAACGGAAGTTCTTTTAGAGCACAACAAAGATACCATCAGCTTTATCCTAACCGAAGAGTACCTAATCCCCGCAAATTACAAATTCGTTTCGAAGACTTCGGGAAACGGGATCTGTTTCAACAAGACGACCTAACGCAGGAGCTTCACCAGGAAGAATTGCAGTTGATGAAAGAATACTGGAAGCGGTTGCAAATGATCCATCAATCAGCATCAGGCGCTTATCCTTGCGATTTAATGTTTCAACACATAAAATTGTTCGTCTCCTGCATACGGAAAACTTGTATCCATACCACCATACACCTGTGCAGGAACTGCTTCCGAGTGATTTGGAGCCGAGACTTGAGTTTTGCAACTGGTTGTTAGAGCGGAGCTTGGATGACAACGGTTTTATAAGCAGAATCCTATGGACGGACGAATCTCAATTTACTAGAGATGGGATTACAAATTTTCACAATCTACACACATGGGCTGCGGAAAACCCACACACAAGGAGAGAGTCATCATTTCAACACAGATTTAGCGTCAATTTGTGGGCAGGTGTTATTGGAAACAACTTAATCGGTCCCTTCAAACTGCCTCCCACACTGAATTCTGCAAACTATCTGGAATTTTTGCGCAATGATTTAACAGATCTACTGGAGGATGTTCCGGTAACTCAACGAGCTTCGTCATATTTTCAACAGGATGGAGCCCCAGCTTACTTTGGTCGCGAGGTTAAGAATTGGCTGGATGAAAAGTACGCTGGTCGTTGGATAGGAAGAAATGGACCAGTTCACTGGCCTGCAAGATCTCCAGACCTTACAATTATGGATTTTTTTGTATGGGGGAGAATGAAAGAACTTGTTTATTCTACAGAAATATCAACTCTAAATGATTTAGAAGATCGCATTCTCCAAGCCTCGTCACAAGTGAGGCAGGAGTTATCCTCAATAAACGTTGACAGCGCAATCCAAAAACGGGCTCTAGCATGCTTACAAAATGGAGGAGGACACTTTGAACACCTTATTTGATTGTAAAGTTAACTTTATGAAATAAAAAAAAACATAAACCAAACACAAGCATTTTTATTCAGAATAATAGGAATTGAACACTATGAATCGAGTTTTTCATAATTTTACCTGCTATGGAATTTCCCAAGTATCATAAAATCTGTGGGTTTTTCGGGTAACTTGTCTTAGCAATTTTTATTAAGTATTGTTAGGTGCATTAGAAAAAAAAATAAACGATATGTTTATTACGCATTTTTCGCAGAAATGTGTCTTGAAAGTCAAAAAAATGTCATGGGCAGGGAAAAAGGATCCGACTTAAAAGCAAATGTCTCGAAAGTTAAAAAAGTCATCAATTTTATTTTAATGCAGTTAAAAGAAGTACTATTTCTTCTAAAATTTAAGTCCTGAATGAAGTACCTGTTGTAAGTGTTAGCAGAGATATTTGTGTTAGTATGGGTCAAGGTACCTCAAAGCAGGCGTTTTCTTAGATTCCCAATAAGTGGTATCAAAATTTGAGATAGGCCCATACTGTTGAACAATTTTTTTCTTCAAATATACCCAAGAATCTTGTGTCAAAATATTTGCATCGAATTTGGAAACACCCTGTATAATATATTACTATATTTATGTAGCTTCAGTGGCCATCCGTTTTCGATGAAGTGTGTAACGTGATAAAGTGTGTAACCCCAAACGAATTGTCTGTCTTGCCGTCTGAGTTGATTTAAGGCTGAGGATTTTGACGAGAAATCTGGAATAAACTGGCTATAGTAATTTTAAATTACCGTTGAACGATTCTAATTCCGTGATGTTTTTCGGATGTTGCGTTAACTTTATTGCTTCTATTCTTTTTTCAGATGGCCTGAAACCTTTTGCATTGATTTCGTGTCCGACGTACTCTAATTTGGTCTGTGCAAGGTGACACTTTTCTTTTCTGCATTTGAGGTTTGATATGCGTAGAGAGTCTTTCTAAAAGTGTCTTGATGTTATTTCGGTGCCCTTCGTTATTTTTGCCCATGATTATAATGTCATCGAGGTACGATGCAAGCCCCGGTATATCGGCTGCTACCCCTTCCATAATTCTGTTCATAACCACAAATTTTTTGACGATTTTGTGAGTTCGATTTGAAGATAAGCGTCACTCAAATCGATTTTGGTGAACAACCAACCTCCGCTGAGTTTATGGAGGAGCTCCTCAATTCTTGGAATCGGGTATCGATCAATTTCGATTTGAGGATTTACAGAGACCCTAATTCTCATTTTTCCATTGGTTTTTTTTTTTATGACGACTACAAGTAGAGCGGTCCCATTTCTTGAATTTATTGGCCTCAGAAAATTTTGGGTCACTAATCGATTGATTTCGCTACGTACATTATCATATAGCGCGAAGGGTAGGTTGTACTGTTTGCAAAATTTAGATTAAGCATTCGGTTTTAATATGATATCGGCTTCATACGTGGAACAGGTTCCAAGTTCCGATGAGAAGATGGAGTGGAATTCATTTTAAGAGCTTTAAGTTCGACTGTTGAGCGATTCCTGGCCTACATTGAAATACTGCGGGGCTGAAGATCTGTCGACTACTTCAATATTCCTTGGCATCTGTATGGCGAAATTAAATTTTTGAAACCAATCCATGCCAAGAATATTCGATGCACTATGACTGTCTACTACGAGTGCTACGTCAACTGCAATTGTGCCGTTCAGTTGCAAAATATTACCACCATACGCCTTTAAAATTTTTGTTGAACGCGTATACATTGGCTTGTTGAGTTCCTCGAATAATTGCTTAAGGTCAATAAGCGAACACCACGCACCCGTTACAATTTAAAATTTAAGAATTTTCTCATTGATACCTACGCCTAAAAAAGGCTTATCTGAAAGAACATGGCTATGGTTGACTTCGATATGAATCAAATGAATCAACTGGACTCACGGTTTTAAATGGTTTGCTCTGATTAACGGTTTCATGCTTTCTGCTCTGCCACTTTGAAACATCGTGTTTTTGGCTGTGCGACTGACATGACCCGTTGTTCTGAATAGACTGTAACTCTTGATGACATGCATATCGCTGCAATGTGTTTATAGTTAAAGCACTTTGTTCGCTGATGCGTAATGTCACACCCAGGGTGCTTTGTCTCACTGTCACTGCGCTCTTGTTGTTGAAATTAACCCGATTGCCTCTCGATCGTCGATGTGTTGATTACTTCACCAAATTTAGCTCTGCTCCGCTTTTCTGCTCACCGTTAAGCTCACTACACGTTTTTGTTGTTTCTTCGTAGAGTTGTGCGATATAGATTACCTCATCTAGAGTTGGGTTTTCTTTTTGAAGAGAAGCCGAAGAAGCAGAAGATAATTTTATTCCTAATTTGAGACTCCACGCACGACTCAACACTTCTAGCTTTTCCACATACAAATATGCATTCTTTGGCATATGAGTTTTTTTTTAAATGACTAGAGAGTTTCTCAATTATTTGACTGAATGATACTTGCGACATAAACCTACATAGCTCAAAAATTTTAAAATAAAAAAATTCCGTTCCATATGTGCAGGTTTTAAATCTTGCACATCCGCTCGCAAAATTTTCATAGGAAAATATGTCAAGAAAATAAATTCATTCCTACAAATCGTATGGGCTAGAGTGTGCAAGTTTTTGATTCTGCACATAAGAACCCACAATGTGTGAAACTTCTCATCTACGAAAAATGTAACGAATTTCCCTTACAAAGAGAACGGGTAAATTTATTATTAAAATTTAGTTTCCCTTCGACTTTACATCTGATTCTGATTTCTGAATCTGTCTGATGTGGATGTGGGGTGTCGGGTGGGGAAACGGTGTGTGCGAGTTTGAAATCTTGCACATTGGAAATTATGAAATTGATTTATTTCTCTTTCATTTTTCTAAGAAATAACAGCGAGAAATTTATTTTGCGTTAAGAGTTGAGACTTGAAGGTGGTGGCGGTGGGTGGAAGAGGTGAATAGAAAATTACTCACAAAAAATTGCAGTGCTTTTAAAAGTCTTAAATAGCTCATCATCATCATTTTCGAGGGCCACTTATTCTTTAAAAGGGTCGCGGATCAAGGACGGCTAAATGGTCTTTCCATCGTTCTCGATCCTCCGCCACCAACTCAAGAGACTCCGGCACAATCCCCAGGCGGGACTTAGAGAGGTTCTTTACCTGATCCGCCACCTGTTTCTTGGCCTACCAGGGGGGCAACGCGCTCGCATCTCTGCTAGCATGACCTGTCAGAGGTCTGTCAGAGACCTGTAGGAGGTCTGTCAGAGGGCATGCGAACAACGTGTCCAAACCATCGAAGAATCGATCGCTCCACTCGGAGAAGTAGCTGCTCAACAATAAGATTCCCACGAATACTCACGTTTCTCACTCTATCCCTTAGAATAACACCAGCAACGCACCTCAGGAATCTCATTTCGGCAGACCCCGAGATACTTAAACTTCTCCACCTGTGGAGATACTTCGAGATACCCCGAGATACTTAAACTTCTCCACCTGTGGAGAAGTTTAAGTATCCACAGGTGGCGAAGTTTAAGTATCTCGGGGTCTGCCGCGCCTCCAAAAAGTGGGCGGGATATAAAAATATAACTGTTGAATGCTTTATGCTAGGTGGTTGCATAAATTTCGGCCTAAAACTCCGCCTTTTTAACTAAAAAAATCACTTTTCTTAACGCCACGCCCACAAAAGTGGGCGGAGGCATACAATGCATACATAAAAGGTAGAAAACGCTAATATCTACAGCTTTTGTCATATAATTTTTTGTCAAATTTCATATATATTAATTGAAAAACAGTCATTTTAAGCTAAAATCCCTTAAAAAGTCGGCGTGGTCAATGAAAAAGCAAAAAAATTTTGGCTACCTTAAAGACAATTATAAGGCAATGTTACGTACCAAAAATGAATGCGCTAGCGCCATTGTAAACAACTTTTAGGCCTTAAATTTTAAGCTAGAGAGCTAAAAATTAGTGAGTTGGCTGGAAGTATAGTCTTTCAGCTCAAGTTTGAAAATTAGCTAAATTTGCCCACAGACACGCCCACTACAGGCATGTATGTGCGACTGTCTCTAATTTTGAAAAAAAAAAACTTTTTTCAAATTTTGGCTATGTTAGAATGGTGCTAGCGCTCTCATTTTTGGTATGTATGCAATTGCCTTGTATTTGACTTTGAGGTATCAGAAAAGGTTTGGCCTTTTTATTGACCACGCCCAATTTTTAAAATGACTGTTATAAATAAGTCATTTCAAGCTAAAGTATATATGAAATTTGACTAAAAATTATATGAAAAAAGTTGTAGATATTAGCATTTTGTAACTTTTTTGTATATACACGGTGAACTGTTAATACCTGATCACAGCTACACTACGCTATTTTGCTATGTGAAAATTGTACAGGCGTTTTCCCGAAATGCGGCTCCCTAGAGCGGTAGCCGCCATATTATGAATCAATGTCTAAAAAAAAAGTTGAATCATAGTTTGGTTCATAACTTCAGAATGTATCACTGTAGAAGTAGGATACCTGTCCCCCGAAAAATTTTTCTTTCAAGTGAAATAATTTTTTTTTTTTCACCCTGCATAGTATTGCCTCCGCCCACTTTTGTGAACGTGGGGTTAAAATGTGATTTTTTGAGTTAAAAAGGCGGAGTTTTATGCCGATATGCATGCAACCACCTGGCATAAAGCATTCAACAGTTAAATTTTTATATCCCGCCCAATTTTTGGAGTCGTGGCTGTTTCCTTTTTTGGTAGGGTAGGGTATTTTGCAATACGCAAATTTATTTAAATTTATTTGTAATGAAATAACCTATCGGAAAAGCGTGAAAACAGGTACTTAGTATGCGACAACACAAGCAGACAGAAGATTTAAAATCAGAGCCGCTTTAATTTCTAATGATTTTCTGCGCAAATCGTAGGAAACTGAGGTGGTAATGCAAGTTACTAATTGTAAAATGCATTTTTCCAATTGCCTAGCATTTGGAGGAATATTGCTCTGCAAATTTTTTGCAAAATTTTCGAGTTTGTGTATTCTGAGTCAAATAAGCAGTTTGTACCACCTTCGGTATACGACGGTATCCCTGCGATAATTCTGAAAAAGTGTTCCCCAGTAGTTTGTAAACCGATTTAAAGCGGTTCTGATTTTAAATCTTGCGCCTGATTGTGTTGTCGCACACTAAGAACCTCATTTCACGCTGTTGCCATAGCTTATTTCACTTCAAATAAAGCTGCTTATCATTTTCCGCCAATTTATTCAGCGATTTCGCGCTGTTTTATCCCAGATTCAGCCTTACACTTCAATATGACCTTTCAAGGTCAATAAGGCGCTTTCCACGCTCCATTTTATAAAAAAAACGGTTGTTGCTTTAAACTAAAAAACTCAAAAGAATTGAAGCCATTACATTGTCGCTATGGAACACAACCTGAAATAATTGTCCTTTACCTATTCAGATAACTAAAAAATGCATCATTTTTATACCCCATCCCATAGGATAGGAGGTATATTAAGTTTGTCACATAGTTTGTAACATAGTAAAATAATAATGGTAGACCCCCAAGACCCCCTTTGGTGGTCAAAGGATAGACATGTGCACTCAAGAGGATACAAGCATCCAGAGGTTTTTCTAAACCCACAGGGTCGGACCGAGGACGCTTCCCTGGGGTACGCCAGCCCGAATTTGTTTGAAACTCGAGTATTCACTACTACACCTAACACGAAAGAGTCTGCTTTCAAGATAATTTTCCAATATTTTAAACATGTCTTCCGGCAAGTTTTGCCGTAGCTTATATTTCAAGCTATCGTGCCATACCCTGTCGAAGGCTTGCGATACGTAGAGGAAAGCACTTGAACATATTTTTTTGCCCTCTAAGGCTTTTTCAATTTCATGCGTTATTCTGTAGACTTGATCTATTGTGGAATGGTAAGGTCTGAAACCGAATTGATGATCCGGGATCAAGCGTCTTTCTGCAATTATTGGTTGTAATCGCTTCAGCAGAAGTTTCCCGAATACTTTCGATATTATCGGCAGAAGCGATATGGGCCTATAAGATTTTTTATCATTTGCGCATTTCCCCGGTTTTGGAACCATAATGACTTCAGCAACTTTCCATTGTCTTGGAACGTATAGAAGTCTAAGAGAAGCGTTTATCATATAAAGTAGCTTGACTAATGCCTTTTTTGGTAGCTCTTTTAATATTTCGCCAATGATCAGGTCGTAACCCGGGGCCTTATTATTTTTAAGTTTGCTAATTGTCTGTCGGAGTTCAACTAACGAAACTTTTTTCATTCTAAAGCTATCAGGTTCCCCGTTGTTGTTTAGAACGTCAGCCAACGGCGGACCGTCGAAAGGCTTGAATGTTTCTTCTAAATGTTCAGCAAACAAATTCGCTTTCTCTTTGTCTTCTCTTGCCCATTCGCCGTTAGCTTTTTTTCATTGGTGCCGAGTGGATTATAGGTTTCTTGATAGACTTAACTGCTTTCCACAGCGAGTAGTTTGAGCTCCTATCCGCCGACAAGCCTTCAAGGTATTCAGTGGTCTCACGATTTTTAAGATCTTGCAACATTCCTTTCAGTTTGTTAGAGAGGATGTTCAATAGGGTTTTGTCTGGGGGGCCCTCGTGCCTTGCCATCTCCTACGCGCTCTTCTCTTTTCACGAATCAATTTTTCGATTTCGAGCGGATATGTTTTACGTACATGCCCGTCGGTGCTAACTGCGTTCTTTTGGGACGAATTGTTGTTCCAAGCAGCGCTCTGAATTGCTTCAATGAATTTGTCAACTGCGGTTTCTAACTCGAAAGGAGTTTTCAATGGCACATTCAAGCCAACACGCTCCTTACAGTCCTTCCTGAAGGCGTCCCAGTTCATGTTTTTGCTAGCTAATCTAGGAGCTCTTTTTATTTTCGACAGTCTTCCACCCATCTTCAAAATTACTCCTGAGTGGTCTGAGCAAAGATCATAACACTCTTCAATTCGCGTAAGGTATTTGGGGTACCCTTTAGCGATGAAAAAATCGACAAGGTCAGGCTTTTTATTCCTATCGGTTGGCCAATATGTTGGCTTACCCGTGGAGAAAAAGTCCACCCACGCTTCATACTATTTTTGTACAGTAATCTGCCTCTTGTTGAATTGCATCGTGAACCCCAAAAAGTATGCTTCGCGTTAAAGTCACCCCAATGATAAAATTCCACCCAATGAAGTCGTTCATACGATCAAGATCGTCTTCCACCAGTCTATATCCTGGCGGGAAATAACAAGATGCAATAACAAGATGCAGTCAATTTTTACAGAAACTGAACTGATCTGCATAGAGTCTAGCTCAACTTCTGTGTTCTTGAAGTGCTTTATGCAGTTCTTAATGTAGAGGGAGGATCCTCCTCTCGAATTTTGCGAAGGGTGATGTGCGTGATAGTCATTGTAACCTTTAAGTTTGGGTGTAGACCTGTTTTTAAGGTGAGTTTCCGTAATCATGCAAATATCAATATTGTTTTTCCGTAGAAATACTTCTAGTTCGTCTATTTTATTCACAAGGCCGTTTGCATTCCATGTTCTCTTGTAATTTTTTCGAGACTTAAACTCGAGCTTGTTCAGTTTGTCAAATATAACATTGTTGATTTTAGTCTAATCCTCAAGTTTCTCCAAGATTACAGCGAGGATCTGAGCCACTGCACCTGTTGTAGGCGATGTTGCCTTGTTTTCGTTTGCCGCAACTTGTGCGTATCATTTCGGTCCGACCAGAGGTGGTTTCTCCGCTGCACTTGAACTGGCGCCGCTCTTTTGTGGAGCTCTAACGCATTTTGTCGACGCCTCCTTTGCCAATCTCGCACTTTTGATCAGCTTTGGCGTCTTTGGAGTCTTTGACTTAGGAGTTTCAGCAGTTTTTGGACGTCCTAGGCTTTGATTCTGACCTCGAGTATTTTCCTTAAGAGGTTCTCGTCCCTTTTGCAGCTCTATGGCTACTTCGCATCCTCTATAGTTTGCGGGGTGGTTTCCGTGGCAATTGGCGCAAACTGCTGGAGCCTTTATGTCAACTTTGCACTCTGTTGAGAGGTGTTTTCCGGCACATTTCATGCAACGTGGTTCTTTTTGGCAGTAGACACTTGTGTGCCTGAATTGTTGGCATCGCTTACATTGTTATATTAGTCTTTCGCATGGGTTCGATTTTAACCCTGATGTTAAGTATCATTTTTATTTTATAAATATCGTTTATGCTCTCAGTTCTTTCAAAGGAGAGCATAAAAATTGGAAGGCCGCGTCTGATCACAGTGTCTCTTTCTCCTTCCGTGCGTTGCTTTTCCTTTTTAATGATATTGACGGCATCAATAATTTTAAGGCATTTATTTTTTACGTCGTTTACAACGTCTCCTTTTGTGCATGATGGGTGGAACCGCCTTACAATAACTCGCAGTGGTTTTTCGTACTTATTTTGATAAGTATACCACTCGATTCTTTCTGCATTCAGTCTAAGAGACAGTGCGCGATAAGAATCGGCGTTGTCAAAATTTACTTTCCACACGTTATTTCGGTGCGAAGTAAGCTTATAGTTTTCTGTTCTCACCGTGTTTGCAATAAGGTTGCGCAATCTCCCGAAGTATCGAAGATCAGTCGTGAACAAAAATAAACACACTGGTAATACAAAACGAAAAATTTCTACAGCGTGCAAGCACAAAACAAGAACTTGGGGGTCTCTCGTTATTATTTTCCTATGTTGCATTTTTGCCTGTATCAAGCTTAATATGCTCCATTCCTGTGGAATAGGGTATGAAATGTACATAGATTTTACATGAACATGCCTTCATATGAACAGTTTCGAGCGGTGAGAGTCCTTGCATAGCGTAACACCTTCACTGCGCATCGCATTCGCATACACTATGCTCATATGAGAATGTTTGTAGATTGCAGATACTTGCTGTCATGGTATTGCCCCGCCTTTGACCAAAGCTGTTTAATGAGCAATGCATGAGTATGTCGGACTATGATCTATTAATACTTCAGCAATACAATGCGAGTATATTATAGTCGTGCAGATTTATATACGTTTTACCATGCCCTCGGATATCGCTGTACAGAAACATGAGGCTTTGGCACTTATCCAATTGTACATAGGTACATTTCCAACGAGTTCAATCGCACATTTTATATGCAATTGAATTTGCTGTAAGAAGTTTATGTTGGTTATGTATGACAAGGCTGCGTGTCACAGATGCTTTATGAGTCTGGATTAGCCGGGTCAGTTAAACAACAAACCCAGAGTTCACTTAGCAGGAGATTTAGCAGTTTATATGTTATGGACGCATTTTGAACAAGTGAGTAACTGCAAGAGTTCGTCTGTAACAAACTTCTATATACCCGACCCTATATACCGTGTAACACCAAATCTTGAATTTTTTCGCCACAAATTCATATATTATTTGTATAGGCCACGCTCCCGAAAGTGGGTCTGGGCTAAAAATAAAAATCAATGAATTGTAATTTCGTTAGAATCATGACAAACGCGTTGAAACCGAAAATTATTGCAGAAAACCCCGTTTTTTCCTAAACACGCCCCTAAAAAGTGGGCGGAGCTCAAAACTTTATATGAAGCAAACCTAGTTAATAGTAATATCTTGAATATTGGTTATATATTTTTTTTCAATTTGGAGTAAACTTTCCGAGAAATCGGGTTTACAGATCAACATGGTAAAAGTGGGCATGGTCGACATTGTGGGCAGTCCAATTTTGGCCCTCATAGAGGTTTTGTGCCATTATTGCTCTATGCCAAAATTTGAGTTCCTACGCCTTGTCTAACTTGACCAAAAGGCATTTTGAAAGAAAATTTGAAATAGAGAATGTCTTACATTAAAGCCGGTAGTGGGCGTTGCCGTCGGCGGATTTAACCAATTTTCACACTTTGTCTGTACAAAGTAAGAACCAAGATATACTCCAAGCTTGAGCGTCCTAGCTGAATTTCAAAGGCCTAAAAACTTCACACATAGGGACAGAGGGACAGACGGACGGACGGATGGACGGACATGGCTTAATCGACTCACCTGTCGGTGTCGATCATATCTCTAAAAGGTCTTAGGGGTCTACGGTGATTATTTCACAGTGTTACAAACTATGCATTAAAATTAATATACCCTCGGTTGGGTAAAAAAGTGACTAATATTAGAATTCAATAATATAAAAAATATTAAAATAATCAAATTGCCCGGGCATTATACGTTATGTCTATCAGCTCTTGGGCAAAATAATTTATAATAAATAATGAAATAATAAATATGGAAGAAATTGACCAAAAACAGAATGAGTAAGTTCGTTTGTTATGAACACCAAATTTAAAAGTTTTTTTACTTGATTCAGTTTGTACGCTGTATGTCAATTATTTGTATTGGGTACGCCCCCAAAAAAGAACGTGGGCTGATATTAAAAATCAATTAATTCCAACTTCGAGAAAAAGTGCGTTAAAGCGAATATTAATACATAATTAAAAAACAGTTTTTTTTTCTAAAAACGTCCCCAAAAAGTGGACCGGCTCGATGCTTTGTTTGCAACAAACTTAACAAATAGTAATATCTTTAATATTTGTCATATATTTTTTTCGATTTAAAAGAAAATTCCCAAGAAATCAGGCTTTAAATGATTTAACATGTTAAAAGTGGGCGTGGTCAATGGTGTGGGTGGTCCAATTTTTGTCTAATTACAGGCTTCTAGCCGCTATTGCTCCGCACCAAAATTTGAGTTCACATGCCTTGTATAACTTGACCAAAAAACATTTTAAAATGAATTGTAAATTTGAGGTTGTCTGGCTTTCAAGTCATTGTGGGCGTGGCTGTGGGCGGATTGGCTCAATTTCCATACCTTGTGTGTACAAAATGCGAACAAAACAATACTGCACGCTTTAGGTTCTTAGCTCAATTTTAAAGATAGACGGACGGACGGATTGACATGGCTTAATCAATTCACCTATCGGTCTCGATCATATCTCTAAAAGGTCTTAGGGTTTACGGTCATTGTTTCACTGTGTTACAAACTATACATTAAAATTAATATACCGTGGGTCGGGTACTAAAAAGTGGACATATTTTCATTTTTGTCAATAATTTTGTCAATAATAATTTGTCAATACAAAGAAATAAACTTAAATTCAATACCGAAACATTGCAAAAAGAGATGAATTTCAGCTGGTACCAAATTGAAAGCCCTAAGTATTATTGCGAATTAATCCACATTTGTTTCCCAAATCCGCTGTAACAAACTGATCACATCGCAATCTAGTTTGGCGCATGCGGGATTTATTAAAAAAATATGTGTTGATATTGTCATTCTGGAGTAAAAGCAAAAATTACCCCTGATGAAACGAAAACCTTGATGGAATATTTCATTTGATACCTAATATGGTACATATTTACTTTTGGTTTGATTGCAAGAAAAGAGCAAAAATTACCTTATGGTTGCCTTAAAAGCTTCGGTAAGGGAAACTATGCCCGATTTGTTTTTTTCAAAAGCATAACCAGTAAACAGTGCGTATGGAATATAGCTTCGGGCCGTGTGTTTTATTTATTTTTTCTTTAATAATGTTTTACGTTCTCATTTTATTTAGTGTTAAATATATAATCTATTCCGATTTGTCCCGATTTTCAGGACGTCGTGTCTAGATTAAACTAAAATTTCATGATCTTTTCATAACCAATGTCTCTTATCAATTAACTTCACCAGTTACATTAAATTTGCTTAGTTCCGATCATAATCCAGTTCTCTGTTCTCTTCTCACGTCAGGTGTCAAAAAACTGCAATACTACCAAGATTTTTGTAATGCAGATTGGTCACGCTTTCGTTCCGATATGAAAGCTGGCTTCGAAATATTTCTACTGACCTAGCAGGTGTTTCAAGTAAGGAAGATGTTGACAGCATTGTTCACAACTTTACTCAACACATTATTAGCTCTGTCGATGCTCCGAAAATTGTAAAAAGAAACCATCCTTCATGCCTTCCTCTGCATGTTCTAAATCTTTTTAGGCAAAGAAACATCCAAAGAAAAAATTGGCAAAGATACCATCAACCAGAGTTTCGAGATCGTGTTGCATGCCTTAACAATCTTATTCATAAGGCATTGTCAATCAAAAGAAATAACGATTGGAACAAAAAACAAGTAATCTAGTAATCTAGACGAAAATGCAAAACCATTTTGGAATCTTGTTAAAATTATAAAACACAAACATAGACAGGTCCCTTTCCTAAAAAACGATTCTAGCACTTTTTTCAATGATGTAGAAAAAGCAAATGCACTTGCACTTAACCTTGGTAATTTGACGACAAATAATTGAAATTATACTTCTGATCTGATCAAACAAGAAATATTTATTTAAAAAATAATAATTAACTATTTAATTAATTATTACTGCCCAAAATCAGAATTTTGTTTCTTACTTTTATAATAAATGCTTGCATTAAAATGCAAAATCTTCCTGATGCCTGGAAGACAACCAAAGTTGGTCAGATTTAAAAAGCCGGCAAGCCTGCAGTAAGGGCGGAAAGTTATAGACCAATAAGTTTGCTAAGTAATATCAGTAAAATTTACGAAAAAATTATAAAAGAAAAAATAACTTTTTTTTCTCGCCCACAACAGATGCAGTGTCTCAGATCCTCGCTGTAATCTTGGAGAAACTTGAGGATCAGACTAAAATCAACAAAGTTATATTTGACAAACTGAGCAAGCTCGAGTTTAAGCCTCGAAAAAATTACAAGAGAACATGAATATGAAACAGTTATTTAAAATACTAACATGGAATGCAAACGGCCTTCTGAATAAAATAGACGAACTAGAAGTATTTCTACGGAAAAACAATATTGATATTTGCATGATTACGGAAACTCACCTTAAAAACGGGTCTACACCCAAACTTAAAGGTTACAATGACTATCACGCACATCACCCTTCGCAAAATTCGAGAGGAGGATCCTCCCTCTACATTAAGAACTGCATAAAGCACTTCAAGAACACAGAAGTTGAGCTAGACTTTATGCAGATCAGTTCAGTTTCTGTAAAAATTGACTGCTTAGATTATAACATTGCATCTTGTTATTTCCCGCCAGGATATAGACTGGTGGAAGACGATCTTGATCGTATGTATGACTTCATTGGGTTCAATTTTATCATTGGGGGTGACTTTAACGCGAAGCATACTTTTTGGGGCTCACGATGCAATTCAACAAGAGGCAGATTACTGTACAAAAATAGTGTGAAGCGTGGGGTGGACTTTTTCTCCACGGGTAAGCCAACATACTGGCCAACCGATAGGAATAAAAAGCCTGACCTTGTAGATTTTTTCATCGCTAAAGGGTACCCCAAATACCTTACGCGAATTGAAGAGTGTTATGATCTTTGCTCAGACCACTCAGGAGTAATCTTGAAGATGGGTGGAAGACTGGCGAAAATAGAAAGAGCTCCTAGATTAGCTAGCAAAAACATGAACTGGGACGCCTTCAGGAAGGACTGTAAGGAGCGTGTTGGCTTGAATGTGCCATTGAAAACTCCTTTCGAGTTAGAAACCGCAGTTGACAAATTCATTGAAGCAATTCAGAGCGCTGCTTGGAACAACACTTCGTCCCAAAAAAACGCAGTTAGCACCGACGGGCATGTACGTAAAACATAAAAAAACGTGAAAAAAGAAGAGCGCGTAGGAGATGGCAAGGCACGAGGGCTCTCCAGACAAAACCCTCTTGAACCACCTCTCTAACAAACTGTAAGGAATGTTGCAAGATCTTAAAAATCGTGAGACCACTGAATACCTTGAAGGCTTGTCGGCGGATAGGAGCTCAAACTACTCGCTGTGGAAAGCAGTTAAGTCTATCAAGAAACCTATAATCCACTCGGCACCAATAAAAAAAAGCTAACGGCGAATGGGCAAGAGAAGACAAAGAGAAAGCGAATTTGTTTGCTGAACATTTAGAAGAAACATTCAAGCCTTTCGACGGTCCGCCGTTGGCTGACGTTCTAAACAACAACGGGGAACCTGATAGCTTTAGAATGAAAAACGTTTCGTAAGTTGAACTCCGACAGACAATTAGCAAACTTAAAAATAATAAGGCCCCGGGTTACGACCTGATCACTGGCGAAATATGTAAAGAGCTACCAAAAAAAGGCATTAGTCAAGCTACTTTATATGATAAACGCTTCTCTTAGACTTCTATACGCTCCAAGACAATGGAAAGTTGCTGAAGTCATTATGGTTCCAAAACCGGGGAAATGCGCAAATGATAAAAAATCTTATAGGCCCATATCGCTTCTGCCGATAATATCGAAAGTATTCGAGAAACTTCTGCTGAAGCGATTACAACCAATAATTGCAGAAAGACGCTTGATCCCGGATCATCAATTCGGTTTCAGACCTAACCATTCCACAATAGATCAAGTCTACAGAATAACGCATGAAATTGAAAAAGCCTTAGAGGGGAAAAAAATATGTTCAAGTGATTTCCTCGACGTATCGCAAGCCTTCGACAAGGTATGGCACGATGGCTTGAAATATAAGCTACGGCAAAACTTGCCGGAAGACATGTTTAAAATATTGGAAAATTATCTTGAAAGCAGACTCTTTCGTGTTAGGTAAAGTAGTGAATACTCGAGTTTCAAGCAAATTCGGGCTGGCGTACCCCAGGGAAGCGTCCTCGGTCCGACCCTGTTCCTGCCCTACACAAGAGACATACCTCTAGATGACGAGACAGTCGTGGCCCCGTTTGCGGACGATACGGCCATCCTGGCAACAGGTGAATCAGTCGAGTCATCAACGAGAAACCTCCAACGAGCATTGGACAGAATTTGTGTCTGGACGAAGACTTGGCGAATCGCTCTTAACGAGAACAAGTCTACGCATGTGAATTTCACTTACAGAAGGGTTAACAATTTGCCTCTGTTCATAAATTCTGCACAAATACCTTATGCAAATGAAGCAAAGTATCTAGGGATGACACTGGACGCTAAACTATGGTGGAAACCACACGTAAAGAAGAAGCGTGACGAGCTCGAGATTAGGCTCAGGGAAATGTATTGGCTTATTGGAGGATTTTCGGAATTAAGCACATATAACAAACTGCTCTTGTACAGGCAGGTGTTAAAGCCGTCCTGGACATACGGTATACAACTTTGGGATTGTATACCAAGCCAAGACTTTCCATAATAAGACACTAAGAGCAATTCTGAATGCTCCATGGTATATTAGGAATAGCGATATTCACAGAGATTTAGGAATAGCTACCGTGGGCGAAGAAGTAACAAACTTCGCTCGAAAGCTAAATGCTCGCCTTCATGTTCATCGCAACAATGAAATGATCCGTACTCTAAACGAGACTCTTAACTATGTTAACAACGAGCGACGACTACAAAGAACAAGACCCTTCGATCTAGCGACGTAGGGTGAAGCCGCATAAATGAACGGCTTAGTAGGTGCATTCACTGGAAAGCAACCTATACAATGCGATTTACACTATGGAAGCGTAAACTACTTGTTAAGTTAACTTAGTTGTGGAAATCGGGCATAACCAATATCGGCTACTTCGGTATTATGTACCTGCTATAGAGGGCGTATAGAAAAAAAAAAAAATTCTTAAAATTATAACTTATAAAATGCTATGTTTTAATTTTCCCTCCTTTCTGTGTAAAATTGTTCAAAGTTTTCTGTCAAGTAGATGTTTTACTGTACATGTAAATGCTGGTGTGTCAGATTTGATACGTTTCAATTATGGTGTACCTCAAGGTTCAGTGCTTTGTCCGATTTTATACAACTTATATACATCTGACTTTCCCAAATTAACTAATTGTGAAGCAGAAAGTTTCGCTGACGACACAGCTGTATTCTCTTCACATGAGTTTGGTCTAAGCATTGAGACGAACCTAAATAATACGATGAGAATATTGGAACAATATTACAACCAATGGAAAATCAAATTAAATAGTGATAAGATGCAAGCCATCTTTTTTACGCGAAAGAGAAAAACTTATTATCTTCCAACTAGCCAATTACAAATCCTTGGAAAGAAGTTTCATGGGATAGTCAAGTGAAATATCTCGGCGTTCATCTTGACACCAAATTGACTTTTAACCACCATATTACACAAACAATTTAAAAAGTAAATCACAAACCCATATAAAAGAATTTTTCAGTCTATTCTTTTATATGGGTGTCCCGTCTGGAAAAATGTAGCTAAATGTCACATGAAGAAGTTACAAACTTCTCAAAACAAACTGCTTAAAATGATGCTTGACCTTCCTTGGCATCACTCGACTTCAGACCTCCACGAGAAAGCGAATGTTGAATTGATTTCGGAAAGAATCCACAAATTAAATGTTTCTTTTTTGAATCGATTGGTGCTATCTGATAACATTCTCATAAACCAACTGAGCAATCAAACTTAGAATAAGTTGTTCACGATATGATATTGAGATAGTTATGTGAGTTCGTGATTTAATAGTTATGCTTACATATTTATTTATTTATCTAATTTTTGTTATTTATAATTTCCTGTTTTTGTTAATTTAGTTGAAGTTAAGCTGTGCAATAATTTATCATTTAAGGGTGTAATATTTATTTACTTATTTATTTATTTATTTACGTATTAATTTATTTATTTATTTATTTCTTATACGTTTCTTTTATTTAATTATTATTTATTAATTTATTTTTTTACTATGCATTTATTTGATATGTTAATGTTACATTGGAATACATCTGTAAAATATGCATACATCCTTCCCTAGTCATTAGTTTTAATATTTACATTCAGGTATATTTATATATTTATTAATTTTTATTTATTTATTTATTTTATTTTTTTTCTTAATGGAGTTTTTATCGTGCTTCCTCCGAACGTAGTGTTTAAATTCAAAATAAGAATTCAAAGTAACCATTATTTAATAATATTTAAGTGGAAAGATATACGTATTATGTCAAATCTCTTTAATGTAAAATGTGCGGTAACAATACCATTGTGAAATTTATAACGAAATAGAATCTATCTTTCTATCTTAAATTCCATGCTGTAGTCTTAACTGAAACTGACGCTTTTGTAACGGATGGCTGCCTATTTATTTCGTGAATCTTAGCTCATTAATATTGGATCGCAAACGTTTTTTTCCCCCAAATTTTCATTAAGTCTTGTCACATAAAGTTGATTAATTTCACAATGCTTCTCTCTTTTTTTTAAACTTATAACGGGTGATTTTTTAAGAGGTTGAGAACTTTTTAAAAAAAAAAACACAAAAAATTCGAAAAAATTAATGAAATATTTATTTGAATCGATAGTTTGAACCTTGCAATTTAATGTTTAAAGATAATTTCATGCAAATGTTGACCGCGGCTGCGTCTCAGGTAGCCCATCCGCTGAGTCCAATTTTGGCATACTCTTTCACACATATCGGCCGGTATCTCACGAATCAATGCATGGATGTGCGTCAATCGAAGCGGGCTTGTCCTTATAGACATTAGACATACCCCCACAAAAAATAATCTAATGGTGTCAAATCGCACGATCTAGGCGGCCAATTGACCGGCCCGAAACGTGAAATGCTCAGAAGGTCGAGAATGCCGACCATAAAATGGAAGCAGCGCGCGATGAACATTTCGAACCGAACACGAATTTTGATAGTAAAATTCAATAATTTGCAAGCGTTGTTCATTTGTAAGACGATCCATGGTTAAATTGCAAACCAAACAGAAGCTGTTTGACAGTGACACAAGGTACTAAACACACGTCAGCTGTCAAAAAAAGTGTTGCCAAAACCAAACCAGCTAAAAAATCACCCTTTAATTAAACAACAAATTGTTATTTTGAACGTTTTAAAATGAATGAAGCTCACCTTGTAAAAACAATCAGGCAGGTGAGTTTCAGGGGGCCGAAATGCCTCCATTAGAATTACTTACCTAGGGTGGCGCTACAGACCGGGGTGGACCTGGGCCTCAGCCAAGTTTGTTGCCAAACCAGCCAACTCTAGCTAGCCGTCTTCAGTTTCGCACGCGAAGTTGGACTAGGTCCCCTTCCACTTGCGTGCGCCAGCTGAGTCTCGGTGCTCCTCTACTGCGCCGTCCCTACGGGGTGGATTCGAAGATTTTCCGGGCCGGGGAGTTGGTGTCCATCCGCTCTAGATGACCCAGCCATCGTAGACGTTGTGTTTTGACTCTTCTGGCTAGGTCGGTGTCGCTGTACAGCCCGTACAGTTCGATGTTATATCTCCTCCTCCACTCTCCGAAGAATTTTCCTCTCGAAGCACCTTAAGTGTTTTCATCTGTCTTTGACAGGGTCCATGCTTCTGCACCGTAAAGCAGAACTGGGATGATGAGGGTAGAGCTGAATGAAACGAATGAACGAAATGAACGAAACGAATGAAAAAGTAAAATCAATCATTCCCACAATATTAATCCCTTTTTCTTTCAAATTAACGAAACGATTGAAATCGGTGCGAACCAATATTTTTTTCTCTCCATTATTATGGGTCAAATGAGCGAAACGAAAGAGAAAGGGTCAATTCAATCATTCACAATATTAACACGTTCCATTCCTATGAGCATCCAGTATGATGACTGACAAGATTTCGAAAAATGTGTACATTGTACGCACATACATGTGTACGCTCACGCTGGCTGGCTGCTGTTGCATACGCTGGCTAAGCCAATCCGGATTTAACGCAGAAACGGTGATTGACTTTGGATCGATGACTGAAAGAAGAACAAAATCGGTAAGAGCGATGATGGTTGAAAAAGGACAGAATGAATGATTGACTGAAAAGATCAGGTCCTTTTTCAAATCAATCCTGGATCGATTCGATCAGGGAAAATGAACGATTGACACAGCTCTAGATGAGGGTCTTATACATGGACACTTTAGTTTTACTTTGCTACTCAATTGCCTTCTTAGCCCAAATACACAGCGATTGGCAAGAGTTATACTTCGTTTGATTTCAGCGCTTGTATCTTTGTCTGAAATGATAGCGAAACCGAGGTAGACAAAGTCCTTAACTACCTAAAGTTAACCCCCTCAGTCCTGACAGGGTTTGTAGGATCTCTCCTTTGAACATTGCAATACTAATACTCCTGTCAAATCTTCATTTGACCTTGCGCGCAGAGGCATGGTCAGTTTTTTTTATGGATCGATAGGCACTTACGAGAAAAGCTTAAAACCAAATTTGCACCACATGGAATTTTTTTTTAACAAAGATATAAGTAAAAATATTTTATTCTGCATTTTCTGGTTTTTTGTATGTCGGTCTCCAGTCTCGGTTCCAGTATGTTGCACTGCAAAAATCAAAAAGTAAATTGTTCCAAATAAAGTCGTTCATTACACTACAAAAAATTTCTTTGTTCAAACAAATGGTTAAAAAGTTACAGAAACTTTTATTAATTTTTTTTGTGGCGCACTTTTTCGTAATTATTTCGAAAAAACCTTAAATTAAACATAAGTTTAACTAAGCGAGGTACCATACACCAAGCCGCCGATTGCACCTCGATGAAAACACGACCTTTCGAGGGACGACGAAAGAAACGTTTTTGGCAAACGAAAAAAATAAAAAAAGGTTTATCACGATGTTGCAAAATCATTTAAAAGATAGTGGTTTCCGTGTGGCCTTAAAAGATGCTGACGCACTTATAGTCAAAACTGCTCTCTCAGTGTCCTTCGACTTTGAGACAATTTTTTATTGTAGGTGAAGACATAGATTCGCTTTTAATTTTGTCAGAGCTTGGAAAGAATATTCACAAAGTTTTTTTTAAAGAAAAAAGGACGAGGGTCTAATAAAACAGTGGTGTATTCTACGACGAGTTTAAGACATAAAACAACTTCAGATAACGTCCTCTCTATCCATGCATTCACAGGGTGCGGTACATCAGCAATTTTTAAAATGGGAAAAACCAAGCTTTTATCGGTCTCCAAGTCTTTTATCGGAAAACTCCAAGTCTTCTGGAAAGTTTAGAATGTTTCAGATCATTCAAATCTGGGCGACAGGATATTGCGTCAGCCGGGAGTAAAATATTCATAGCTGTATGGAGGAGGAAGGAAAGAAACATTGTTGGACGATTTTCGATTTAAGCTGTTTTCACGTGCAAGTACCAAAACAAAATCGGATCTCGCTTCCCTGCCACCTTCGAAGTCAGCAGCTGAGCAGCATTCATTCCGGACGTTTCATCAGGTGCAAACTTGGATGGGTAATATTTAAGAACCAGAGGAGTGGGGCTGGAAACGAAGTCCAATAGGACTTGAACCCGTGATGTCGTCAGGAGCTACAATTCCACCGACCCTGGTCGGTATCATATCTTGCACATGCAAAAAAATGCGGCACAGCGTGCAGCTGTCGAAAAGCTGGAATAAAATGTTCGACTATATGCAAAACTTGCTGCGGGAAAAGCTGCTCCAACTCCAATGTAGCCAAAATTGAGGATGACTCAGACAACGAAGAAAATAATGATCCCCGAACCCTAATAAGAATCTTTTACCATTAGAAAAAAGTTATTCCGAAGAGCAACCACCCCTTTTTTGCGAAAACGAAAGCGAAAATGAATTGCTTTTATGCCCCAAACGATTGAAAATTTGTTAGTGCGGGCGCAACTTGCCTATCTTTAATCCTTTATTGCTCGGCTTTCGCAGGTAGTTAAGAGATATATCTTTTCTTAAACTGTAAAGCATAAAAAGCCCTAGCGAAGTATATAAAAAAAACTTATGTTTCATTTAAGGTTTTTTCGAAATAATTACGAAAAAGTGTACCACAAAAAAAAAATTAATAAAACTTTCTGCAACTTTTTAACCATTTGTTTGAACAAAGAAACTTTTTGTGGTGTAATGAACGACTTTATGTGGAACAATATACTTTTTAATTTTGAAAGGCAGTGCGGCATACTGGAATCGAGATATTCACAAAAAAAACGGAAAATGCAGAAAAAAACATTTTACTTATATCTTTGGTAATAAAAAAATTCAGGTGGTGCAAATTTGGTTTTAAGCTTTTTAGGTAAGAGCCTATCGGTCCATAAAAAAAACTGCCCATGCCTCTGCGCGCAAGGTAAGCCCCTTTTTCACGAAGCGTGGACTGAACTATAACTGAGCCGGTCGAGATCCATTTTCCTTGATATATGTTCTTTTACATGGAGGCTTCCTCGGATCTTCGTACTTCTTATTCTTTCTCGGTTTCTTACTCCTGCTGTCATAGGCCTTAAATTTTGAGCTAGGGTGCTGAAACTTCGTACGTAAGGTCTAAGTCGTGCGAAGCAGTACAAGTGTAAATTTTTGAAATCCGCTTAAAGACACGCCCACAATCGATCTAAATGTGCAACTACCTCCATAGATTTCAAAACTGTAAGACGTTCTAAAAGGCTGAAATTTGGCATTTAGCATCTCCTAACGAATGCAAGATACAAAAAAGACAAATTTAATTGGTAAACCTCCTCTAGTGAGCGTGGCATCTATTTTAAGGTCAAATTTTCAAATGCAGATATTCTCTCACTCATAATTTTTGCTCGAAATTGAAAGAAAATTTGTTTAAAACGCTTAGTTTCACATTTTGTTTATACAAAACCTTGGGACCGCCCGCATTTTGCAGAATCGAAGAAAAACCTAAAAAAAAATTTAGACTAACCTCGAGCGTAATTTAGGAAAGTAGCAGGTTAGGTAAACGAGACTTCATTCCAGATTTTGTTAATATAAAGTTTTTAGCCTTTTTAGGGGTTTTTAGGGGGTCGATTTTTCAAAAATATTGAATTTAAACCAAAAAATTGCATTTTTTCGTAAATTTAAGTGTAACTTGGAAATATCTGTGAAAATATCTTATAATTAATAGTTTGTAATTAGGGGCGGTTGGACCACGCCCCTTTTCGAGGTTTGCATTACTTATAAAATATTAAAAAAATAACTATGCCATCAGCATTATACAAAGTGGGATAGGATCGGGTATTCAACGGTCCGTTTTACGGACTGTAACTTCTGCGTACACACAGTAGCACTTACTCACTGGTTTTAAATGACGATTTCCGACTTTATGGCATTTTTTCAAACGCATCTCGATAGCTCCTCTGTATACTAATACCTTTATTTAGTTTATATAATATTTAGAGAATATTTCGACTCCATTTTTAGAAGATGTACGTATAAGATCTGCGTATACGAGTTATTAAATGCTGCCATTGCAGTGCAGTACAAAAAAGGGAGATTTTTTTACTGTTCGTCTGGTATTCGGGTTTAAAATTCTTAAAATAGATATTTTTCCATTAATTTTACCCTATTAACAGTACGTTAATAGTTTTTTACAAGTCTACTGTACTTTTTTTTAGCCGAATCTTAAGTTTAGGTACTTTTTATTGAAACGCAGGTTGACAAATAATTTTTTTTTATAAAAAAAACGTAAAAAAGTTGACAAACGGTTTTTTTGTTTTCAAATTTTATTACATATTTTGCTTTCTACTCCAGTTGTTTGCGCTTGTGAATAATTAAATCAATACGATATATACAACTTAAGAGTTATAGGCATTTTTAAGCACTACCATTTTAGTAAATCAACTTAAATGATTTTAAGCATATGTATCTCAAAAAACCACGCAACTTTTCGCACCTCGTTTTTTTTTCGAACCGCAAAAAAATTGCCTATATCTGACATTTTTTTCAAAACTGTATATGTTACCCTTATCGAGAAAGTGTAGGGGGCCACACTGTTTTTTCAGCTTTTTTTTTTGAATTAAAATCAATAAAACGTTTATGCGAAACCTTTTGTTGAATACCGTTATATTTTTTTTTTGATGCTCATAATAACAGTTTCAGAAAATTTTAAGTTTCAAAAAATAATTTTTGAAATGTTTTTGAAGTTTTCGAGCTTAATCTCAGAATCTCCTTAATATTCGAAAATTTCTATAGTTTTCTCGAAAATTACAAATAATTCTTGATGTGTGTGATGTTTTATAAAACATTTGGCCGATGTTGTTAAATCACAGATAGTGGTGGGGACAATTTTTTCCCCCAATTGTTTTTTGGAAATACGCCAAAAATACAGTTCTAAGACCGTTTAACCAGAATTTGATTTAAGCCTTTGCTAAGCCTTGGGCTGCTTTATATGTCAGCCCAATATCGGCTCTTTAAATAAAGTGATGAAAAAGTTATGACGTTAAACACGTTAAAAATCGAAATTTTTTTTCCATTCAAAAACTTTTTAATATTTTGCAAAATTTCGAATTTATTATGAAAATTCAATATTTTTTTCGTGCATGTTTTAATTTTCAAAAAAATGATTCACAATTTACACAAAGAAGATAAGATACAAGAATGTGTCTGTAAAACTTTTAAAGATAATGCCAAAACACATTTTGTCTTTTTTACTATCAATATTCAAACTGTAATTAAACCGTTATGTGTATATATAATATATTGCCCTTGTATGCATTTTATTCACGGACTTTATAAGTGTACCAAATTTCATTTTTCACGACTTACCGTTCAAAAGTTGCGGACAGGTGCGGACGGACGGACAGCCAACGAAGTGATACCATAACAGGTCCTTTTTCCATTTTTGGGCGGACCGCTAATTTACAGTATCTGAGTAAATAATAATATAAATACAGTAAACCAACTTTTAATTATTTTATTTCTTATAAATCAAGTCAATACAGAGGTTTTTTCGAAGCGAAAAGTTCGATGACTTAATTGTTTAAATCTGGTATTGATTGAATATATTTTTTCTCAATACTGAGGACAGAAAGAGCATTTAGTCCTGTGACATTGTATTTCTGAGAAACGTTTGTATTCTCTTGAGTGTCGAAAAACATTGCTCGCTTTAGATTGAAGTAATCAGTCAAAACATTCATGGATTTCAGTTCCAGCAAGACAACACAACAGAAACCAGGAAAGTGAAAAAGTCAGTTTTTTTGCAACAAGGCGATACTGACACAGATTCAAACACAGCGATGAATTCGCCTTCAATTTCAGCATAGGGCGACGTAAACGTAAAGCTTGCAACCCAGCGACAGCCTCATGCCCTGTCGGAACTCATCGGAAAGTTTTTTTTTTTTTTAAATCACACGCCAGGCATGTTGGCTCGTTTTGTATAGAAGTAACTCAAAGCTACGCCGGCCGTAAATCATAATTTCATGATTACATTATTTTTCAAAGTTTTGTTTTTGGTTTTGTAGGTGTGATGTACAATATCTACCAATGAATTAGTTATTCATATGTCATTGCCAATTTAAAGATAATATTTTCTCTATTGGCGAAATATTGATTGTAAATTATCAAAATTAGGTTTTTGGTGGATTTTTTTTGCCGAAATGTTGGTAGGTGCACGAGTGCACTTAAGAGGAAGCCGCCTCTGCTTTTGAGAACTGCAAGGGTTCGGATAAATGACGTCAAATCCCATACTTTTGATGTATGCGTTGGACTTCGCCAGGGCTGTGTCCTATTGCCTCTCCTTTTCATAGCGTATATGGACTAGATGATGAAACGCAGTCTTGGTAAGAGATCTTTCGAAAAAGCTGGCGTCAAGAAAAGTTATCTGTTTTTCGCACATGATTTAGCTGGCCTGGCGACGTTCTGGGAGGAACTTCAGCGAGCACTTAAAGTGTGTTCTTTCTTTGCAAAACCAAATAACGCTTTTTTTAGGCAACAGTTTTAATTTCTATCTTGACGCTTTCTATTTTTGAGTTAAGAATATGAACTCTTGTTTCAAAGTTTACACTTTGACAAGAACTAAAAGTAATTGGGTTCATTTTAAACAACGAAAATTGTTGGGCCAAAGTGAAATTCTTGTTATAATTATTTTTTTTTTTTTGAGTGTAGGAAGACACTCACTTTTTAAAAAAAGTTAAAAGATAAAAGAAAAAAATTAAATCAAAATCAGATTGTCTACCGTTTCCATAGAAACGGACAGCCATCGCAAAAATTTAAGATTAAGTTAAAGAGCGGAATGGGTCGGTCACGAAAGTTTCCGTACAGACACGCATCGCAAAAGTCGGTCGCGAAAATTGTGGCCCCACCAAATAATTGTACGTACACTTTGTTTCTTTCATTAATGTTTCGAACAACGAAGTATCACGCTTTTTCGTATCTAACCATTTCAACCCCATTTAACCTTTTATTTAAAAATTTAAATTAAATAAAACGGAAGAAATAGAAATACCAAGAAAAAATTGTTTAAATATACAAAAAGAACAATTTTCAGGTCAAAGTTTGAGGAAAAATGTGTTCTCAAAGGGATTATGATGTTGTCTCGAACGACAAAAATTTCGAATCACAAACATTTCGAAAATATTTTAAATATAGAATGCAATTAATTATTAAAATTATAGAATGCAAATATCGAATTTACAAAAATCT
Organism: Neoascia interrupta; assembly: GCA_947623515.1. Lineage (NCBI taxonomy): Eukaryota > Metazoa > Arthropoda > Insecta > Diptera > Syrphidae > Neoascia > Neoascia interrupta. The sequence goes on from OX392462.1 coordinate 113,179,515, forward strand.
CGAAAAAATCTCGATTTCTGAAAAAGGAAAAAATGTATTGTATTTATTTTTATTGCTGTATTTTTCTATGAAACATGCAAAACTACTTAACTTATATACAAATAATATATAACAAAAAGTAGAATGCATTATTTTTTTTTTGTGTTCTGTTTAACATGTTAAGATATAAGTCTACTAATCTATGTAGATAGTTATAATATGTTACAAAAAAAGTTATAATAACAATTTTAATAATCTCTTGAACTATCCTCTTAGAGCGGGCAAAGAAGCTTTCTCGTGAAAGGGTAGTGATAGTGTACTTAGTTCCGGTACGAATAAGGTTTCAGATCTGGAATTCATAAGACTAAATGGTGATTGATTTAAGACTAAAAGTGATTGTCGAACACGCTGTCGTTGACATTCGATTCCCACAAGACTTTAATTAAAGGATTAGGATGGGCTGCGATATTTTGCAGTTTCTTTTTAGTGAACTATCTATACATATAATAAGAGGCTTCGTTTTTGTTTCCTTGTACAAAGTTTTATTAGGAAACCACTTTTTGTTTGGTCTCCTAAATTCTTTCTGTGGAATATTCTTTCCACAACAGAATCTAAGTATTCTTCTCTAGAAGTTTTCAAGTTGAAATTGTAAACCAACATCCGAAACCGTACGTGATGATAGGTCTTATGAGCGTCTTATAGATAAGAATTTTAGTTTTTTTTGCGAGGTGTGCTTTGATGAAAGAAGATGTTTTAGGAGAGCTGTAGTCATTTTTGTTTTACCTAGTACTTTTGTAGCATGTTTGTTAAACTTGAATTTCTGGTCAAAATATATACCCAAATACTTCGCTTCCATTTTCAATGCAATAGGAATATTTTCTATGGTCAATGAGTGGATCTTGCTTTCTTTGACAGCTTTACGGAGCCCTTTTCCATACGTGTTTCTGAAACAAGTTAGTCCACGTTTCTCCGCCTCCAATGTAAATCCCCAGGAGTAAAGGTAACTCGTCAAAATTGGAAGGGAATTTTTAATTTTGTTTAATGCATCATGGGGCCTGACAGCGCTTGTTACAACTTTAGTGTCATCGGCGAACAGAATGGATTCAGGTTCTGAGTCAGAATTATTGAAAGGAAAATCAGAAAAAAAATGTTAAACAATTTTGGGCCAAGTAGAGATCCTTGAACCACACCTTTGAGTACCGAAAATTATTCCGAATATTCAGAAGCGGTGAAAACAACAGCGGTTCTAGACTAAAGGAAACTACTAACCATCCTTGTAAGAACAACAGGAAACTTGAGTCTTATCAGTTTAAAAATCATTCCCTTGTGCCAGATTGAGTCGAAAGCCGCTTTCAGGTCTTTATCCAAAGCTACAGAACATTTCTTGTTTATAAGGTGATGAATAATTTTATTGTTAAGATACATTAGGCAATGGTCGGTGGAGTGACTTTTCTTGAAACCAAATTGATTGTTTGGAATAATACTATTTTCATCACAAAAAGCATCTGAGCTTTCAGCTAAAACTCTTTCAAATAGTTTCCCTACATTAGAAAGTAAGGAGATCAGCCGAAAGATGTGGCTCTGCGAAATAAGGCCCCAATGAAATAAGACCAAAAAAAAAATGAAATAAGGCCCCAAAAATTTATCAAGAAACAACAACAACGATTTTTAGTAAATTTTGGGGTGTTATTTCCTTTTTTGGAGTCTTATTTCCTTTTAAAAATTGAATTTTTTCATAATGAAATAGGACCCCAAAAGCAGAAATGAAATAAGACCCCAAAACTGGTTCCCCATTTTTATTTTTTTTAATCTAGTAGAATTTGAGTTAAAGAATGAAAAAACGCAAACAAGGTTGTGTATATGCAAGTTTTGAGTGTGAATGGGGGGGATGCTGCCCCCCCTGCAACCCCCCTGCCTGCTTCTTCTTTTAGCTTTCTTATATTGGGTGATTTTTTAAGAGGTTGAGAACTTTTTTTAAGAAAAAAACACAAAAAATTCGAAAAAATTAATGAAATATTTATTTGAATCGATAGTTTGAACCTTGCAGTTTAATGTTTTAAGATAATTTCATGCAAATGTAGACCGCGGCTGCGTCTCAGGTAGCCCATCCGCTGAGTCCAATTTTGGCATACTCTTTCACACATATCGGCCGGTATCTCACGAATGAATGCATGGATGTTGGCTTCCAGTGCGTCAATCGAAGCGGGCTTGTGCCTATAGACATTAGCCTTGACAAACACCTACAAAAAATAATCTAATGGTGTCAAATCGCACGATCTAGGCGGCCAATTGACCGGCCCGAAACGTGAAATTAACTGTTCAACGAGAATGCCGACCATAAAATGGAAGCAGCGCGCGATGAACATTTCGAACCGAGCACGAATTTTGATAGTAAAATTCAATAATTTGCAAGCGTTGTTCATTTGTAAGACGATCCATGGTTAAATTGCAAACCAAACTGAAGCTGTTTGACAGTGACACAAGGTACTAAACACACGTCAGCTGTCAAAACCAGTGTTGCCAAAACCAAACCAGCTAAAAAATCACCCGTTATGAGACAATATTGGGGTCTTATTTCATTATGAAATAAAGCCCCACTTTTGGGGCCTCATTTCATTATTTTTGGGGATTTATTTTATCGCCGTGGCGTAGTGGTTAGTGTGTGTGCTTACTACGCCGGAGGTCTGGGTTCGAATCCTGCCATCGTCACCTGAAAAAAAAGACTTGTTCTTTTTCACGGTCCCCACCTCCGCGAGGGTTTGACAAGCCCTCCGAGAGTATTAATTGTCTTGAAAAACTTCTCAAAGTGCCGTTCAGATTCGGCAAAAATTGTAGGTCCCCTTGTATGTAAAGAAATTAACACACCAGCATATATTGTTGAGAAGTTGGCCCTGGTTCACCTCAAGCTGTTGCGCCACTCTATTTATTTATTTTATCGCAGTAGGGCCTTATTTCATATTTGAAATTGGGGTATTATTTCATTATGAAATAACACCCTAAATTTGGGGCCTTATTTCATTTCCTCTTTTGGGGTCTTATTTCATTGGGGCCTTATTTCCAACAGCCGAAAGATGTTCACATCTTTTAAACTTTTCATCTTGGCAATAACCTGGCTGTAAACCTATCCAGGGCTCACTGGAGTTCCTCCTTGGATGATTCCTCGAGGAGTTCTTCTAAAAGCAGATGGCTCATCTTGATTTGGCTCCACTCAATTCGAAATATTGCTCGCTAAGACTGCGATTCACCATCCAGTCCATATATGCTATAAAAAGGAGCGGCGACAGAGCTCGTGGTATATATATGAGTATGGCTGTCGCCAGAGCCGACTAAAATCGACTGGAAGGAAGTAGTCTTCAGCATGCTATAAGTGATTCTGTCGGGAGTATATACTCCTGTGGGGCGACCCTTGGCAAGTTATAACTGAAAGATGAACCCGAAGGTTTAAATAAAATCCAGCAGCGTCTGATACATATTGTGCAGCATCTGATCCCAGAGAGGCAGCTGAGCTTCAAATAATAGAAATCCAGGAGCGTCTGTCTCGGGACGAGCGGCTACCTGGTCGGCGTATGTGGTCCGGGTTAGGATTGGCCAAATTTAAACCTGGCAGCTAGGTTTAAAACGGTGTATTATAAGTAACAGTTATGCTTATGATATGCAACGAAAAACCAGTGAGCAAGTGCTACAGTGCGTACGCAGAAGTTACAGTCCGTAAAACGGACCGTTGAATACTCCATCCCATTTCACATTGTAAAACGGGTATTCAACGGTTATTTGAATATCCCATTATATTGTTATTTTTTGACATTTTACAAGAAGTGCATACTTCGAATAGGGCGTGGTCCAATCACCCCTAATTACAAAATATCGATTATAACGCAGATATTTCCAAGTTACGATTAAATGTACGTTAACATGCAATTTTTTGGTTCAAATTCAATATTTTTGAAAAGTCGACCCCTAAAAGGGGGCGTGGCTACAAACTTTGTATAAATGAAATCTGGAATAAAGTCTCGTTTGTATAACCTGCTGTTTTTTTTATTCTTTCCTAATTTCCTAAATTATGGCCATTCGAAATTACGTTTTTCTGAATAATTTTAGGTTTTTCTTCAATTCTGTCTTCAAATCTAGGCGTCGCCCAAAGTCTTGTGTAAACGAAATGTTGAACTAAATGTTTTCTTCATAATTTATTAAGTAAAATTTTTTCGATTTCAAACAAAAATATTGAATTAAATGCATTTGAAAAATTGGCCTTTAAATTGATGCCACGTCCACTAGGGAAGGTAAAGCGATAAAAATTTTATTTTGTGTATATTACCATAAACAGGAGATAATAAATACCAAATTTCAGACTTTAAAGACGTCTTACAGCTTTGAAAGCTCTGGAGGTAGTTGCACAATTGCATCGATTGTGGGCGTGTCTGAGGGCGGATTTTAAATATTTTCACACTTGTACTGCTTCGGATAACAATGAACCTATGTACCGAATTTCAGCTTCCTAGCTTAAAATTTAAGGCTGAAAAGCGTGTGACATACAGACAGACGGACGGACATAGCTTATTCGATTCGGAATTCGGTCTCGATCATATGCCCTTAAGGTCTTGGGGCATATGATCGAGATCGAATTATTTTACCAGTATTATTTCACCGTGTTACAAACTATGTGACAAGCTTAATATACCTCCTATCCTATGGGATGGGGTATATATAAATTAAACTGGACCTTTATTTTTTTTAGGTAAGCCTTTTTATGTAGGTATAAAGCTATCCGCTGTGCGTAAATTTTTTTTATACACAGTATATTGCGTTGAAAACTCCTACTGAATTAAAGGCAATCAGCGTTTTTAAAGCACATAAAAATATAACAGAATTAAACAAGAATTAAAACAAGAATTAAACAAGAATAATCTCGACACAAAACCTTACACACTCATTGAACTCTAGAAACCTAAGAAGGTATAGGTAAAAAGCATCAGAGATCCCTGGCTGTGAATGAGCTATAAGACCAAAGTACTTGTTCACCAACCCTTTGTATTTATGTACCATACATGCATTTCTGAATACATAATACTAAGCCAAAGCCCCTACTCTCTTGGGGTGCATTCACAAAAAAAAATCAATAAAAGGCAGCATTGCAAATAGGTATACAAGTACATAGCTGCAATCGAAAAAGCTTGATTCTTGCGCGACTTTTAAGTGAAAGAAAAAATGAGCTCAGAGTATTTCACTCTTGCATCGTAAATGTATTGTGTGTTCCTACGTGAAGATTTATTTCTACACATGTAAATGTAGCATGCACCACTGCAGTTGTCTGTTTTTATGACCTTCGTGTCCTACCCCACTAAAAATATTGTTATTGTTTAAGAGGAAGGTATACTTCAAGGTAAAAGAAAAATGTATGGGCTCTCATAGGCACTTTGAGGGCGGTCGTCATAGTGGTGTGCGATTCTTACTTAGTAAAACAACTAATATTTTCTGTCAGCCAGGCAACGAGTTTCTTTATTTTAACAAGTTGTAATCTAATGGCGGTCTCAATAGAAATAAAACAATACCTACTGTATATATGCGTTTTCCCTTGTCTTTATGGAATATAAAATTTATAGTTTATAGAATTTTATTTACAATTTTGACATTGCTACAAAATACATTATATAAGCATGCCACTGAGAAAATGCTGGTACATAATCATACAGCGTATGGGCCATCGATCGTTGAAGACTCTTGGGTAGCAATTATTTACAACGTGGGATTGGATGGAGTATTTATCATATGGTCCGTTTTTATTTCTGATCATAAATAAATATTGTTTGAAAAACAATCCGCCAAATGCATAACATCTTCTTATTGCATTTTCCCGCAAAACCAGTGGCGTTGACCATCAAATAAGGTATAAATACCAAGCGCAAGACAAACAATTCTATCATATTCTAGCTACGCACTGGTTGATTTTCACGCACTCATCTGGTATGGAATCTTGAATTTTATACTACAAAAAAGTCCCAATGGTAAAAAGAAATAAAAAGAAACTGATATCTTTTCATAGTTGGATGGTATGCTTTTTTTCCTGATTCTCCAATTGTTCCCTTGGTAACTGAGCTTATTACAGTATTTTCAATGACCGCCAGAACTGAAGTAATGTTCGCGCGTAATAAGTAAACGTTGCTTTTTATAAAAAAAACAACAATCGCAAAGCTGAAAAATCATTTGATCAAAATAAGTATATTTCAAGAGCTATACAAATGTAATTTCGTTAAAAAAGTTATCACTGTTTATACCCGGACTGGATATACATATTAATTTTAATGCAAAGTTTGTAACACAGTGAAATAATCACCGTAGACCCCCTAGGCCTTTAAGAAATATGATCGAGACCGATAGGTAAACCAAATAAGCCATGTCCGTCCGTCCGCCCGTCTGCTCGCATGTGTGAAGTTTTTAGGTCTTCAAAATTGAGCTAGGATGCTTAGACTTCGAGTGTATCTTTTTTGTACAGACAAAGTGTGAAAATTGGTTAAATCCGCCAACGGCCACGCCCACTACTGGCTTCAATGTGAGACAACCTATTTCGACTAGACAACTATTTCAAATTTTCTTTCAAAATGCCTTTTAGTCAAGTAAGACAAGGCGTAGGAACTCAAGTTTTGTTATAGAACAATAATGTGTCAAAAACAATGCCTACTTTTAAAATGTTTCTTTAAAAACCCGATTTCTCGGAAATTTTACTCTTTAATTTTACTTTTTAATTTTAGAGGGCGTTTTTAGGAAAAACGAGTTTTTCTGAAATAATTTTCGGTTTTAACGCATTTTGTCATCATTCTAATGAAATTACAATAAATTGATTTTAATTTTTAGCCCAGACCCACTTTTGGTGGCGTGACCTATACAATTTATATATTAATTCGGGACAAAAAATTTTAAGATTTGGTGTTGCATGGTAGGTATATAGGGTCAAGTATATTGAAGTTTGTTACAGACGAACTCTTGCGCTTACTCACTTGTTTTAAACTGAAACAAGAACTTAATTTTGTTTTGTTTATTAGTTTTGTAACAAATGTCTTTCTACTTTATTGAAGAAGAAACTATACTTAGGCAACACCTAGGGAACACCTAAGCTCTTCATCACTGAAGCTCCTTCTCATCTTTCTTCGAAAGACGGGTAAACTAAATACATTAATGTAAGGCGTCTGCACAAGATCTTTTCTCTTGTACTGTGTGAACGCCGGAAGCCATTCGTCAACAATCTGATAGGCACACATCAGTGGCTTTAGGCCAGGAAAGTCCACCATCGATCAAATATTCACACTGCGGCAGATCTTGGAGAAAACCCAGGTATTCCAAATCGATACACACCACCTCTTCATTCGTATGACAGCATCTATAGAGACGAGCTATATAGCGCAATGTCTAGTTTTAGCATCCCTGCCAAAAAAATTCACGCTGTTCCGTCAAGGTCGGCAAAGACCTCACCGACCCCTCTGATGTCAAAAAAGAATTTAGACAAGGCGACGCGCTGTCATGCGACTTCTTTAACATCATACTTGAGAGAATTGTGCAGAACTCTCGCGCCAAAACCAGAGGTACAATCTTTCAAAAGTCCGTTCAACTACTCGCATACGCAGACGACATTGACATAATCGGTAAAACAAAGCATGATATCAGTGAAGCCTTCGGGAGTATTGGGACGGAAGCGGCGAATATGGGTTTAGCAGTTAATGAGTGTAAAACCAAGTATATGCTGTCATCAAGAAAAGACACTCAACACCGACGTCTTGGTCAAAACATCACCATCGACAACTATAACTTTGAGGCAGTTAGGGACTCTGTCTACCTGGGTTCCGCTATCAATTCAGACAATGACACCAGCGCTGAAATCAAACGAAGGATAACTCTTGACAATCGCTGTTTCTTTGGGCTAAGAAAACAATTGAGTAGCAAAGCCCTCTCTCGAGCTACTAAGTGTCCATGCATAAGACCCTCATCATCCCAGTCCTGCTTCACGGTGGACCCTGTCGAGAGGAAAATTCTTCGAACGATATACGGTCCCGTCTGCATAGATGGAGAGTGGAGGAGGAGATATAACATCGAACTGTACGGGCTGTACAGCGATACCGACCTAGCCAAAAGAGTTAAAACACAACGTCCATGATAGCTGGGTCATCTAGAGCGGATGGACACCAACGCCCCGGCCCGGAAAATCTTCGAATTCACACCGCAGGGATGGCGCGGTAGAGGAGCACCGAGACTCAGGTGGCGCACGCAAGCGGAAGGGGACCTCAGCCTCGCGTGCGAAACTGGAGACGGCTAGCTAGAGACAGAGCTGGCTGGCGAGGCTTGTTGGCTGAGGCCCAGGCCCACCCGGGACTGTAGCGCCACATTATGTAAGTAAGTCTGCATGGTAGTACAATGGACCAGTATTTGCGTATAGGAAAGAGCAACCTCCAACAAAAAGTTGAAGAAAACCAGTGAGTAAGTGCTACAGTGTGTACGCAGAAGTAACAGTCCGTAAAACGGACCGTTGAATACCCCATCCTATCCCACATTGTAAAATGCTGATGGCAGTTATTTTTGACATTTTATAAGTAATGCAAACTTCGAAAAGGGGCGTGGTCTAACCGCCCCTAATTACAAACTATTGATTATAAGATATTTCCACAGATATTTCCAAGTTACACCTGATTGTACGTAAAAATGCAATTTTTTGGTTCAAATTCAATATTTTTGAAAAATCGACCCCTAAAAGGGGGCGTGGCTAAAAACTTTATATGAACGAAATCTGGACGGAAGTATTGTTTACCTAACTTGCTACTTCTTTTGTATCATGCTTTCCTAAATTAGGCTCAAGGGCAGTCGAAATTAAGTTTTTCTGGAAAATTTTAGGTTTTTCTTCAATTCTGCCTCCAAATGTGGGCGGGGTCAAAGTCTTGTATGAACAAAATGATGAACTAAGCGTTTTCTACATAAAATATTAAGCAATTTTTTTTAAATTTTGAGCAAAAATACTGAGTAAACTGCATTTGAAAATTTACCCTTAAAATAGATGCCTCGCCCACTAGAGGAGGTTTGCCAATTAAATTTGTCGTTTTTGTGTCTTATATTCACTAAGAGATGCTAAATGTCAAATTTCAGCCTTTTAGAACGTCTTACAATTTTGAAAAATCTGGAGGTAGTTGCATATTTAGACCGATTGTGGGCGTGTCTTTGGGCGGATTTCAAAATTTTTACACTTGTACTGCTTCGCATGACGTGCACCTCACGTTTCAGCGCCCTAGCTCAAAATTTAAGGCCTAAAAACATGTGACATACAGACGGACGGACGGACATGGCTCATTCGATTCAGAATTCGGTCTCGATCATATGCCCTTAAGGTCTTGGGGGTCTACCATTATTATTTCACCGTGTTACAAGGTATGTGACAAACTTAATATACCTCCTATCCTATGGGATGGGGTATAAAAACGTAAAAAAATATTATATAATAAATTTAGGCAAGCTTTAATTAATTATTTCGACGAACACCTTCAAATTAAATAAAAAGATACATTAATTCGGGTTTTAATTTGAGTTTGTTTTTGAAATTTTGATCCTTCAGCATCCCTGCAATAAAGTTTTGGGAAGAATCATGTCTTTTAAAATGTCGGTTTTTCGAAATAGTAGAAACATAATAAAAATCCCGCTTATTCAAAACTCCTGTCTTCTATAATATGGCTTCTCGAAACTTTATCACTAATCTTATATAAACTGCATCTATTTATTCTACAACATTATAATAATGGCTAGTCCTACGATCATTTCAAGTTCTGCTAGGCGAACATCATCAGGAAACTTTATATTATAATGATGCTGACATTAAGTGACAATTCTTCCTTTTCCCATAAGTTTCCCATAAGAGAACAAGTATTTGAAAAAAAAATTAGCTAAAGCAAAGCAGCAGTATCAAAACACACAAGTGTGGCTACCAATACTGCGAGCTAATTGGTAGCCAAACTTGAGACTGCAAACTTAAGAGACAAGGAAGACAATGACGAAAGCATTTTATGAATAATTAGAATACTGCTGCAGTTTCCGGTCTTTGATTCATTTCTCTCCCTTCGAAACAAAAGTCGGAGTATTTTTTTCAATCAACGAGAAGAAGGAGATAATTTTTATACCCCATCCCATAGGATAGGAGGTATATTAAGTTTGATTCATAGTGTGTAACATAGAGAAATAATCACCGTAGACCCCTAAGACCTCAAGGGCATATGATCGAGACCGAATTGTAAGTCGAATGAGCCATGTCCGTCCGTGCGTCCGTCTGTCGACAGTTTTTAGGCCTAGGAGCTTGGACCTTGAAACTTGATATCTTTTCTTTCTAGCTCCCGAAGCAGTACAAGTGTAAAGTTTTTTGAATTCTGTCTACTGACACGCCCACTTTACTTATTAACATGAAAAATCAAAGTAATCGTACGAATCTGAAATTTGATAGGCGATATCCTCGCTTAAGTGTATTGTGATTGATTTTAAAAAAGTGCGAAAACCGCCCCCTTGTAGGCGTGGTCATATTTAATATGCATTCTAATAAACGGTTTTTATTTGATATATTTGCTTTAAATATAAGGGTGGGTGCCGTGGCGCAGTGGTTAGTGTGTGTGCCTCTGACGCCGGAGGTCTGGGTTCGAATCCTGCCTCTGCCACCTGAAAAAAAAGACTTGTTCTTTTTCACGGCTCCCACCTCCGCGAGGGTCTGACAAACCCTCCGAGAGTAACATTTGTCTTGGAAAACTTCTCAAAGTGTCGTTCGGATTCGGCAAAAAATTGTAGGTCCCCTTGTATGTGAAAAAAATATAGCACACACAGCATACATGGTTGAGACGTTGGCCCTGGTTCACCTCGAGCTGTTGCGCCACTCTATTTATTTATTTATTTTTATTTGCTTTAAATCCAAAAAACTTACACTATAAAACGTTCAGATATGTGCGTAAGCTTTCAACTCAATTGAATAAATTTTTGCCACGCCCACCTGTGGGGGCGTTTTTAAGTACAAAAAACAATTTGCAATTCAAAGAAACAATAAAACTGCGATCAACACGTGTATACCACATCCGATAAAAAATATGATAAGAAACTTATGTTATTGAAAAGAGGTTGATGCTACGCCTCTTTTTTGAGAAAGAAGATTCTTAACTGCTGAATTCTTAATACATCAAAGTTAATAGAAACTGAAATTTAACAACCAAGATTTTTGACGCATTTTAGAGCTTGACAATGGTCAATTGGAATGGGGTATCCAATGATTCGCCTAGGCGGATTGTAACCCTCCCATTAGTTCAATATTAAATTTAGTTTTGTATGGCTTTGCCATAGGGACCGCTCACCATTATAATCAACGAAATACCCGAAATCTACCAGTTAATCTAAGCGGGAGGGTTATAAATACAGTCCATCAAGGATAAAAGAAAAAACCATAAAAATCGATTGAAAAAACAGACGAATGTGGAAACATCGTGTTTTAAGATTCAACACCAAGCTAAGAAACGCGTTTATCGCATAAAATAAACGATATTTTATACACAAGATCAGCTATTAAAAAGAAAATTCGATGCATAAAAGAAACATCTGTTTTATTCTTCGTTGAATTGGACTTGAGTTAAAGTGCGTATGCACACGTCTCAATTCTATCCGTGGAACAAAGGGTGAAAATAACGCTGCAGCGCCCCCGAACCGTAAGGACAGCGCTTGTCATAAAAAGCGACTAGGGGGGTCTAGGCCACTGTAAGACCTAAGTGAGCCTAGCGACACATTCAAGATCTTAAACATTTCCACAAGTGTGCATTATGTAAGTCCGTGGGTTGATATGACTGAGGGACCACCGATGTCGGAAAACGACGTTCAAACAAAAATGAGGACTATGCACGTGCCGAACAAAACAAGTCGTTTAGAAAGATCATTATGGAAAGGTACGCTACGAATGGCACTGCCCCGCTAGGCACTGCTTATGGCTTACATGGTAGTGATCTTGGAACGAGAAGTAATGCTTGGGTCAGACTAGTCGGTTTCCGAGGGATAGCAAAATAATGCAACTGCCTAAGCGCAAGCTCAGGGTCCTGAGTTGGAATGTTGGAAGCATGACTGGTCGTAGCTATGAACTTGAAGAGATGATGATTAGAAGGCAAGTAGACATCTTGTGTGTCTAAGAGACAAAATGGCGAAACACCGAAATCGGACCCGTTTCTTGGATATAAAGACAAAAGTTTACAAGATGTACTACTAGGGAACCGAAGAAGGTAGGAATGGAATCGGTATCATTCTTGCAGCAGAGCTACTTGACGGCATCTTGGATATTTCATAGCCAAGTGATGTCTCTCAAGCTGGTGATGCAAGGTGAGGTGTGGAACATCGTGTTGGGTGGTATGAATAGGAAAAAAATGACTTCTGGATAGATTTGCATAATCTCATCAAGGCGGTCTCAAAGAAAGAGCCTTTGTTTGCAGGCGGAGACTTGGACGGACATGTCGGGAAATCTAACGAGGATTAAGAAGACTGCCATGGTGAGCTGGGGTATGGAACTAGAACTCTTCTGGTGAAAATATCCTAAACATTTGCAAGACATATGGTCTTATCGTGCTTAATACCATGTTCGTCAAGGAAAGCAGGCACCTGAACAGCGGTGGGAATGAAACACTTATTGACTATCATTTGGCTCACAGTCCACTAAAACCGCGTATCCATGTATTTTGACATTAAGTTTTCCATAAGACATTTTTGTTTGTTTCTCACCAACTGCTAAGTTTCAGCGTCGAAGATCTCGCTTGATTGGGACTAGCTTAAGCTAACGAAAGTCAATCAAAACTTTACGTCTTCGAAAAAAAGGTAATGGTCGTGACATACGCATTGTTTGTAATGGGACATTTATGAAAGCTGACTTAAGCTCACCTAAGTCTAATACGGTAAGGCTCTTAGAATATTAATGGAAGTAGATTACAAAATGTCAAAATTTGTATAGATATATTCTTGTAGGGCTTAAATGCCCGATAAAACTTAGTTTAATCCCAGACTTCAATAGGTTTGTAAAACCTCTGAAAATGAGAGTAGTCAAATACTTTGTAAAGAAGAAATCAAGAATTGCTTTTGTAATTAGATAAATACAAATAAGTTTTATTTCTTATTCCTTCCTTAACAAGGCTTGAGACCACTCCAAATTCGTGTTTTTTGGTTAAATTCAATGATTTTTTTTAAAAAAAAGGCTTCAAATTTTGGAGTGCAACAAAACCTTTTGTGCATATGCACTAAAATTAACATAATATATCATGTAAACATATCAGACTTCAATAGGTTTGTAAAACCTCTGAAAATGAGAGTAGTCAAATACTTTGTAAAGAAGAAATCAAGAATTGCTTTTGTAATTAGATAAATACAAATAAGTTTTATTTCTTATTCCTTCCTTAACAAGGCTTGAGACCACTCCAAATTCGTGTTTTTTGGTTAAATTCAATGATTTTTTAAAAAAAAGGCTTCAAATTTTGGAGTGCAACAAAACCTTTTTTGCATATGCACTAAAATTAACATAAGGTATCTTTAACATAATATATCATGTAAAGTTGAACATACACATTACGTAAGCGATGCCAAGGTTTCCCTCACGCACACACAAGCGTACTATCATAAATATTCGCGGTATTACCATGTTGTTGGTTTGATGTACATTATTTATGAGAACATGAAGGCTATTTGGACACCCGAGGTAGAGGTGGGCTGTGGTGCAGATGGTAGCACCTACGACCGACAATCGAAAGGTGCTGGGTTCGATTCCAGATCCAACCAACCAGTTTTTTTTTTAATTTTTTTTGCCAACATGTCTTCTTAAGTAAACTAAAACAATTTTTATCAGTTTTAAGTCGTACAGGCCCCTCTATTCCAATGTTTAGTCGTAAGGTGGAGTTGAAGTATTAGACCCCTCTACTCTAACCTCTCTCAATACTTCTTCCAATGAGCCCAATACTGTCGCCAATTTTTTTGCTCATCATTTTAGTTAATCGTATACAGAGCAGCAGCTGCCTCAATATCCGGACTTCTTCCGATACATGGAAAATTGCCCACAGACGTCTTTAGTTCCAGTAAATATAACTCCCTCCTTAGTCACCGAAAAAATTAGCGAGCTGGAAGACGACTACTCCTATGGTCCCGACTCCTTGCCCGCCATCGCGCTGCGTTTTAGAAATGCGGTCTCCATTTGATCCAACCTGTCAGCACACTTTGGCGAGTGTTCCCACTAAGGCACTTCTCCTTGCATCCGGACGGCAGCGGAGGAATTCCCCAGATGGAATCAACGGTGGCGTCCATAGTTCCAGTCAGGCCGAACTACTTTGTGAACACCTTATATGGGCTACTACGAAGTATTCGGAGCTCAGGCCTATAAGGAGCGGGCTATCCGGCTCTCCGTCCTTAGAGCTAAGCAAAGGATCTGGTCCTCCAGGTTGGGGGTCGTGCCGTCGGGGTGACTTCCCGGCCACGTAAAGAAACACCAGTCACGAAGCGGAAACAAGCCTCGGATTCGGACGCACGGAGAAAAGGACAACGAGCTCCGGATCTTCACGTGGGATGTTAGGTCCCTTAACAGACCACGTGCAGCCGAGCAACTAGCGGAGGCCCTTAACGACTGCAAGGCAGACATTACTGCCATCCAAGAAATGCAGTGGGACGGGCCGGGCAAAAGAAGGATGAAAAACTGCGACATCTACTACGGCGACTGCTATCAGCATCAAAGACAGCGCCTATTTGGATGTGGTTTCGTTGTTGGAGGCAGACTTAGGCAAAAAGTCTTGAGCTTCAACCCTGTAAGCGAGCGCCTCGCGACGATCCGCATCAAGGTTAAATTCGCCAACATTAGCCTGATATGCGCACATGCCCCCACAGAGGAGAAAGATGACGAGACCAAAGATATGTTCTACAAGCTCCTGGACAAAACTTATGAGCAGTGCCCTAGCTACGACATTAAGATTGTCCTAGGCGATTTTAATGCCAAGCTAGGAAGGGAGGGCATCTTTGGTCGTACTGTCGGAAAGCATAGCCTGCACGTCACGACCTCCGATAACGGATTCAGGCTGATCGACTTTGCTGCGGGGCGACACGTTGCAGTAGCTAGTACACAGTTCCCGCATCTCAATATCCACAAAGGGACATGGAGATCTCCCGATCAATCAACCGTCAACCAGATTGACCATATTGCGATCGACGCAAGGCACTTCTCCAGTATCATGGATGTCCGAACTTTCCGAGGGGCCAACATTGACTCGGATCACTACCTTGTCGTAGCCAAGGTACGGCTGCGGATATCCCGACCAGCGCCAAGTAATGGAAATACTGTGAGGAAGTTTGACGTCGGCCGACTACAATCGCAAGAGATCGCCAGGTCCTTCTCCAACCGAGTCTCTCAAAACCTTCTACGAAGTCCTATGCAACCAGCATCAAGTATTGATAGCCAGTGGCAACATTGCCAAAATGCCATCAGAGACGCCGCCTCTGAAGTGCTGGGTTTCACACGGCGACCACAACGAAACCCCTGGTTTGACGATGAATGCCGGCAAGCACATGCAGCTAAACAGGAAGCATACAAAGCGGCGCTGCACAGAAGGACTAGAGCTGCTCGCGAGCTCTACGAGCAGAGGAGGAGAGAGGAGCACCGGCTTCTCCGAAGGAAAAAGAGAGAGCACGAGAAGCGCGCGGTTGAAGAGATAGAGAGATGTTACAACAGGAATGAGGTTAGAAAGTTTTACCAAAGGATCAAAAGGTCCTGCCAAGGGTATAAACTTCGAACTGAAGCCTGTAAGAACCATCAAGGGAACATCGTTGTAGAATCGCAGTCGGTGCTGAGGATTTGGAAAGACCACTTCTGCAGACTGTATAACGGCGAGGACGAACCAAATACCGCTGTCAGGCAGAACGAACCATTCAACCCGGGCGAAGACGTTACCGACGAAGCATACGAACGATACCGCCCACCCGACCTGGAGGAGGTGAAAGTAGCTGTGTCTAAGCTCAAGTGCAACAAAGCAGCCGGAGCAGACGGCCTAGCTGCCGAACTTTTCAAATCCGCTGGCGATGAGCTGGTTAGTAGCATGCACCAGCTCATCTGCAAGATATGGTCGGAAGAAAGCATGCCCGACGAATGGAACCTCAGCATTGTTTGCTCGATCCTGAAGAAAGGAGACCCTCTGAGTTGTGCCAACTACAGAGGCATAAGTCTTCTTAACATCGCATACAAGATCTTTTCTGCTGTACTGTGTGAACGCCTGAAGCCGTTTGTCAACAATCTGATAGGCACATGTCAGTGTGGCTTTAGGCCAGGAAAATCCACCATCGATCAAAAATTCACACAGCGGCAGATCTTGGAGAAAACCCAGGAATTCCAAATCGATACACACCACCTCTTCATCGATTTCAAGACCGCGTATGACAGCATCTATAGAGACGAGCTATATAGCGCAATGTCTAGTTTTGGCATCCCTGCCAAACTCGTCAGTCTGTGCAGGATGACGATGGAAAACTCACGCTGTTCCGTCAAGGTCGGCAAAGACCTAACCGACCCCTTTGATGTCAAAAAAGGATTTAGACAAGGCGAAGCGCTGTCATGCGACTTATTTAACATCATACTTGAGAGAATTGTGCAGAACTCTCGCGCCAACACCAGAGGTACAATCTTTCAAAAGTCCGTTCAACTACTTGCATACGCAGACGACATTGACATAATCGGTAGAACAAAGCGTGATGTCAGTGAAGCCTTCGTGAGTATTGGGACGGAAGCGGCGAATATGGGTTAAGCAGTCAATGAGGGCAAAACCAAGTATATGCTGTCATCAAGAAAAGACACCCAACACCGACGTCTTGGACAAAACATCACCATCGACAGCTATAGCTTTGAGGTAGTTAGGGACTTTGTCTACCTGGGTTCCGCTATCAATTCAGACAATGACACCAGCGCTGAAATCAAACGAAGAATAACTCTTGCCGATCGCTGTTTCTTTGGGCTAAGAAGGCAATTGAGTAGCAAAGCCCTCTCTCGAGCAACTAAAGTGTCCATGTATAAGACCCCCATCATCCCAGTCCTGCTTTACGGTGCAGAAGCATGGACCCTGTCAAAGGCGGATGAAAACACTTTAGGCTGCTTCGAGAGGAAAATTCTTCGGACGATTTACGGTCCCGTCTGCATAGACCGAGAGTGGTGGAGGAGATATAACATCGAACTGTACGGGCTGTACAGCGATACCGACCTAGCCAAAAGAGTCAAAACACAACGTCTACGATGGCTGGGTCATCTCTAGAGCGGATGGACACCAACGCCCCGGCCCGGAAAATCTTCGAATCCACACCGCAGGGACGGCGCGGTAGAGGAGCACCGAGACTCAGGTGGCGCACGCAAGTGGAAGGGGACCTCAGCCAACTTCGCGTGCGAAACTGAAGACGGCTAGCTAGAGGCAGAGCTGGCTGGCGAAGCTTGTTGGCTGAGGCTCAGGTCCACCCCGGACTGTAGCGCCACCTTAAGTAAGTAAGTATCCTAATTTTCCACTGAACATCTAACTTTTCTCCAAAGCAACATGATTTTTTCAAAAGTCCATCGACAACCACTAACCTAGTCGAGTTTGTCGACTAGGTAAGTTGTTGTCGATGGATCCGCGATCGGCTATGCGAAAGATCGCCCACTACAAAACCGAGAAATGAAAAACCGCCCAAAGATAAATTTGTTTGATTTTTTATTTACTCATGGGGAAATTTTTATTTTCTGCTTTCGGCAATTTTTTTTTTTCATAATTAAATATCGCCCAAATCAGAAATCGTAGGGTGCCGTGGCGTAGTGGTTAGTGTGTGTGCTTACTACGCCGGAGGCCTGGGTTCGAATCCTGCCATCGTCACCTGAAAAAAAAGACTTGTTCTTTTTCACGGTCCCCACCTCCGCGAGGGTCTGACAAGCCCTCCGAGAGTATCATTTGTCTTGAAAAACTTCTCAAAGTGCCGTTCGGATTCGGCAAAAAATTGTAGGTCCCTTTGTATGTAAAAGAAATTAACACACCAGCATACATTGTTGAGAAGTTGGCCCTGGTTCACCTCGAGCTGTTGCGCCACTCTATTTATTTTTATTTAAATCAGAAATCAAGTGAATTCCAACAAACCAAGCATAAATTGAGTTAAAGTAGACCCAACAAAGTCAACCTATAACTATGTTTTTAATTTCACAACCGCCTACCTAAAAATGCCGCGCCCTGAACCTCTGTGCACAAAACTAAAACGAAAACATACAATAATTTGCTTGCTTAGCATTTCTGCCGTGACCTTATCGCCAAGTTGACGCTTTAGCCGACGCACCCCATTTTCAATTTAACCATGCCTGGTGAAATCGCTTAGGGCTTTGCTAACAACATAAATGCTGACTGGATTGCTTGCATAGGAATTTGGTGGAAATCTTTCCATAAACAATGTAATATCAGTCTCAACTGACCACATTAAATCCAGACTATTAATAGTCGAAAAGCAAATCGCTAGCTCTTTCATTTCAAATTAGATATCATAAGGTCGAGAAGCGATGAAACCTCGCTTTGCCATATTGAAAAAGTGATTAGGTATTGATTTTAAAACTAAAAAATCCGCGCATGCAATAGCTTTCCAAAAAGTGGATGAATTAAAAGTCTCTGTGCGTGAGGACTTGACTGTTCATTTTGAAATCCACCTCTAACTCACCCAATGCTCGAAGCTATTTTTGATAAAGTCAGCGGTCTTGGCGTCCAGTTAACAGCAACACCATAAAATTTCGGCGGCATTGAGAGTGCCATAGAAACGTTGTGCTGCAGAATTAAGGACACATCCAATAAATCTCAGCATCACCAACAAATATCCAGAACAACACCTTAATTCTGGCGAGCAATTGGATAACGATGCTGATATTCGCCACAGTTTTCAACAAATGATACAACCAGCCACATCAAATCAATCTTATGCCGCTGGAGTCCCATCGCTTCCGGCTGAATTTTTGGACTCCTGTGCCGATCCTCGTCCTTGTCTCCAATGAAAGTTGGAATAACCTAACTCTCCTTTTGTCGGCTCACCACTCGAACCCGTCGCAGCGGTAGAGTCTTCTCCCTCCCTCTCCATTACTCCAAAAAAGAAGGTCAACACAAATCACATAAAACCAATTATTAATCATTCATTAGTTGCAGAGAATGGTGGTGCGCTTGCGATGCATCCGCAACGCAAGTGAGAGGACATTGGTTTTGTCTAAAATTTTAACTCATTTCAGTAAAGGCGGATTTTCGTAAGAAACCTGAAATGCATCAAGATATTTTTTCATGAAAACTATGTGCGTATTTCCATTCCCGTACCTATCTACTATACTTATTTTTACTTTTCAAATAGCCTTTTATTGGAAAAATCCAGTCGATTAAAGTAAGTACCTGCACACAACTTTTACTTTTCCTTTTTAAACATTGGAAAAAGTAGAAAATAAAATAAAATTGTTAGGTGAAAAATTACAACAATTTACAATTCTACAAACATTATAAAAATAACTAGTCCTATGATCATTTCAAACGCTGCCAGGCAAATATCGTTAAGAACCTTTATATTTTAATGATACTGATATTAAGTGACAACTCTTCCTACATTTTCCCATAAGAGAACAACTATTTGAAAAACAAATAAAAGCAACAAACAGTATCAAAATACACAAGTGTGGCTACCAATACTGCGAGCTACCGCTTGCAAGCTTAAGAAACAAGGAAGACAATGACGAAAGCATTTTATGAAAAATTATAATACTGCTGCAGTTTTTGGGTCATTTTTTTTTCGGCCATTTCTCTCTCTTCGAAACTCAAGTCGAAGTATTTTTCCAATCAGTGAAAAGAAGGAGAATACTCAAGTAGATCAAATAGCCCATGAAGGTATTTCAAGTACATTAATTAAAAAGCTATATGCTTGCTTATATGCATATTATGCTTTTTAATTAAAAAATAAAATTGTTATTTTCCGGCTGTCTATACATGACAATAAACGCCTTTTTGACATTGATAAGATTTTAGGGACTCCTATGCAATTAATAATTGCAAATCTGTCCAATTTTAGCAAAATCTAGAACCCGATAGCTGTCCAGTTATTTGTTAATATATTTTTACGTCCTTACTTTTCAAAAACATTTGCAAACGATGTATTTATGATTCTGCGTTTTGGTGCTATAAAAAACAAACAACCCACATCCTTTGAAGGTAAATACCTTGCTTGGGGCATGATTTCTATTTGTTACTTCGCTAAAATCTAAATCACGTTACAAAGAAAACAATATATAATTGAAGTATTCCTTTTTTGGGCAAACCTGTCAAAGCCTTCTGCAATGTTATACCGAAAATTTAGACAGTGTTTGGTTTTTGGCGCACCCAGATGAGTAATCAGAATTATGTTTTCTTATTATATGTACACAATTATATGTAAGTGGGGTGCCGTGGCGTTGTGGTTAGTGTGTGTGCGTAGGCCTGGGTTCGAATCCTGCCATCGTCGCCTGAAAAAAAAGACTTGTTCTTTTCCACGGTCCCCACCTTCGCGAGGGTCTGACAAGCCCTCCGAGAATATCATTTTTCTTGAAATAATTTTGAAAGTGCTATTCGGATTCGGCAAAAAAAAATTGTATGTGAAGAAATTAACACACACAGCATACATTGTTGAGAAGTTGGCCTGGCCCCCTAGTCAATATTATTTTCGGAAAACACTATCGTCAAAAATCTGGGGCTTTAGACCTTATGATAAGACAGAATTGTTGTGACGATAGTCTTGCCGAAAAAAATTCTAACTATGTATTGGTGTCGACAAAAAATTTTCAGACATACTCCAGCAATGGCAATCGGCAAGACGAATCCCTGACTAAAGGAACTAGGTCAAAGGTGTTCGCCGCTTACTTCGCTGATGTTTGAATCACTGAATTTTTCAAAAAGAGATTTGGCATTGCCATTGCACGATGTTTGCGATTGCTGATGGCAATAACAAATCGCAGTTTTAAATTTGATCTTCCTACTCGAATGAATGACTCTTCAACCTGGGCAAGATGCACATCTGCAAATGGACCAGCAATCAGCCAAGCTTAAGAAATCTAAGCCAAAAAAAGTCAAAGAAACCAAACTCCCGTCCCATACCCGATCACAACTGGTCTGTTAAAATCAATATTATGCACTTATTTTACACTTCCGGCCCACATACCTTCACAGCTTCTTCTTTCCCCTTTGCGTCTGAAAGTAAACATTCCGATCTCTTTCCTCCATCCTCTCCATCGAAGCTTGTTGGCTGAGGCGCAGGTCCACCCTGGACTATAGCGCCACCTTAAGTAAGTATTGCGTATCTTCACGACAAACCTGACTCCGTTTGCTTTGAGGGTAAAACCAGACCTAGCGTAATGGTTTCCATCCGACAGGAGGGCCTGCCCATCGAAATCAATAGTCTAAGGAAACTATTTATTAGGTTTCACAAAATGTTCAATCTGTCCCCCCAATCGGTCACAGCTGACTCAATGCTTTTGCTAGCTATCTTAATTCTTAAAGGATAGCTGATCTACAATGGAGCCGCACGGCAATTAGCACAATAATTTTTTTTCGTTCTTAGCTCGCCCCACGCGCCTCTTTCTAAGTCATCTATTCCTCCTCCCAAAAAGCTTCCCTTTACTTTTTACAAGCAGAAAGTAAGAGGTTTGCGCTCTAAAAGCACATGCTATTTTGCGCCAATCTTATGTTCTTCCCTTCGAAATTATAGGAATGCTCTAATTGACTGAAACCAACCTAATCCCCAATATAAAGAGCCAAGAGTTATTTCCTCCTACTTTTAATGTTTTTCAATATGACGAGACTAGAAAACCCATTGAGTGGAGCGCAGGGACCGATGGACAACAAGGCCTATTTGCTGTTGAGAAAACGGATACGCTACTATTCATACACAACACCTACACCTATGCTCCCTCAGATAATTAAAGAACAGACAAAGTTATCCAACAAACTTAAATGATTTTGCATGACACACTAGGTAGCATAATATATCTACTAAAAATGAACCTGACATCGGGCCGTAAATTGGGCAGTTAAGAGTTCATGAACTGAGCTAATGAATTCTTAGGGTTTTATTAATTATGTATTTAATTTTCTACCAAGACAACATGTTCGTTTGAATAATTTTCAAAAAGCAAATCACAACAAAACAAAAGAGATTCGTAGAAAATTGCCTAAAAAAAATCAAGGCAACCGAATGCGGACTCCATAGGGGCTAGCTTAAAACCACACTCCAAATAATACACTCACACTAATTATATAAAAAAATAAACTTTTTAACTTAAAAGAAAAAATATATACATGTACATGTACATGCACATGTACATGTAGAGCTACACATATTCATGCATGTATATTGCGAGTTCGCTTAGGGAATATTAAGATTTTGAAGTTGGCCTTGAAATTCGATGGTTGATACAAAGCCACATGTGTACAACAACTTTCGGTACAGTAGAGTACAATGACTTGAGACTAAATAATTGCGTTAAGCTTAATTTTACTATTACAACTAAAATATACCTAGGTACATAGCTTGTCAAATTAAAATACACAGCTTTCCCATGTTTTTATTCAAAAAACTGGCTTTGGATTCATTCGAATCCCTACATACAGATAAATTATTTCGTAAAGCTCTGCAGATACGTACAAACAACTTTCTGGTTGTACACAATATCAAGGTGCTTCGCGTGCTGTAGCTTTGGTGACGAATGACGATGTATATCCATTTACACTTCTACAGGCAATAAAGAACCTGATAGACCAGAATCAATTGTGCGAATATAAACAAATTTACTTCAAAGGTTTTAATGAACCCACATTCGTCGCTGTGTGAGTAAGCTTTTCAAAAACGATGCCATAATATATTTTTATACCCTACCCAACCCAGGGTATATTAAGTTTGTTGTATAGTTTGTAACGCAGTGAAATATTCACCGTATCGTTTCTCCAGTTGGCCCCATTCATATCTCTAAAAGGTCTTAGGGCCAAAGACCTTTTAGAGATATTAATGGGATCGACTGGAGAATCGATTGAGCCATGTGCGTCCGCCCGTCCGTATGTAAAATACTTTAAGGCCCTAAATTTCAAGCTAGAGATCTGATAGTTGATGAGTTGGCTGGAAATCCAAGTGAGTAAGTCTACGAGTTCGTTTGTAACGTCAACAATACCAAATCTTGAAGTTTTTTGGTTTGAATTCATTCATTGGAAGTCAATTAAGTGAATGCGCCACGCCCCTGAAAGAGGGCGATATAGATATACCACTGTAAAAGTGGTCATGGTCGAGGGTGTGCGCTGTTCAAATTTAGTCGTTTAAAAGCTTTTAAACCGCAATTCGATACACCAAAATTTGAGTTCTCATGCTTAATTTAACTTGGTCAAATGGTCTTGTGAAATAAAATTGTCGGTGCAACATAAGAACCAAGCTGACCTCAAGTTTCAGCTCTCTAGCTCGATTTAAAAGACCTATACTTTTCATACATACAGACGGGCGGAAGGATGGACGAACATGGATTAATCAATTCACCTGCCGGTTTCGAGCATATCTCTAAAAGGTCGTGGGGATCTACTCTGATTATTTCACTTTGTACAAACTATGCACTAAAATTAATACACCCTGGGTCAGGTATAAAAATTTAAGTTTTATTGAATATCAAATCCGATTCTCAAACAATGATATTATATGCTTTATTTCATAATATTTTTAAGATCAACAGTTTTAAGCATATTATAATATCAACCTAATATAAGCGAATTTCAAGCTACTCAAAATTTAAGGTACTCAATTTTTTTCGAAACGCAGGGTGATAGATAAATTTAAAAAAATGCGTATTTTTAGCTTTTTCATACCCCATCAAGAGGATAGGAGGTATACTAAGTTCGCAGAGTTATAGTTAAGTTAAGTTATACAGAGCTGGCAAATTTGTAAGACGTCTTAAAAGCCTGAAATTCGATATTTATTATCTCTCTTCTTTTACATTCCCTAATTCGCGTGGCATCGATTTTAAATTTTTTCAAACGCATTTCAGTCAATATTTTCATTCCGAAGCGAAAAAAATACTAAATAGCTATATTATGTAGAAAACACTAAGTTCTGCATTTTGTTCAAACAACACTTTGGGCCACGCCCACATTTGAAAGTAGAATTGAAGCAAAACCTAAAATTTTCCAGAAAAACGTAATTTAGACTGGCTAAATTAAGCATAATTTAAGAATGAATAAAAAAATTAACACGTAAGTTTTACGAGACTTCATTCTAGATTTCATCCATACAAAGTTTTAAGTCCCTTTAGAGGTCTATTTTACGAAAATATTGCATTTGGACAAAAAAATTGCATTTTTACGTACATTTGAGAGCAACTTGCATATAGATGTGTTAATATTGAAAGTTTGTGACTGGTTTATAAAAATAGGGTTAAGCCGCACGAACGAACGGTTTTAGTAGGTGCGTTGAGCAACCTACTCAACGCGATGAACACTATGGAAGCGTAAACTACTTGTTAAGTTAACTTAGTTGTAGTCAAGAAGTATTATGAGAGAGCGAAAATTTACTACTATGAAGTGCGTTCTGGCAGTTTCATAGTGTCTCTCATAAATGGGTGGTTTTTTAGCACGTGGAAATCGGGCATAACCAATATCGGCTACTTCGGTATTATATACCTGCTATAGTGGGCGTATTGGTATCTTTGAAAGATTTTGGAGTTTTAGCCTCCGTCCACCATAGTATTCAACAAAAAAAAAAAAAAATTACCTATGTATTTAATTTAATTAGGTCATTCACCTCCAGTTTTATTACTGCAGAATGACATCTTGTTATGCTTTTGCAATTTGCTTAATAATGTTTTTACGTTGATAATAACTTGTAATTTAATATATAAGCCTTTTGTAAAAGATAAGCAGTTTCAATTAAAAAAAAAGTCTCTGTGAATATCACTATTCCTAATATACCATAGAGCATTCACAGTATTGCTCTAAGAGTGTCTTGTTTCCGAAAGTCTGCACCATGGACATGTTACTCGGCTTGGTACAACCCCCAAGTTGTATACCGAATGTCCAGGACGGCTTTAACACCTGCCTGTACAAGAGCAGTTTGTTATATATGCTTAATTTCGAAAATCTTCCGATAAGCCAATACATTTCCCTGAGCCTAATCTCGAGCTCGTCACGCTTCTTCTTTACGTGTGTTTTCCACCTTAGTTTAGGGTCTAGTGTCATCCCTAGATAATTCAATAATTTATATAAGTAAAATAATAATTAATAAGTAAAATTCACATGCGTTGATTTGTTCTCGTTAAGAGCGATTCGCCAAGTCTTTGTCCAGACACAAATTCTGTCCAATGCTCATTGGAATTTTCTCGTTGAGGACTCTACTGATTCACCTGTTGCCAGGATGGCAGTACCGTCCGCAAACGTGACCACGACTGTCTCGTCATCTAGAGGTATGCCTCTTGTATAGAGCAGGAACAGGGTCGAACCGAGGACACTTCTCTATGGTACTGCAGCTCGAATTTGCTTGAAATCATTGCGAGTAATCATTACTACACCTAATACGAAAGAGTCTGCTTTCAAGATAGTTTTTCAATATTCTAAACATGTCTTCCGGCAAGTTTTGTCGTAGCTTATATTTCAAGCCTTCGTGCCATACCTTGTCTAAGGCTTGCGATACGTCGACGAAAGCCCTTGAACATATTTTTTCACTTCTAAGGCTTTTTCAATTTCATGCCTTATTCTGTAGACTTGATCTATTGTGGAATGGTTAGGTCTGAAACCGAATTGATGATCCGTGATCAAACGCGAGTAGTTTGAGATCCTATCCGCCGACAAGCCTTCAAGGTATTCAGTGGTCTCACGGTTTTTAAAATCTTGCAACATTTCTTCCAGTTTGTTAGAGAGCTGGTTCAAGAGTGTTTTGTCTGGGGGAGCACTCGTGCCTTGCCATCTTCTACGCCCTCTTCTCTTTTCACGAATCAATTCTTCAATTTCGAGCGGATATGTTGTGCGTACATGCCCGTCGGTGCTAACTGCGTTCTTTTGGGACGAAGTGTTGTTCCAAGCAGCGCTCTGAATTGCTTCAATAAATTTGGTCAACTGCGGTTTTTAACTCGAAAGGAGTTCTCAATGGCACCTTCAAGCCAACACGCTCCTTACAGTTCTTTCTAAAGGCGTCCCAGTTAATGTTTTTGCTAGCTAATCTGGGCTAGCTCTTTCCATTTTCGCCAGTCTTCCACCCATCGTCAAGATTACTCCTTTATGGTCTGAGCAAAGATCATAGCACTCTTCGAGTCGCAAAAGGTATTTGGGGTACCTTTTAGCGATGAAAAAATCTATAAGGTCAGGCTTTTTATTCCTACCGGTTGGCCAATATGTTGGCTTTCCCGTGGAGAAAAAGTCCACCCCAAGTTTCATACTGTTTTTGTACAGTAAACTGCCTCTTGTTGAATTATATCTTGAACCCCAAAAAGTATGCTTTGCGTTAAAGTCGCCCGCAATAATAAAATTGGACCCAATGAAGTCATACATACGATAAAGACCGTCTTCCACCAGTCTACATCCCGGCGGGAAATAACAAGATGCAGTGTTGTAATCTAAGAAGTCAATTTTTACAGAAACTGAACTTATCTGCATAGAGTCTAGCTCGACTTCTGTGTTCTTGAAGTGCTTTATGCCGTTCTTAAAATAGAGGGAGGATCCTCCTCTCGAATTTTGCGAAGGATGATGTGCGTGATAGTCATTGTAACCTTTAAGTTTGGGTCCAGACCAGTTTTTAAGGTGAGTTTCCGTAATCATGCAAATATCAATATTATTTTTCCGTAGAAATACTTCTAGTTCGTCTATTTTATTCAAAAGGCCGTTTGCATTCCATGTTAGTATTTTAAATAATTGTTTAATATTCATGTTCTCTTGTAAGTTTTTCGAGGCTTAAACTCGAGCTTGCTCAGTTTGTCAAATAAAAGTTTGTTGATTTTAGTCTGATCCTTAAGTTTTTACAAGATTACAGCGAGGATCTGAGGCACTTTGGCTTAGGAGTTTCAGCAGTTTTTGGACGTCCTAAGCTTGGATTTTGACCTCGAGTATTTTCGTGGGTTCGATCTTAACGCTGATGTTAAGTATCATTTTTATTTTATAAATATCGCTTATGCTCCCAGTTCTTTCAAAGGAGAGCATTAAAATTGGAAGGCGCTTCTGATCACAGTGTCTCTTTCTCCTGCCGTGCGTTGCTTTTCCTTTTTAATGATATTGACGGCAATAATAATTTTAAGGCCTTTAGCTTTTACGTCTTTTATAACGTCTTCTTTTGTGCGTGATGGGTGGAGCCCCCTTACAATGACTCGCAGTGGTTTTTCGTACTTATTTTGATAAGTATACCACTCGATTCTTTCTGCATTCAGTCTAAGAGACAGCGCGCGATAGGAATCGGCGTCGTCAAAAATTACTTTCCACACGTTATTTCGGTGCGAAGTAAGCTTATAGTTTTCTGTTCTCACCGGGTTTGCAAGAAGGTTGCGCAATCTCCCGAAGTCTGCTATCCGACGATGTTTCTTGCGGGAGGTGGACGAATTTTCGCTTCTGGTTTATCTTTGTTTGAGCCAGAGGGCTTATTTTCTTTTTGTATTACTTTGGGAGAGCAATTCGCCTTACGCTTCTTGCTAGACCTTTTTTTTAAAACTGAATCGATCTCAATTGCAAGTTCGTCCTCGTCCGTAAAGTATTCGACTACTGGTCGGTTCGGTGTTACACACTCTTTCGTTACCTCACAGTCTTTCGCTACACGAGTTTTTTTAATATCCTCGTTTTCTTTTCGCAAAGAGTCAACTTCCATTTTAAGATCGTGGAAGAGTCGCTCCATTTTAGTAAGCTTAGCTCGGAGTTCATTATTCCCCTTTTCTAAGCTCCTAATTTTCACTGAGTCCTGGTTTACCGGTGGACTGCTTTTTCCGGATATGTTCCATCTAGGTGGTGGTGATCGATTTAGTTTTGTCCGTTTCTCAAAAGGATTTCTAAGCAACAAAAGGCTCTTCCCAGAATCCGTAGAGCCTGCCTCCGAAGAGGGTGAATTTTCCAGCATAGCTGGGCTGCCACCTGGGGTAATCAAATCTTTCGTTTTGGTTTTTCAACTTGTCGTTTTTATGAGAAATAGGTAAGTCACTTCTATTTTCATTTTTAAATACAGCTGCCCCTTTGGAGACAGACGCTTCTGGATTTTAATTTAACCTTCAGATTAATCTATAAGTTTAAACCTTACTGCCAAAAAATGCCCCAAATGGAGCAGCACCGACAGCATTCGTTGAAACATTAAAGAATACTTCTTCCGGTGGATTTTAGTCGGCTCTTACGTCAGGCATACCGTACCTCAGGGCTATTCTAACCTCGACCTTGCATGGAAAAGATATAAGATATATGAGCATATAGTTTTCTGTTTTTGACTAAGAACTCAAAAGACCATTCAGTTTCGAAAAAGAAGATAGTACGTTGGTTGATAAGTAAAATGTTGAAAAAAAAAAAACACTTACGGCAACTTCTAAATTGCCGTTTTCGACCCTCAGTTTTTAAGCCCATTCAAACAAGCGAAACAAAAAAGAGCATATTTTAACCGTTTTCTCAGAAATCCATGTCCGCAGAATTTGAGAAAAGTGGCAAATGTTAGCACAGGTGGTTGTAAAGTTGATCAAAAAGTTAAACGGTAATTAAAAATAATCGAAATTGCTGTTTTATGGGTTTTAAATTACAAAAGTCCTAAAAGAGGCCAAGAAAGAGTATGTCCTTCCCTCTATTTTCGTAACGGTAAAGCTTTTTGCCAGCCTTTTTTTAGAGTATCGAAACCCAAAAGCAGCTGCAAAAGAAAGTGCTGGCTGTTAAGGCCAAACAAGCAGAAAGGAGAGAAAGGGAGAAACAGGCTGTGCTCCCGAGCGCCCACTAAGAACAACAACGGCCGGAGCAAAAGCAGTTGCAGCAACCAAACAAGCAGCCGCATCAACAGTATGTGCAGTCCAAGTGGCAACATCAAAAGCAGCCGTCGCAGCAAAATCAGCCACAGCAGCAGTAAAAGAAATAGCAAGAGCAGCCACAGATGCCGAAAAGGCAATAGAAACAACAACAGAAGCAAAATCAACAACGAGAGCAGCAGCAAGACAAACTAGCCAAGGTGCGAGCACCGCCCGTCAATACGTAGAAGATGAAGCTGAAAGAGACCATTGATTTATGTAAGTCGGCTTTAGGCAACAATTTCACAATTAAGTGTTTCAATGATAACAGGCACTATACAGTGTAATACTGTAGAGCTGTAGAAACCCATAAAAAATGAATTGAGGGACTCGACGACGGAGTTATTACTGGTTCAGCTGTCTCCCGAAATTAAGCTGGATGGTCTAAGGAGTATAACAGTCCTAGACTGCTAGCTTGTCTCCTGCGACTAATTAAAACACAGCAAGATCATTATTGACCATAATTCAATGTGCTCGGTGCCAAAGGTTCGGTCTCACCGCGTTTAACTGCGATATGCAGCCTAGATGCGTTAAGAACCACAAATCGGAGGAGTACCCGCTAAGGAAAGATAAAGCTGAGAAAAGCCAGGTCTCATGTGGGTTTGCAAAGGAACAGAACACTCAGCTAATTATAGGGGTCGTTCTGAATTTCATAGTGCCTAGAACTCCTGTGGGGCAAGGCGATGTACTGTCCATTTTGCTTCAAATCCAGGGGCAGATGGTACAGATACAGCACCAGTTAAATGAGCAGGCCACTCGTGTGGACACACTCTACGCGCTTCTGCCTAGTCTAACGCACAACGTAATCGTGATGGGTACGACCGCGAATCAAAACCCCTTGAAGATCCTAGCAGTGACTGTAAATTCATTGATGAGTACCGAGGGAAGAGAAACGTTTTTTAAGTTGCTTAACGATCAAAGCCCTGATATTTTTCTGGTTAGCGAAACTCGAAAACGTATATTAAGGCACAAAGGAGGTGTTGCGATCTGCATTCGTAAAGAAATTAAGCATAAGGCCATGTATAGATGTAAAATGCGAAGGTTCCGGAAGTAAAAAGTATGCATTGCATCGTAGGGGAAGTATCTTTGCTAAAATTATCTTTGCTCCGTAGGGGAAGGAAGTTGTATGAGGAGTCGCTTTATGCTCCTGAAGCAGTTATATCTACTGTTTATGTTAACCTAACAATTCTAGAGCAAACTCACTCTTTAACTGGTGGGGTCACCACAGTGTCGAGTTTCGGCTCGATTTGAAAGCGACAGATAGTCCACCGTGTCCTGGGTGCGGCTCCTATCTGGACCTACTGTTCGACGAACGGTTACATTTGACTGACTTGGACCGACGAACAAAAAAGTAGACTGCTTACAAGATTTAAAACTTGTATAGGCAGTTTACTGACAGACAAGACGCGGAGGTAAGCACTTTGAAGTCGTTGATCGCGAACCTTCAGGTACTTATTAAAGCAAATTACAGCATCTCTGCCAATTAGCCTTGGGCAGCAAAATTGGTGCTATCATGTCAGATAACCCGAGCATTTTCCCCCAGATAAATAAAGTGTTTCGGACTTCCCTGTCTTAAAATCCCCCGAACGACGAACAACGAACAATTACTTACAGCAGCAAAAGTAGATCCAAGGATCCAAGATCCGCTGTTGGAAAACGACTTTTTCGTGATCTAAGTTCCACGGAAGAAAGTGGAGGCTATAGGAACTGCCGACTCTATATAGCATGTAACACTAAATCTTGAAGTTTCTTGGCCCGAATTAATATACTATTTGTATAGGCCACGCCCCCTGAAGAAAATTAAAGTCAGTTAATTGTAATTTCGTTAGAATCATGAGAAAATTTGGTAAAAGCGAAAATTATTTCAGAAAAAACAAACAGTTTTTTTCCGAAAAACGCCCCTTAAAAGTAGACGGAGCTCAAAACATTGTATGGAGCAAACTTAGCAAATAGTAATATCTTTAATATTTGTTATAGATATTTTTTACGATTTCGAGTCAGCTGTCCGAATAATCGGGTTTTTAAAGATCTAACAATGTTGAAAGTGGGCATGGTCGATATTGTGGGTGGTCCAATTCGCCTTGTTTAAGGTATAAGGCCAATTTCGCTATATACCAAAATTTAAGTTCCTGTGCCTTGTCTAACTTGACCAAAACGCATTTTGAAAAAAAAAAATGTGAAATAGAGGTTGTTTCAGATTGAAGGCAGTAGTGGGCGTGGAACGGACGAACGGACGGACGGACACGGCTTAATCGATTCACCTGTCGGTCTCAATCATATCCTTAAAAGTTCTTAAGGGTATACGGTGATTATCACCGTTTTACAAACTATGCATTAAAATTAATATACCCTCGGTCGGGTATAAATATATAAAAAGTATAAAAAATTCAAAACAAGTGAGTAAGTGCAAGAGTTTGTCTGTTACAAACTTCTATATACCCGACCCTATATACCATGTAACACCAAATCTCAAAGTTTCTTGGCCCGAATCTATATATAATTTGCATAGGCCACGCCCCAAAAGTAATTAATTGTAATTTCGAGAAAATGAGAAAATATGGTAAAAGCGAAAAAACAGTTTCCCCCTAATAAATGCCCCTTAAAAGTGGGCGGAGCACAAAATTTTGTATGGAGCAAACTTAGGAAATAGTAATATCTTTAATATATTATATATAATTTTTTTTAGAGTTGGAGTCAACTTTCCAAAGTCCAAAGTCCATCAGAAGTGGGCATGGTCGATATTGTGGGCGGTCCAATTTTTGCCTTCCTACAGGTTTTGGGCCATTATTGCTCTATAGTATAAGGTCTATACCAAAATTTGGATTCTTACGCCTTGTCTAACTTTACCAAAATGCATTTTAAAAGAAAATTTGAAATAGAGGTTGTCTTACATTGAAGCCAGGTTTTAATGCATATTGTCATGATTCTAACGAAATTACAATTAATACATTTTAATTCTTAGCCCAGAGCCACTTTTGGGCGTGGCGTATACAGTTAACATATGAATTCGGGACGAAAAAATTTGAGATTTGGTGTTACACGGAAGTTACATAGAAGTTTATCACAGACGAACTGCTGCACTTACACACTTGTTATTCTGAATGAGTGTGTAGGCAAAAGTTGCAGTCCATAAAACAGATCCTTAAATACCGTCCCCATCCTATTGCACATTTTAATGATTTACGAAAGTACATAGTACTCAGAACTATGTAGGTATTTTCGACTTTTCAGATGAAAAAAAAACCTTTTTAATGTTTTTTGAAAAGGGCTTAGTAATATTATAAATTAACGTAAATATTTCCAAGTTAGGCTTAAATGCACGCGAATATTTCTTTTTTTGTAAAATCGATCTCTTAAAGTAGGCGTGGCCAATATAACTTTATACAAACGAAAACTGAAATAGAACCTGTTTTACTGTGCTTACTCTTATTTCTTATTCTTTCCTAAATTACGGTTAAGTTCAGCCAAAATCTACGCTTTTCTGAAAAAATCTACGCTTTTCTGAAAAGCGAGGCAAACAACGAGCGACGAATACAAAGAACAAGACCCTTCGCCCTAGCGATGTAGGGTTGAACCGCACGAACTGACGGTTTTAGTAGGGGCATTCATTGGATAGCAACCTACTCAACGCGATTAACACTACGGAACCGTAAACTACTTGTTAAATTAACTTAGTTGTAGTCAAGAGGAATTATGAGAGAGCGAAAATTTACTACTATGACGTGCGTTCTGGCAGTTTTCATGGTGTCTCTCATAAATGGGTGGTTTTTAGCACGTGGAAATCGGGCATAACCAATATTGGCTACTTCGATATTATATACCTTCTATAGTGGGCATTTTGGAATCTTTGAAAGATTTTGGAGCTTTAGTCTCCGTCCACCCTAGTATTAAAACACAAACACAAAAAAGATCTTTCCATTAAGGTATTATTGCCTTAATTTATCTATTCGACTTTTAATACTTTTATGCCCGACCCAGGGTATATTAAGTTTGATGTACAGTTTGTAACGCAGTGAAATGATCACCGTAGACCCCCGAAGATATGAATGGGACCGACAGGAGAATCGATTAAGCCATGTCCGTCCGTATATAAACAACTTTTAGGCCTTAAATTATAAGGTGCAGAGCTGAAATCTTGTGCGTTGGCTGGAAGTCCATTGGGCCAGATCAAGTTTGAACATTAGCCGAATCCGCCCACAGACACGCCCACTACAGGTCCGTATGTGCGACCATCTCTAATTTAAAAAAATACCTTTTCTAAATTTTAGCTATGTTAGTATAGTACAAGCGCATTCATTTTTGGTGTGTAACATTGCCTTGTAATTGTCTTTGAAGTGGCCAAAAAATTCTAGCCTTTTAATTGACCACGCCCACATTTTTAAAAGATTTTAGTTTAAAATGGCTGTTTTTCAATAAATATATATGAAATTTGACTAAAAATTCTATGACAAAAGTTGTAGACATTAGCATTTTCTAACTTTCATGTTAAAGTAATATGTGCCTCCGCCCACTTTTGTAAGCGTGGCGTTAAAAAAAGTTATTTATTTAAGTGAAATAGCGGAGTTTTAGACGAAATGTATGCAACCAACTAGTATAGAGCATTCAACTGTTATATTTTTGTATCCCGCCCACTTTTTGGAGGTTTTTTTGGCATGGTCGGGCAGTTTTTTTGGCATGGTCGGGTATTTTGCAATCCGTCGTAGATGGACTGAAACTTTTGCATACGCACTGTTGCACTTTCCCACTTGTTTTTAGCCCAAATCAAATTTTTTGTATTCCAACTTTTGATCATTTTTTGATCAATTCAGATAGTATTTATATGTAAGTCAGCAAACAAGAAAACTTATGTGTTAGTACGTTACATACAACATCATAAATTTTTTATCGTTACAACTTCATTAATTTTATATCGTAAAATATTAATATTGTTTGACAGTTTCCAAGACTTCCACCTTGTTATATTCGCCCGTGTCGCTTCCAGGTTATTTTGATTCGCGAAAGTTTATTAAAAGTATAACACATACAGTAAAGGAAAATCGATTATGCAGTCCTACCATACCAATGCCAAACCATTTTTTCTACTAGAGAATAGAGAATGCCCCATTCGTTATTACGATTGACATTTACAAAATTTAAACAAGTCTTCGAAATTTGGAATTATCTTTTAAAGCTGCATGTGTCACTTTTGAATTTATCATTTTATACTTTTCAATCATTATGCTTTTATGTACATCCAATATTTCAGTGAATATTTCTATTTCATTAAAAATAAACAGATATGTTGTATTGACAGAATTTCGACCACTGCCTGCATTTATGAATTCAAAGTTTAGGCACACTATGATTTGTTACATGCTCCCCCATTTTTTATTGAATTAAAAAATGTAAAACTTACTTAGCCTCGACTTAGTTACATACTCTCACATTCTCCCTTACCTGAAAATAAAAATAAAAAAAAACAGTAAAAATGATGAATAAAAGTTGGAAAAAGTTATGCCTTTTAAACAAAATATATATTGAACATTATACTGCGCACCAACATAAAATAGTGAATCCTTAACAAAATTGATTTTCTATAAATCGGACCATTCAAAAAATATCTTATTCTCATTCTTAAAAATGTGTCCGTGTGTTGAGGATTAAAAGAAAAATAGTCAAAGCATTTTACTGAGAAAGAATAACCATATATTTTTTTAAATCCTTTTGTATATGTATGTGATTTGTGTTGACCTCCTATTTTGTTTATCCAAATTTGTAATATTAATCGGGTCGCAACAATAACGGACAACACACGAACGGACGAACGGACATGTCTCATTCAACTCAGAATTTGTACTCGATCTCATGCCCTTGAGGTCTTGGGGGTTACATTCTCGCATGTATCAAACTTAATATTCACCATTCCTGTGGTATAGGGCATAAAAATCACTTTTATTTTAAAAGCTACGCCAAAAAATTGGGCGGAGTTATATACTATACAGGGTGTTTCCAAATTCGATGCAAATATTTTGACACAAGATTCTTGGGTATGTTTGAAGAAAAAAATTGTTGTACAGTATGGGCCTATCTCAAATTTTGATACCACTTATTGGGAATTTAAGAAAACACCTACTTTAAGGTACCTTGACCCATACTAACACAAATATCTCCGCTAACACTTACAACAGGTACTTCATTTAGGACTTACATTTTAGAAGAAATAGTACTCCTTTTAACTGCATTAAAATAAAATTGATGACTTTTTTAACTTTCGAGATATTTGCTTTTAAGTTGGATCCTTTTTCCCTGCCCATGACATTTTTTTGACTTTCAAGACACATTTCTGTGTCACCCACTATAGCAGGTACATAATACCGAAGTAGCCGATATTGGTTATGCCCGATTTCCACGTGCTAAAAAACAACCCATTTATGTGAGACACTATGAAACTGCCAGAACGCACTTCATAGTAGTAAATTTTCGCTCTCTCATAATACTTCTTGACTAAAACTAAGTTAACTTAACAAGTAGTTTACGCTTCCATAGTGTTGATCGCATTGGATAGGTTGCTTTCCAGTGAATGCACCTACTAAGCCGTTCATTCATGCGGCTTCACCCTACGTCGCTAGATCGAAGGGTCTTGTTCTTTGTAGTCGTCGCTCGTTGTTAACATCGTTAAGAGTCTCGTTTAGAGTACGGATCATTTCATTGTTGCAATGAACATGAAGGCGAGCATTTAGCTTTCGAGCGAAGTTTGTTACTTCTTCGCCCACGGTAGCTATTCCTAAATCTCTGTGAATATCGCTATTCATAATATACCATGGAGCATTCACAATTGCTCTTAGTGTTTTGTTTTGGAAAGTCTGCAACATGGACATGTTGCTCGGCTTGGTA
This sequence comes from Neoascia interrupta, assembly GCA_947623515.1. Classification (NCBI taxonomy): domain Eukaryota; kingdom Metazoa; phylum Arthropoda; class Insecta; order Diptera; family Syrphidae; genus Neoascia; species Neoascia interrupta. The sequence goes on from OX392462.1 coordinate 113,215,384, forward strand.
CAACCCCAAAGTTGTATACCGTATGTTCAGGACGGCTTTAACACCTGCCTGTACAAGAGCAGTTTGTTAAATGTGCTTAATTTCGAAAATCTTCCGATAAGCCAATACATTTCCCTGAGCCTAATCTCGAGCTCGTCACGCTTCTTCTTTACGTGTGGTTTCCACCTTAGTTTAGCGTCCAGTGTCATCCCTAGATACTTCGCTTCATTTGCATAAGGTATTTGTACAGAATTTATGAACAGAGGCAAATTGTTAACCCTTCTGTAAGTGAAATTCACATGCGTAGACTTGTTCTCGTTAAGAGCGATTCGCCAAGTCTTCGTCCAGACACAAATTCTGTCCAATGCTCGTTGGAGGTTTCTCGTTGATGACTCGACTGATTCACCTGTTGCCAGGATGGCCGTATCGTCCGCAAACGTGGCCACGACTGTCTCGTCATCTAGAGGTATGTCTCTTGTGTAGAGCAGGAACAGGGTCGGACCGAGGACGCTTCCCTGGGGTACGCCAGCCCGAATTTGCTTGAAACTCGAGTATTCACTACTACACCTAACACGAAAGAGTCTGCTTTCAAGATAATTTTCCAATATTTTAAACATGTCCTCCGGCAAGTTTTGCCGTAGCTTATATTTCAAGCCCTCGTGCCATACCCTGTCGAAGGCTTGCGATACGTCGAGGAAAGCACTTGAACATATTTTTTTCCCTTCTAAGGCTTTTTCAATTTCATGCGTTATTCTGTAGACTTGATCTATTGTGGAATGGTTAGGTCTGAAACCGAATTGATGATCCGGGATCAAGCGTCTTTCTGCAATTATTGGTTGTAATCGCTTCAGCAGAAGTTTCTCGAATACTTTCGATATTATCGGCAGAAGCGATATGGGCCTATAAGATTTTTTATCATTTGCGCATTTCCCCGGTTTAGGAACCATAATGACTTCAGCAACTTTCCATTGTCTTGGAACGTATAGAAGTCTAAGAGAAGCGTTTATCATATAAAGTAGCTTGACTAATGCCTTTTTTGGTAGCTCTTTTAATATTTCGCCAGTGATCAGGTCGTAACCCGGGGCCTTATTATTTTTAAGTTTGCTAATTGTCTGTCGGAGTTCAACTAACGAAACTTTTTTCATTCTAAAGCTATCAGGTTCCCCGTTGTTGTTTAGAACGTCAGCCAACGGCGGACCGTCGAAAGGCTTGAATGTTTCTTCTAAATGTTCAGCAAACAAATTCGCTTTCTCTTTGTCTTCTCTTGCCCATTCGCCGTTAGCTTTTTTTATTGGTGCCGAGTGGATTATAGGTTTCTTGATATACTTAACTGCTTTCCACAGCGAGTAGTTTGAGCTCCTATCCGCCGACAAGCCTTCAAGGTATTCAGTGGTCTCACGATTTTTAAGATCTTGCAACATTCCTTTCAGTTTGTTAGAGAGGTGGTTCAATAGGGTTTTGTCTGGGGGGGCCCTCGTGCCTTGCCATCTCCTACGCGCTCTTCTCTTTTCACGAATCAATTCTTCGATTTCGAGCGGATATGTTTTACGTAGATGCCCGTCGGTGCTAACTGCGTTCTTTTGGGACGAATTGTTGTTCCAAGCAGCGCTCTGAATTGCTTCAATGAATTTGTCAACTGCGGTTTCTAACTCGAAAGGAGTTTTCAATGGCACATTCAAGCCAACACCCTCCTTACAGTCCTTTCTGAAAGCGTCCCAGTTCATGTTTTTGCTAGCTAATCTAGGAGCTCTTTCTATTTTCGCCAGTCTTCCACCCATCTTCAAGATAACTCCTGAGTGGTCTGAGCAAAGATCAATTTTTACAGAAACTGAACTGATCTGCATAGAGTCTAGCTCAACATCTGTGTTCTTGAAGTGCTTTATGCAGTTCTTAATGTAGAGGGAGGATCCTCCTCTCGAATTTTGCGAAAGGTGATGTGCGTGATAGTCATTGTAACCTTTAAGTTTGGGTGTAGACCCGTTTTTAAGGTGAGTTTCGGTAATCATGCAAATATCAATATTGTTTTTCCGTAGAAATACTTCTAGTTCGTCTATTTTATTCAGAAGGCCGTTTGCATTCCATGTTAGTATTTTAAATAACTGTTTCATATTCATGTTCTCTTGTAATTTTTTCGAGGCTTAAACTCGAGCTTGCTCAGTTTGTCAAATATAACTTTGTTGATTTTAGTCTGATCCTCAAGTTTCTCCAAGATTACAGCGAGGATCTGAGACACTGCATCTGTTGTGGGCGATCCTGCCTTGTTTTCGTTTGCCGCAACCTGTGCGTATGATTTCGGTCCGACCAGTGGTGGTTTCTCCGCTGCACTTGAACTGGCGCCGCTCTTTTGTGCAGCTTTTACGCCTTTTGTCGACGCCTCCTTTGCCAATCTTCCACTTTTGATCGGCTTTGGCGTCTTTGGAGTCTTTGGCTTAGGAGTTTCAGCAGATTTTGGGCGTCCTAGGCTTTGATTCTGACCTCTAGTATTTTCCTTAAGAGGTTCTTGTCCCATTTGCAGCTCTATGGCTACTTCGCATCCTCGATAGTTCGCGGGGTGGTTTCCGTGGCAATTGGCGCAAACTGCTGGAGCCTTTATGTCAACTTTGCACTCTGTTGACAGGTGTTTTCCGGCACATTTCACGCAACGTGGTTCTTTTTGGCAGTAGGCACTTGTGTGCCTGAGTTCTTGGCATCGCTTACACTGTGGTATCAGTCTATTGCCCCTTCGCATGGGTTCGATTTTAACCCTGATGTTAAGTATCATTTTTATTTTATAAATATCGTTTATGCTCTCAGTTCTTTCAAAGGAGAGCATAAAAATTGGAAGGCCGCGTCTGATCACAGTGTCTCTTTCTCCTTCCGTGCGTTGCTTTTCTTTTTTAATGATATTGACGGCATTAATAATTTTAAGGCCTTTATTTTTTACGTCTTTTACAACGTCTTCTTTTGTGCATGATGGGTGGAGCCCCCTTACAATGACTCGCAGTGGTTTCTCGTACTTATTTTGATAAGTATACCACTCGATTCTTTCTGCATTCAGTCTAAGAGACAGTGCGCGATAGGAATCGGCGTTGTCAACATTTACTTTCCACACGTTATTTCGGTGCGAGGTAAGCTTATAGTTTTCTGTTCTCACCGTGTTTGCAAGAAGGTTGCGCAATCTCCCAAAGTCTGCTATCCCGACGATGTTTATTGCGGGAGGTGGACGAATTTTCGCTTCTGGTTTAGCCTTGTTTGAGCCAGAGGGCTTATCTTCTTTTTGTATTACTTCGGGAGAGGAATTCGCCTTTCGCTTCTTGCTAGACCTTTTCCTTAAGACTGAATCGGTCTCAAGTGCAAGTTCGTCCTCGTCCGTGAAGTATTCGACTGCTGGTCGGTTCGGTGTTACACACTCTTTCGTTACCTCACAGTCTTTCGTTAAACGAGTATTTTTAATATCCTCGTTTTCTTTTCGCAGAGAGTCAACTTCCATTTTTAGATCTTGGAAGAGTCGCTCCATTTCAATAAGCTTAGCTCGGAGTTCATTATTCTCCTTTTCTAAGCTCTTAATTTTCACAGAGTCCTGGTTTACCGGTGGACTGCTTTTTCCGGATATGTTCGACATATCGGTAATTTTTTTTCTAGTGCACCTAACAATACTTAATAAAAATTGCTAAGACAAGTTACCCGAAAAACCCACAGATTTTATGATACTTGGGAAATTCCATAGCAGGTAAAATTATGAAAAACTCGATTCATAGTGTTCAATTCCTATTATTCTGAATAAAAATGCTTGTGTTTGGTTTGTTTTTTTTTTATTTCATTAAGTTAACTTTACAATCAAATAAGGTGTTCAAAGTGTACTATTTCTTCTAAAATTTAAGTCCTAAATGAAGTACCTGTTGTAAGTGTTAGCGGAGATATTTGTGTTAGTATGGGTCAAGGTACCTCAAAGTAGGTGTTTTCTTAAATTCCCAATAAGTGGTATCAAAATTTGAGATAGGCCCATACTGTAGAACAATTTTATTCTTCAAATATACCCAAGAATCTTGTGTCAAAATATTTGCATCGAATTCGGAAACACCCTGTATAAAAAAAAGGTTAGATAATGCTAATATCTACAACTTTTGTAATATAATATTTTGTCAAATTTCATAGATATTTATTGACAAACAGTTATTTTAAGTTAAAATTTCTTAAAAGGTGGGCGTGGTCTAAATCTCAAACTTGAGCTGTTTCAATGGACTTTCAGTCCACCTACAATTTTTCAGCTCTCTAGCTTAAAATGTAAGGCCTAAGAGCTAACATACGGACGGACATGACTTCATCGATTCTCCTATCAATCTCATTTATACCTCTTAGGGCCGGTTTTTCAGTGCTGACTTAAGCCCATTAGACCAAGATCTGCTGATCTCGGAACAAAACGAAGAGTTCAAGAGTTAACCCAGCGAACAGTTTTCCAGTGCAGAGTTAATTCCGCCAGTAAAGTTCTCAAAATCTTTGACTCTCGAAATTATTCACTCTCCCAGTTCTCATTTTACATAAAAATACAAAGGAAAATGAGTTCGAGTTATTTTCAGATGTCATTTCCCACAGAAACACGCAAAGCCACTGCCATTCAGAAAAAAACATTCAAAGAAGTTCATAACTGTTCTCCAGAGTTGATCAGGACTCGGAAAACTCGAATGGTCTCGCACTGAAAAACTGGCCCTAAAGTTAGTAGGTATGTCTTAGAGTTCTACGGTGATTATATCGCTGCTTTACAAACTATACATTAAACTAAATCTACATTGGGTAGGGTATTCAAATTGCCACTAATGGCCCAATAAATCTACTAGCACCACTTGCTTGAAGTATTGTTCCTGATTGATTTCAAGGTGAATCACTAAGGGTGATGATGATGATGAATTTCTGGGAAACGTCGTAACGACGTTGTTATTCCAGTCACTTTCAGTCGAAAGACTTTAACTTTAGTACTCGCTACCTTTGCGATAATTGGCAATATTTGAATATATTTATTGAAAACTTAGAAAATGGCTTAAGCCATATGGGAAATATCCTACAGACAACTATAACAAGATCAGTGAAGAAGCTCAATTTTAAGTGAATGTAATTTAATGTTTAGCAATCAAGATACATGATTTATAACGCAATTCGGAGCTTGAAAGGGATCAACTGGGATGGAGTATCTAACGATCCGTCTAAGAGGATGGTAGCCTGCCCACTGGTTTTGCGTAAGTTTTAAAAAAAGGTAGCGTTTAATGAATGCCCGTGTAGAATGACACGCAACGCCTCTGAAGGGAAAACCCTTGAAGTTGCAGAAAAAAAAACCAAGTATAGGCTTGTAATCGCGTACCTAAACACTTGTATTGCTTCGGAAGTCAAGAAGCTTACGTACGAAATTTCAGTTCTGAAGCCCAAAATGTATGGCCTAAAAATTGGGGACATGCGAACGTAACGGGCGGCCGTGCGTCTCAATCATATACCTACCTCTACATTTTTGGGGGTCTATCTTTACTAATTCGCTATGTTAAATTTTCTGTAGTCTGTTGCAAACTTAACTAACTCCATTCCTGTGAAATAGGGTATAAAAACTTACCTAAGGCGTTTTGTAAATCAATAAGGAAATTCTCGTTTGTGTTGTGTTTTTTTCTTTAAGGCTGACCCAATTCATACAATTTTCACATCGACTTAATTGTTTTATCGAGTTGTGTGCCTCCCTCGATTTGGACACAACTAAACTCAAAAAAAATACGATTTTGTCGATGAAATAATGACTTTTTTATGATTTTGTATAATAAATCAAGTTATCTATTGAAATATTCTTGCCTGGGGTTCGAATAAAACTCATTTTCACTTTTATTATTACACAATGAAACACTTTATTTATTAAACAAACTTATTTAAATTGAAATCACACTGTTATTCCACTTTACTACTTAGAATTCAACACTTTATTTCAATTCAATCACTTTTTACTTTATAACCGATTTTCACAAGTCAACGTTTAAAATATTACTGTCTTGTCCGAGCCTGTCATCTATGTATTTATACAAATTCACGATGTTCTCGACGGTTCGACGCTGGTAATTTTCCATTGGTACTTTTCCATTGAATTCCATAGAGGGGAAGTTCGATATCGAATTCGAACTTCGAAAGGCAGCCTGCTGTCAGATTACTGGAATGACAGTTGGGTATGTTCGTTCAGTCAATCGAGCAGGTGTGTTCGTACAGTGAATCGATGGGTGCAATCAGCGATTCCTGCATGTTGTTTTATTTCTTGTCGCTACGTAACATGGCCCCCTCTTACTTTTGTTCGTCCCGAACAAGTACGTCATCATTGCTTCCGTGGTAGCGATGTAGGCGGTCAACATGGACAACTTTTATCTTCGCTCTTGGTCCTCGTTGGATTCCGAACACCACATCATTAATTCGCTTTACAACTTAATTCGCTTTACAACCTTCCCAGTCCTGCTGTAGCTTTGGCGATCTTCCCTATTTACGATGTGGGTTGTAGAGCCATACCAGATCTCCCATGTTGAACTCGGGTGCTGTTGTTCGTGCATCGTATCTGGTCTTCATGCGGTCGCTCGCAATCTTTATATTGCTTCTGCTCCTTTGGTGCATGTCATAGATCCTTTTTCTAAGATCCGCCACGTAGTCCTCTTCGCGTGTTAGATCTTCAATGGGTAATCCAAATTTAAGTTCACAGGGTAGCTTGGTAATTCATCCAAATAAAACTTCGAGATGGAGTATATCCAGTTGTACTGTGGAAAGAGTTTCGGTAGGCGATGAGGAATAAAGGTATTCGCCGATCTCAATCTCGTTGATTCTCGTCATCTACTTTAGAAAGATGTTTCTTCAGTGTCTTGTTGCAGCGTTCCACCATTCCATCTGATTGTGGGTGAAGGGGTGTGGTTCGTGTCTTCTGTAGTCCGATAGGGCGATCCTTTTAAAGGGTTAAGATACTGGTTTTAAGGTTTTAAGGTACTGGTGCATCAAAACCAGGGGTAACCTGGTTTTGACTTTGGGTCCCTTATTTGCAGCTAAAGTAGTACGCTTCCGACACCAGCTCTCAACGTTGCTTCTTGCACTCAGCCAATAAAAACGTTCCCGTACCTTTTCCAGGATTTTGTTGATGCCCATAGGCCCACCAGATACTCCATTTGCATTTCACGTAGAATCTCGAGGACGTTCGACCGTGGAACCAGAAGCTGCATTTTAAAGGGTTTTCTATCCGTCATTTCCCATTTTCTTCACAAACCGCCATCTTGTACATGGAGAGAGTCCCACTGCGCCCAATATGCCTTTTATGTGGGACTTCTGTCGGATATATCCCTTGGGCTAGATTCCTTCCATGCAAGGATTGGCTGGGTCAGGGTCTTCTTGATGTGCGTTGCGAAGTTCTTTAGTACTCCAGCCTTCTCCAGGTTCGGCTCTTATTCTCTGGACAGAAACACCATCGTCCTTTCCCTCTTGTCACTTGCAATGCTTACAATTGGGCTCACATGGTCTTCGGGATAATGTGTCCCCGTTGCAGTGAAGACTTCCTTTGCGATGTTGTATCTCGAAATCCTAAGCCTGCAATTGCTCTATACATCTTGCGACTTGGCCCTCAGGATTTTCGAGCTGAAGTAACCATGTGAGAGGGGCGTGGTCTGTACACAATATGAACTTCTGGCCACTCAGGTATTTCTGGAAATATTTCGTCGCCAGTATAAGAGCAAGGAGTTATCGCCTGGTAACACAGTAGTTTTTCTCTGGTCGGGTTTTGGCCATTTTCTGTGACCGAAAAATGCCCTCTAAGCTTAATGGAAGGCTCTACCCCGCGGTTGTGCGTCCGGCGCTCACATATGTATCACAGTGGTGGACAGCGTATAAGAAATATGAGAGCAAATTAACGGCGGTTGAGATGAAGATACTTCGCATGATAGGAGTAACAAAGCGAGGTACAACTAGAAGTACGAGGAGCCGAGCAAGCCTCCATGTAAAAGAACCAATGTCAATCAACTTTCTGCATAAAAATCTAAAAGCGTTTGTCTCAAAATGAGCGGCTTCCTGGTAGGCATCCAGGTTATGGTCGGCCGAATATTAAACACTTTGGATGGACAACAAAAAGATGAAAGTCAGCTACATTTATGAAATACTCTGCTAGTTATATTATTGCTTTTCTCCGTAAAGGCATAACACTTGCGGGGGGTAAGCTTTGGTGTTTCTGTGAAGAGTTTTCATATTCCGTACTGGCTCATCAGCACAGCACAGCACAGCATTTGCGTGTTGGATGGAGAATTACTTTTCTCTTCTATCTTTTCTATCCTCAAATAATTTCCGCTCGCGATGTGCTACTCTTCTTAAGGATAGTCATAACCCCTTGATCGTTAATTAATTATAAATAAATAACTAGTGGAAGGGTTACAATCCGCTTTGGCGAATCGTTGGATACCACATCCCAATTGACTACTGTCAAGCTCCGAATTGCGTCATAAATCTTGGTTGTTAAATTTTAGTTTCTATTAACTTTAAGTGTATTTAGAATTTATCAGTTCAAAAACTCCTTTCTTAAAATAGGGGCGTTGCATCTACCCCTTTTCAATAAAACCTTCTTTTGTGTCCATATTTTTTTTTGAGATGTGGTTTACATGTGTTGATTGCATTTTTATATAAAAAATTTGGTTTATACGTGAAAAAAATTTATTCATTTCAGTTGATAGCATACGCACATTATCTGAACATTTTTTAGTGCAAGTTTTATGGACTTAAAACAAATATATCTAATAAAAACCATTTTTATACCCCATCCCATAGGATAGGAGGTATATCAAGTTTGATTCATAGTTTGTAACATAGAGAAATAATCACCGGGTCTACGGTGATTAGACATGCCCCAAGACCTTAAGGGCATATGATCGAAACCGAATCGTAAGTCGAATGAGCCATGTCCGTCCGTCCGTCCGTCCGTCTGTCGGTAGTTTTTAGTCCTTAAATTTTGAGCTAGGAACTTGAGACTTTATATCTGTTCTTTCTAGGTCCCGCCCACTTTACTTATCAGCATGAAAAATCAAAGATGTCGTAGGAAGCTGAAATTAGGTATGCAATATCCTCGCTGAAGTGTATTGTGATTGGCATTTAAAAAAAAGCGAAAACCGCTCCCCTGTAGGCGTGGTCATATTTAATATGCATTCTAATAAACGGCTGTTATTTGATACATTTGCCTTAAATCCAAAAAACTTGCACTATAAAATATTCAGATATGTGCATAAGCTATCAACTTAAATGAAGAAATTTTTGCCACGCCCACATTTGGGACGTTTTTAAGTAAAAAATCAATTTTTTAAAACAAAACTGCAATAAACACGTGTATACTGCATCTGATAAAAAATATGACAAAAAAAATTATGCTCTTGAAAAGGGGTTGATGTCACGCCCCTTTTTTAACAAAAAAGATTCTTAACTGACAAATTCTTAACACAATTAAAGTTAATAGAAACTGAAATTTAACAACCAAGATTTTTGACGCATTTTGGAGTTTGGCAGTGGGATGCGGTATCCAACGATTCGCCTAGGCGGATTGTTACCCTCCCACTAGTTTAGATTGCAAATTAAATATAACCATAAGTACTTTACAATAAATATACAATCATAAGTACTTACTTATGATGGGCACATACTTATGGGTAATAAAAATATCATTTCGGATCATAGCCTCGAACCTACAAAAAAGACTACAAAATCATACTAAAAATTCAAAAGTAAATGATTTATTTTGGTCGATAGAATGCGTACTTCAATATATGACAAGCACATAGAACCCATCGATAGTTTTTCGACTTTGTCAAGGCTTTGGCTTTATGATTTTTTGTTGAAATTCTTTCGAATTGATTGTATGCGCGTGCTGTTCCCATGCACTTTCGACAAACAACAAAATAGCTTTTCGATTTAAAATTGTATGTATGTGCGTAGCCTTATTGTAAACTAAACGAATTTTGCTTTTCTTAGACTAACGAATTTAAGGTTATAAAACGTCCGGCGGACAGCGAAGTTATAACTTCTTTACTTTTTTTTCTTAGCAGGACGGACCGCCATAAATAACACTTATGTATGTATGCACATGTACTCGTATGCCTTAACAAAACTCTGCGCCTTGTTGGCATAATCAGATTACAATTCTTCTACTTACAAACAAGTTTTCTCATAGATTTTCCCCCACAATTTAAGGGGGAATCTAAACCCATCCAAAACCAGTTCTACCTTCAAAACCTAGTTCACATAGAACAGGTGAAAACAGTCAGAAGAAGAGACGACAGCAAACCAAAAAAATTGATCTGAAGTCAAAGTGCGGAACAAATTTTGCTTTTTCGTTCTCTTCTGTGGTTCTCTGAACACCAGAGACAATAAGACAAAAATAAATAGTTTCAAAACAGAAAAATTGTGTGGTGTGGTGATGGTGACCATGATCAAAGCTACCTATGAATGTAGGAAGAAAGATAATTGCAAAAAGTTTTTATTTTTTAATTAATTGAAACTTAAATAACCAGAAGTTACAAAATGATAGACGTTTTTTGTTTACATACAAAACTTACTGCATTGATGAACATTATCAATTATCTAATTAATTTAACATTTTAGGCATATAATTTGTTATCAACTGAAGTGACAAGGAACAAAAAAACAAGTGGGAAAGTGCAACAGTGGGTATGCAAAAGCTTCACTCCATCTACGACGGATCGCAAAATACCCGACCATACCAAAAAGAAAACTGCCACGCCTCCAAAAAGTGGGCGGGATATAAAAATATAACTGTTGAATGCTTTATACTAGGTGGTTGCATACATTTCGGCCTAAAACTCCGCCTTTTTAACTAAAAAAAATCACTTTTTTTAACGCCACGCCCACAAAAGTTAGAAAATGCTAGTATCTACAACTTTTGTCATATAATTTTTTGTCAAATTTCATATGTATTTATTGAAAACCAGTCAATTTAAGCTAAAATCCCTTAAAAAGTGGGCGTGGTCAATGAAAAATCTAAAAGTTTTTGGCTACCTTAAAGACAATCATAAGGCAATCTTACGTACCAAAAATTAATGCGCTAGCGCCATTGTAACATAGCTAAAATTTGCGAAATGTATTTTTTTAAATTAGAGATGGTCGCACATACAGGCCTGTAGTGGGCGTGTCTGTGGGTGGATTCAGCTTATTTTCAAACTTGATCTGAAAGACTGGACTTCCAACCAACCCACAAAATTTTGTGTTTTTCAAGGAAATGGCTACGACTTTGGTTTCAGCAGTTAGCCTTTGGATACAACTTACAGCTGATACCTTTTTAATGCTTTAACTTCCTCATTGCACTTGACTTTTTATTAATAAGTTTGGTTAAATTAAGCGGGATGCAAGCGTGCAGCGAATAATAATTTATTATAGTGGTACACTTAAAACGGAAATTATTCAGAAGTCGAAGAATACCTAAACTTATTGTTTTTCAAAAAAAAAAAAATTTCAAAGTAGATTCAAAGCCAAAATATCGAAGCGAAGACGAAGCCAAATCCTGTTCGTAGAGCTGCCTTCAGAGTAGTGCGCTTTCGTGGAGAAATCTTGAAGTTTAGTTGATTAAACGAATTCGAAGTTATAGTTGCCTATGATGTTGTGTTTAGCTTACAAACACTGCAGTAGAACCCGCCGGCAACATTGTACCTACTAAAAAAAATGTGATTTATGGCACCGGTAAAGAGATCGATGAATTGTCATTGGGTAACCCCATTCCGTCGCCCATAATTCAAAGTTTAAAGCATTTGAGAGACCGAAGTATTACGACCAACATCGCAGCAATAATCGAACAGGTTTAGGTTAAAGTTCTGTTTACTGCCTTAAAAAAAAGCTGTAAGCCTTTGTCCAGATGAGGTTTACCTGTGCTAAGACATTATTATATCGAATATAAGGCTTTTAATCAAGAACGTCCCCAAAAGTAGGCGCGGTAAACATTTTTCCAATAAATTGAGAGTATACAGAAATGTTAATGTTAACTTTTAAAAATAATATAAATGTTAACATATAATGCCAGATTTTATTAATTGCACAAACATATTGCATATAAATATCGTTTATTTAACCGAAAATTATATGCGACCACGCTTACATGTGGGCGTTTTTTGAATTTTTTTATACGCCAATTTCAGTACATTTAAGTAAGGATACAGCATACTTAATTTGGCGTCCTACGACATTTTTGATTTCTCATGCTATAAAGATTTTGAATTTTTCATAATAATAAGTCAGTTGGCAGATCTCAAAAATGTTACACTTATACTGCTTCCGGGCCTTGATAGAACAGTTATCACGTTTCAAGATCCTAGCTCAAAATTTAAGGCCTTAAAATTACCGACATACGAACGGAATACACTTTGGCTCCCTTCTGAGACATTGAAGGGTCTTTAGTAACGTGCATACCGATGCAATTCAAGAATCGCTCACAGAGCATGGCATAGAAACTTATCTTATTCAATGGATAATCCCCATGGTGAGCACTAGAACTACTTACGCCACACTAGAAAAAAAAACGCACATTAACTTGCAAGAGGAACACCCTAGGGCGGTGTCATTTCTCCTCTCCTATGGCTTTTGGTCTTCAAAAAAATGCTTAAAAGACTAGAGAAAGAATTAAAATAGTAGGGTATTGCGGATGATATTGTGATCTTGGTATCAGGAAAATTCCCTGCCATTCAGTTATCACGTTCAGTTATCAATGGTAAGGTAATGGTATGGTAAGCCCCACGACCAAGCAGTGTTGCCACGGCGTTAACGCGAGCAAGATTGACCTAATGCTCTTTACCAAAAGAACGAACATAGGTATCTAGGAGTCATCCTCTATCTTAAACGTAACTGGAAGGGAAACATAGAGTACCGGGTAAAGAAAGAGTGTATAGGTCTTTTACGCCTGCAACAGAACCTTCGGTAAAAGATGGGGCCTAAAACCGAAACTAACCTTATGTAGTTCGCCCAACACTTACGTATGGATTACTAGTGTAGTGGCCAGCACTTAACAAACGATACAATGTAGATAAACTCAGCAGGGTGCAAAGAACGGGAGCCTATACATAGGCTCCACAGGCACCCAACGGTCAGCCTCGCCAGACGCTCTTACAGTAATGCTGCATCTTCTACCTCTTCATCTACACTGGTGTATGATCTGCGAGATTTAGATTAGATTAGATTTTATTCATTCAACTTTAAACCCATTATACAATAATCTTAACGGATAAATATACACTTAAATTTCTAAGAAGAATATTATAGGTGGATTTCCGATTAAAAGCTCAAGTATCAAATAAAGACAATTATTAAATTTAATTACTATATAAAATTTGTGTTTTTCATCAGAGAATGAATAAATAAAAACATTCTCTATTTAATAAAACTAATTTTGAATGTAGTGAGTCCGAAAACAAAAACATATATAACAAAAAAATTAAATTCAAAGATCGTATGGTGGAGAGGAAAAAAGAAAAAAGTAAATAATGATAATAAAAAACAATAAAAGCTAATAAACAAGATGTATGCTACTAAATAATTAACTTCGATAAATTATCCAACTCAATGAGGTCAAAATTAAACAGCCACTTCTTGACCGCTTTATTGAAGGAAAAAATATTCCTAGAGCGCCTTATTTCAATAGGTAGTTTATTAAATATACGAGGGCTACAGAAGAGTAATAACTTAAGAAGAGATGAGTATTGTGTGGAGGAATAAAAGCAAGACTCATAGAAGAGCTGCGAAGACCATAGATGTTCGGATCATGATTTAAAGAATATCCACTTCTTAAGAAAAAGATTTTTAAAACTTTGTAAAAATAAAGATGCTTTAGAGGCAATATAAAGAAATGTGTAAAGTAAGGGGAAACTATGTTCATGTCGCCTTTTTTTCCAGATAATTCTCAGCTCATATTTTTGCAAAACGAGCAAAGGTTGCATTTTATTTTTGTGTGTTCCACCCCAACAAATTATATCATATTGCAATTTGGATTGAACAAGGCCATAATAAACAGTTTCTATAAGTTTTTTTTGAACAAAAGAGTCTCCAATGGTAAAGCGTTCTTGTTGTTGTCAGCACGTATTTCCTAAAGGATGTAGTGTGAGCTCCCCAGTTTAACCTCGGAAGGCAATCTTTGGAAGTGTTATGTGTGTAAGATGTTTCCGAAAGAGATTCACAGCAAATGTCAGAGCTTATCAACATAAGTTTGCAATACCTATGAAAAGTAAAAACTGGAGGTTCTAAATTCGAAAAAGTATTAAAATGCTAGATTTTTGTTTTGTCACAAATGACTAGCTTATGAACACGGAGTGTTCATGACGTAACAATGTGACGTAACATCTCTAGATCATGGTTGATGTCAGCTGTTAGATCTAACCAGGAGGTGCTGGAACATGAACAAGCTATATTATCAGCAAACCCTGTAAGTTTTCCTTTCATAAAAAGTCGAAAGATACTGTTAATGAATATTAGGAACAATATTGGTCCCAGAACAGATCCCAAATACACCAATTCTAATATAAGAAAAAAATACTTTTAAATTTATTACCTAAAAGGATGAACCAAATTTGTGGTCTAGAGTTGAAGTTTATGTCACGATGAAATCCTTTTTTGACCACAAAAAATTTTTTTTTTTCAATTAAAAGACCAAAAATAACTTTGTCATACAAAATTGAATTTTTGTTCGTCAATAATTGTCTACGAATGCATTTCGGGCAGACAAAGCTGCTCATCATCAGCGTTTAACACAGTGTACTAACAAAATTTAACGAAAGATGACCAAAATAAAAGAACGAATAAAAGTGAACAATGGAAAAACAAAGACAAAATGAGAAAGCTTTTCATTTTACAACAAAAAATGCATATATCTATATATATGATGGGAACAAAAAGAATCAATTGTGGTGTAACGATCTGTGGAGGTGTTTTTGCTGTAAACATCAAATGTAATTTTGTTGTTGGCTTTCCTGCAGAGCACGTCTAGAAAAGGAATGCAATTTTTTTTCGTCCTCTTCTTCGTAGGTGAAGTTGATGCTTTCATACTGGCTATTTAACGTATTGATGACCATATCAGCTGTGTTTTTCTTTATTACACTGAAGACGTCGTCACAGATCGTTACATCACAATTGATTCTTTTTGTTCCCCTCAACATAAAATAGCAGCTTTTCACTCGATGGCTCATCGCTTAGGCAAACTTCCCTTATCTCTTGGCAGCTTCAAAAAGGAGTTTTATTACATGATACACCTTGCTGACGTGAATGGCTTTGACAAATCGGTCGTGGCAAATATTATTATTAAAGAAACAATCAAACAAGATAAAAAGAGACGAAACCACAACACTTTATAGGCAAAACGAAACAGAGAGGACAAACGGTGCGCATCGAGTTTCTTTTTCCTACATCCCCGCTATCACCAACCAGCTACGGAAAACGTTAGAAAAGGAGAACATATTCGTCGTCTACAACAGCAACGGCAAATTGAAAAATATTCTTGGCTCTACGAAAGACGAAACGCCAAAAGCTTCGCAGAGCGGAGTTTACGAAATCAGCTGTTTAGATTGTCCAGCTAAGTATGTAGGTCAGACGCGAAGGGGGGTTGAGACGCGCTTCAAAGAACACATCAACTGCGTGAAGAACAAACAAACCAATCAAACAAACCAGTTCAGCAATTGCAGCTCACGTATTGGCACCATGTGACAACAACAACGCTCCACATAAAATCGGCAGCTTTGAACAAAGCATTCGGCTTCTGAAGCATGTACACAACGAGAGACTCTTAGACGCTGTTTGGGTCTATTTTGACCCTATAGCAGGTGCCAAAATGTTTGGGTCTATTTTGACCCCATAGCAGGTGCTGGTAACAGCGTTGTACCTCGTGGAGGATTTGGGTAGAAAAATAATACAAAGTTGGAGTTAGATTTCTGAGCTTTTATTCAATAGAGTACGGAGTACGTCTTACCTCGTGGAGGGCTTGTTCACTTGAATAAAAGCTCAGAAATCTAACTCCAACTTTGTATTATTTTGACCCTATAGCAGGTGCTGGTAATAGCGTTGTACCTCGTGGAGGATTTGGGTAGAAAAATAATACAAAGTTGGAGTTAGATTTCTGAGCTTTTATTCAATAGAGTACGGAGTACGTCTTACCTCGTGGAGGGCTTGTTCAAGAAGAAGGTTTTAAAATATAGAAAA
Organism: Neoascia interrupta; assembly: GCA_947623515.1. Classification (NCBI taxonomy): domain Eukaryota; kingdom Metazoa; phylum Arthropoda; class Insecta; order Diptera; family Syrphidae; genus Neoascia; species Neoascia interrupta. Next base: position 113,231,548 of record OX392462.1, read on the forward strand.
GAGGAAGTAGACCATGAATTGATAGGAGACTCGGTGCCGAGCGACCTCTACTTAAAATATTTGTACTACATGAAATTCGTTACATTGGAATGAGTTAGTTACAGTGCTTTTTGGCGTGAACATTGCCGGCCGCCTTGCAGCAACTGCTGCAAATTAAGATACAGATACAATTTTAAATTCAATATAAGATAGGTACTTAAACATGATTTTACTTATACATGATTATAACATAGATACTTAAAACTATGGGGAAGTCATTTGTTATCGGAGGGACTCCACTCACTCCGTTAGATTAGGATCTATACTTCATAAATTGTTCATAGCTCTCAAAAATAGATAAACTTATTACAAACAGATTTTTTTTTTTTTGTGTGTACATATATCACTTAACAAGATTGTGAAATATTTTGTTGATCAGCGTTGAAAAAATACTCAATATCAATTAAAGAAAAGGATTGTATTAACGATTTCTAAACAAAGGTGAAAATTGTGTACACGAAGCGTATGAATGTATTTAATAGCTCAGGTATCTGACAGTATACAGAGTTTAACGATTGGTCGTTTGAGAACACCGTTTTCGGTTCTTACATCCGCGACGCGAATTTTACCATCAGATCCTACGTAGACTTTAATTATTCGACCTAATCGCCACTCGTATGGGGGAAGTTTTTCGTCTCGAATGACTACCAAATCGTTAACGCTAATATTCCTTTGGGGATATTTCCACTTATATCTCTTCTGGAGCTCCAAAAGATACTCCTGTTTCCATCGTAAGCAAAACTGTTGGTGAAGCAATTTAACTCTTTCCCAACGTCTTATGAAACTGAGAGACTTTTCGGTTATATCAGGTTCAAGTGGAGCTAAGAGAGGTCCGCCACGAAGAAAATGTCCGGGGGTTAAAGGCGGTATGTCGTTAGAGTTTTCGGAAATCGGTGAAATCGGCCTGGAGTTAAGACAGGCTTCGATCCTTGTGACAAGGGTGGAAAACTGTTCGAAAGTAAGTCCTTGATTGCCGACGGTCTTTCGAAAGTGCAATTTAAAGCTCTTGACGCCAGCCTCCCAAAGGCCGCCCATATGTGGGGCACCTGGTGGTATAAACTTCCACTCCAGGCCATGGCTTTTGTATTTTTCCGTCACGTTGGAAGGAAAGGTTTTAAGGAACTGTCTGAAATCCCGTGATATAATTTTGTTTGCCCCTACGAGATTGGTGCCATTGTCTGAGTAGAGGGCTTTCGGTAGCCCTCGTCTTGAAACGAATCTGTGGAAGGCCGCAAGAAAGGATTCAGTAGTTAAATCACTTGTGACCTTGAGATGAATTGCTTTGGTTGCAAAGCACACGAACACACAAACGTATCCTTTGGACAATTTACAATATCGTCCCGAAAAGGTATGGATTGTAAAGGGACCCGCGAAATCAAGGCCTGTATGCTTGAAAGGCAATGAGATATCTGTTCGTTCTTGGGGTAGTGCTGCCATTATTTGGGATTGCACTTGCTTTTTATGTATAATACAAGTCTTGCAGGCGCGAATGTGTCGTTTTACAAGATTTTTTATGCGTGGAATCCAATACTCGCATCTTACTAGACGTATAACTAGCTGATTGCACCCGTGCAAAGATAGCTCGTGAGTAAATTTTAAGAGAAGGTTTGAAATAACGGCATGGTAAGGTATTAATATTGGATATCGTTCATTATAAGGCAGTGTAGAGGATGCTAATCTCCCATTTGATCTAACGATACCATTCTGGTCTAACATTGGATTGAGGTTCAATAGTGGACTCTTCGTAGGCATTGGTTTTCCTTGCTGTAGAAAGTTGCACTCCTTTGAATAAAATAAAATTTGGGTTCTTTGAATGATGCGCTTCTTCGTTTTGGTGACTTCATCGTGGGAGATATCCAAGGATTTGTAAGTAAAATTTGGTTTGTAGATTGGATGGGTTCTGTGAAGGAATCACAGTATGTAACTTATCACATGGAGTGCTCTCGACCAAGATGAAAATCGTTTGAGTATTGTGTCAATGTTTGGGGTTAGAGTTGTAAGATTGGTTTTAATAAGTTTTCTCTCTAAATCACCCTCAATAGGAGAGTGCGCCAAGGTTTTTGGCCAAAGATTTTGAGGACGTTGTAGCCATGCAGGTCCGTTCCACCACAGAGTATTTTTAATCAGATCATTCGCTGGTACTCCTCGCGATGCTAGGTCTGCAGGGTTATCTTCTGAGCGCACGTGACGCCACACAGAATTTGGCAAACGTGTTTGAATTGCAGATACCCGATTGGCAATAAATGTCTTCCATGTATGAGCAGGTTTACTCAGCCATGCCAGGACAATTGAACTGTCAGTCCAAAGAATTACCTCATAGTTTGAGATGTCTAATTGCGAAAGGATATTCTTAACTAGTTTCGACAGAAGCACAGCACCACTGAGATCAAGTCTCGGAAGAGAAACTGGTTTTGCAGGCGCTACTTTACTCTTGGAACATAAAAGATGGCTG